>MU249528.1:600000-974234 GCA_018886245.1 Fusarium brachygibbosum | reverse complement strand
GAGAAAAAAAAAAAAAAAAAAAAAAAAAAAAAAAAAAAAAAAAAAAAAAAAAAAAAAAAAATCAACACGGTGGCTAATCATACATTAGTTCCCTCGACCGAGTCTCTAGGGTTTTTGGGCCTGTGCGAGTTGATGTCTTGGGCAAGATTGCTGAAGCCACCTTGGGTGGCTTGACATATCTCTACACAAAGCACCACATCATGCATCGTGATATCAAGCCCTCCAACATTCTGGTTAATTCAAGGGGTGGGATTAAGCTTTGCGACTTTGGTGTTTCCGGCGAGCTTGTCAATTCTATTGCCGATACCTTTGTTGGAACTTCCACCTATATGGCTCCCGAAAGAATTCAGGGTGAAAAGTATACGGTTAAGTCCGATGTCTGGAGTTTCGGTCTCAGCATCATGGAGCTTGCTATCGGCAAGTTTCCTTTCGCGGCTAGCGAGCAGGTGTCGGATGGCGACTTTGCCCCTGCAGGTATCCTGGACTTGTTGCAGCAGATTGTTCACGAGCCAGCTCCGAAGCTCCCCAAGAGCGATGCTTTCCCTAGTATCCTCGACGACATGATCCAGAAGTGTCTTTACAAGGAGCCCGAACGTCGACCAACTCCCCAGGAGCTCTTTGTAAGAGATGCCTGTCGCCCCTTGATTTGTGCTCGATGCTAATTTGTTTAGGACCGTGATCACTTTGTGCAGGCTGCCAAGCGTACACCAGTCGATCTTAGAGAATGGGCGGTTGGCATGATGGAACGTGACAACAGGAAATCGCATCTAGCCCCTCAACTCTCTCCTTCAACACAGGACCTCCTTCGCTCGAGCGATTCTCCCACCCAATCTCAGCAGGCTCAAGCTCAGGCACACGTCCAGGCTCAACCTGAAGAACGTTCTCACACTCCCACCTCAGGTGAAATCCCCATTGGCGGTGCCGGTATCACCTCTCCTCGCGATCAATATGGCTCAAACCAGAGCCGATCGCCACCTCGAAACGGATATGCATCTTCCCGAACACCGGCTTCTGCTCATCCCGGACTGGGGTCTAGGGTTGCTACCACAAATTCCATTCCCAAGGTTTCGGGCTACCCCGATAACGTCGGCCCGGTGAGTGCAAACGCTGCAACGTTCAGTCTGCCCGTTCGGCCGGCGCCCCCAGGTGGCCCTTTGCCGCCACCTCCACCCCGAAAAGAAACTCCTGATGAGTTGCGAAGAGAGAACAGGAGACAGGCTACTTTTGGGCTGCCACCCAACCCGAGCTACGGCATACAGTAAACAGCCTACACTGCCGTTCTTCCCAGAAGCTTCACCCTTCCTACAATTACCTTCCTGAACATATTGGAACAATAGCCCAATCCTGAAAGTCATTTAGCATACCTCGGCGCAATGTTTTAAAACTTCTGTCGTGGTCTCTGGCCAGATCACTATACTTGAATCGTTACATATCTCGTTCTAAACCTAGGGCATCGTCTATTTCATCTGTGGAGAAGACTAGCTTTGTTGATCTCGATTCTGGAAGGTTTATCTACTGTCCAGTTTCGAGGGATGATCACGTACAGAAGCAGAGACTGGGCTCATGTAGAAAAACTAAATAAAGTGAAACCGCGTTTGAGTCATTATTATGAGAGTCGCTTTACTGGCTGAGAGATACTAAATTATACCCATGCTTCAGAAGCTTGTCGCAAGCATCTATCATGGCGCCTCACTCCGGGTTGACGTCTCTGCCCACGAAACCGTCATCGAGGATACCCACGAGCTCATCCAACGTAGTGATGACCAAGTCAGTGTGCGCATGCTCCGCTAGAGACCGGTTCACGTCATTTACTAGCAGCACGGTAGCCGCGCCCGCCTTTCTGCCCGCTGTCATATCATCGATAGAGTCCCCCACCATGATGAGTCCACTGGCATCTCCCTCGCCAGCCTCGTCCGTCAAGCCCCAGTCTTTGGCAATATGCAAAATGCCAGCAGGATCAGGCTTTGGGGGTTGAAAATCTCGTGTCACAATTGGATGGAAACGGGAGCCCTCCAAAAACTTCTCCATGAGATTTTGGACCGGAACGTCAAAGTTGCGAGTGCAGATTGCTTTGGGAATGGCATTGGTGTCGAGGTAAGCCATAAGGGTCATGAGGCCTGGCTGAGGAGTTTGGGTCTTCATGGCTTTTCGTTCAATGTTGCGGATAGACTCGAGGGCGTCTGACTGCTCGGATTTCGGGAGTGTGTCAATGTGTTCAAGGATATCAGTGGTTTTGTTAATTCCCAACACATCCCTCATTTCCTTGAACATGTATGTTTGAGGCTCACTGTAAGAGCGTTAGCGATGAGTTTGGCGCCCAGAAGGACATGCTTCCATATAAAAACGAAACAAGTCCTTTTTATTCTTGTGGCGCCCTGGCGTCGAGTTTGATGTCTTGGAGCAAGATATGCAGGGTAGGTTGGGGAGCGCAGATCCTACCAGAGTGTGCCATCCATATCAAATACCACGCCTCGAAGACTTGGAGTACCGGTAGGGAGAGTATGGTTTCCCTTCTTCAAAGGAATGAAACGCTTCGGGGATGACGATGCCATGATGGAAACGACACGGCGTAGCATAGGGCTGAGCTGAGGGGTGCGAAGATTCAACGAAGTGATAGATAAATAAGTAGATAGCCTGGACACAAGCTTTTCTTTTCGACAACCAAAGGAGTCTTTATTGAGTATAAGAAGCCTTCCGTTTTCAATTTATTCAGTCATGAAATTGGAATCAGTAGACAAGGACGATGAGTGTTTTGATTCAGAGATGACGCTCTCACTTGCGGAGTGGGGACGAGCAGAATCGGGAGTAGTATTTAGCCAGCCACGATCTACTGTATCGTGATTAATATTGTACCATTTACCCTATAAACGATCAAGTTAAGTTCCATGATTGATCTATATCTAGGCCGTCATTCCTGGCTCGGGCAGCTCACTCCAACTCTAGCCCAAGGCATTTTAACGAGACAACTAGTTAATCATCTGTTTTCTCTACCACTGCCATCATCTCGTACTCGTCTAGTCCAGCGTCCACTCCTTGCCTTTTCTCAGTGATTGCGAACCGCCCATTTTCGTATCCTGCATCAAAGCAAAACTCAAAAACCTCCCAGTCAGCCATTGGCCCTAGCCAGACAATGACCTGCACGTCCAGTCCCTTTCGCGCGATGGCTTTCGTGTATTCAAGAATCAAGGCTGGTTGGCGTGGATAGACAAACATCAGAGCTGTCACATCTGGGTCCTGCAACCTCGACACAACGTCCCAGCTACCACGAACGGTATAAATGGCCTGCTCTGGAAGATATTTGTTGACAGCATCTTTCCCACTCGGCTGCTGAACTTCCACACCCTCCACGTTAAAAGAAGGAGAGTCGCAGTCGGAGTTATCTTGCTGATCTAGAAGAAAAGCTTCGAGCAGACCAGAGCCGCTTCCGACGGAGAGGACGGTTGGCTTGTCTTCTGAGTTTGTAGTTTTGGAAAAAATGTCTGATAAGGTTCGAAGTAGTTTTGTTGATATGGCGAGACAACAGTCCGGAAATCGGATCGGTGCTGCGTATGGATTGAGCTGGGGAAGATCCATCATCCAGGGACCGAGTGCTAAAACATGTTCTCTCTTTGGATAAAAGATCAAGTTTCTGCCTGAGACGATATAATCTCTAAGGTTTCTATGGATGTATATTAGGAGTTGTTAAATGTGGGTTTGTAGCCCGGCTACCGATGTGATGAATGGCGGGAGATCTAGGTACCTACAGTAGGTAGCGCTAGTGGCAGCCATGTAAGTTTACTGGTCCATGGACCCAAAGCTTTTCCATCAACGATATTCCAGCCCACGAGAGAAGCCAACATCTTTTGCGCCCATCAGAGGTTCCTGATCCACACGAGAGATGGCTATAATTAATTCTAAAGACACGCAATCTTGATAAAAGAGAAGTACAGGTTATCAAGCTGACGCCAATGCAAGCCAAACTCGTCGTCGCGGCCTTCGGTAGTTCCGTCATCACAGGCGTGCCCAATTGAGCATATCAAGAAGACATCAAGGATGAAATCCTGCCACAGTCCTCAGCTTTAAAATTCCCATCGCAGGGCTTGTTCAAGCGTTTGGATCGATGCTCGCCCAAGTATGGTCATCAGACTGTGCAAGGAAGATTATCGCTCCACTCAGCAAACGATATCATTCTTCGATTGACTACATCACAGCGAGCACTCGCCTGTTTCACTGAATCGATGACCTGGAAAAACTGCATGGTGAAAGAAAGCATGTTGAGTTTCGGATCACACGATAAAGATGGAGATGATATGCATCGATACAGTTGATTCTTTTAAGGTATCTACTATCAGAGTAGTCTTATGATACTCGCTTCTGTCCCTGTTGATTTTGTGACTAGCCACGGGCAAGGGCGACTGGATAAGAATATCTGAGTGAAAGACCTGCATTGATTGGTATTATGGGCAGTAACTGAGATGAAAAGATCAAGATAAATCAAAGATGTGGCTGGGATACGTTTAAAATAAGATCCTATAAGTATCAAAACTTGCCGTAAACTCCTAGAAATATCTCTAGGATATGAAAAGTCAAGATGCCTCATTATAGTACCTGAGTACTTAGGCCCAGCTCAGGAACGTTCTAACGGGCGCAACCGTGAAGGTGCATGCATGGAGTTCACTAGAACTTGCCTCAAAACCTTGTAAAGAGCTCTCTAGCCAATGGTAGACTCGCCTAGACACCACAGCTGGCATAAAGACCCGCTCGAGCTGGGGTGCATGCTCGGCGTCATCCTGATCCTTGCAGTAAATTGTTTCCGTCCATTTGCTCACCCAATCCATTCATTCATTCATTCAAGCACATCCCATCCAATCTCTGCTTTGTGACAACCGTCAGCCCGCCTCTCTCTCAACTACCACGGCCTTACAAGAAGGCTTCTCAAAAAAACTTAAAAAAAACTCCGTTAGAAACCTGTCGCCATCATCTCTCGCTATGAAGCTCTAAGGCCCCGGAGAATGAAGCGCGCCGGATCATCACAGGACGACTCTCGAGACGAGTACAGTACTATTCGGCAAAGCAGCCATGAGCGCCGCTACAAGCTCTTCCAACTTGGCGTGGCCACCTAAGAGACGCCATTCCCAGCGAACGGTATGCATCCCGCGTGTACAAACTCATGGTGATGGCCGAAGTCAAAGATCTGATGCGTTGGGCAGAAACTGAGAAACGGAACCTTTATTATCCCCAGCACTGGCGAACGATCGAGACAAGAGTTCTCCCTACGTACCTCAACCAATTCAGTCTCCGCCAGCGATAACGACAATAACCCAAAATTCCACTCTCTCGACGACGCTGAGTCGATTACAGACCGCCTACAAATCATTACACAAAACATTAAAACCGCTTTCGTTTTAGTATGGCTATGGCTACACACCGACGAGGGACACGGAGTTCTCAAGTGTGTCCTTGCCTATGTCCTCGGTAGTCTGGGCACCTTCTTCCCACCCTTGACAGCCTTTCTTGGCAACAGAGATGGAAAGCATGTATCGGCAACCATTACTGTTTATTTCCACCCAGCACGAACCGTCGGTTCCATGCTTGAGGCGTCCGTGATAGCGTTCATTGCCGTGTTTTATGCTGAGACAATATCGGTACTTTCAATGGGGATCGCTATTGCCATGCGAACTCAATTTGGATTGACCGCTACTGCTCATGCCCTCATTCTCATTGTTTGCATTGGCGGAGGTTTGGGTTTTGTGGGCTGGGTCAAGCAGAGGCTTAACAGTCCTCTTGTCAACGTAGGGTCTACCTTGGCTTCTATTGCAATTATTTCTGTAATCACGAAAGAGGAAAGTGTTCAAGGAGGTTATTTTGACGATGACAAGATTGTTCAGGTTTTGAAACTGCTTCTCGTTGGCATCACCTGCACCTTTGCTGTCAATTTACTGCTTTGGAGAGTTTCAGCAAGACGAGTCCTTCGAAGGTCTATCATGACCGCCAATAGCTCTCTGGGTGACAAGCTATCGTCTATTACGAAAGGTTTCCTGAGTGGCACCGAAGATGAGTTTTGGACAAATGAGTACAGCCGTGTCTCTGCCCGGTACAACGCTGCATATGCAACAATGAATTCAACCCTCCGCGAAGCTAAATTTGAGTACTATTTTCTTGGCCGAGAATCATTTTACCCGCTCGACAAGCGTCTGTCAAGATCAGTTGAAGGACTCTCGCAGGCTCTGGGTGGATTGCGCAGTGCCCTGGAAACCCAGTTCACTCTTCTCAGAGAGGTTCCTAATTTAGAAGATTCTTTCCCTTCACCCCGGAGTACTGGACTTACACCGCCTCTCGCAAGGGCTATTACTGCCTACCTAGAGGGCGGGGGTCAAAGGCTGTCTGACATTGATGAGTCGGGTGAGAGCGAGGAAGAACGGCAGGCGACGAGAAACAAGTCGGATTCTGCGTTGATGGCAGCCCCCGCTTTCCAAGAGCCTTCAGACATATTTGCCCTCTTCATTGACATGCTTGGCCCATCGATCAAGTCACTGGCTCATACTCTCTCCGAGATTTTACGTGAGCCTGCGTTTGGTAAAGATCCAAACAAAGATGTCACCGTCAATGAACAGCTGAGAGAAAGCCTTCGCGACGCCCTCAATCTCTACAACAATGCCAGATCAGGATCTTTGGAAGAGCTTTACCGCACCATCGAATTTGGGCGAACTCGTTCCGAAAAGATTCAGGCTGATATTGAAGAAGTTGCTGCCGCGTGTGGACACTTTTCTTTTAGCTTGCAGGCTGTTGCGGAAGAAACTGATGCATATTTGGACGTGTTGGAAGATGTCAAATACACCACCGAGACTGCACCGCGGTCTTGGGGCTGGCTGAAATTCTGGAGACTCTTCAACTGGACTAGATCGCCAGACAAGAACGTGATTGGAGATCCGGAGCGCGAGGCCTTGATACAAAAACCGCCTGTACCCAGACTTCGAAAATCGCAAATGCCCAAGGGTATCCCGGACACGATGGTAGCACGACGAGACACTTTTAATTGGGATGCTGCCCCTCAGGCCAGTAAACTAAAGAGGAGACTCGCCCAGAAAATGCTCCAGATTTCCCGGTTCATCGTCCGGGAGGACATACTCTTTGGCATTAAAGTTGGTATCGGTGCCCTTCTTTGGGCGATGCTAGCGTTCATACCAGGGACAAGACCTATTTACCAGAAATGGAGAGGTGAATGGGGTCTTCTTTCCTTCATGATCGTTGCTGCGATGACAACAGGATCGGCCAACACTACTGGTACAGCCAGATTCAAAGGTACCATTATTGGTGCAACATTTGCTGTGATTTGTTGGACAGTCAGTCAGGGCAACGGCGTTGCTCTTGTGTGCCTAGGTGGTCTTGTGGCTTTGTTCAATTTCTACGTGATCTTGGTCATCAAAAAGGCACCACTAGGTAGAATTGCCCTTCTAGCATACAACGTGAGCACCCTGTATGCCTACAGTCTCTCACAGGATGTCGACGACGATGACGATGACGAAGGAGGTGCTAACCCTCTGATCTTTGACATTGTGTGGCATCGAGTCATTGCTGTGACCTTGGGTATCGTATGGGGCATTGTTGTTTGCCGGCTACTCTGGCCTATTTCTGGCCGAAAGAAATTCCGCGAGGGACTTTCCGTCCTTTATCTCCAGATGGGACTTATTTGGAAGCGTGGCCCCCTCACGGTGTCGCTTCAGAAGGACAGTACGCACAACACCCTTGACTATATGCGAGAGGGTGAACAAGCTGCTCTCCAGCGATATGGTAAGTTGTCTATTTGCCCACTATAAATACGCGCTAACTCCGTGCCAGCTTTCAAGCTCGCGGGCCTTCAAACTGCGGCGAAGTCAGAGTTTGAGCTTCGAGGTCCTTTCCCAGACGCAGCGTATGGGCGTATTATGCGTTCCACTAAAAACATGCTTAACGGGTTTTATGCTATGCGACTTATTGCAGCGAAACGAAATGAACTAACGGAAGGCGAACGAGCACTACTAGAGTATACAAGTGCAGAAAGAGCTCTCCTTTGTCAGCGCATCTGCCATGTGTTCCAGGTAGTTGCATCGTGTCTTATGCTGGAATATCCCTTGACAGACGCTATTCCTACCGTCGAGAACAACAAGGACAGGCTTTTGGGCAAAATTTACCAATTTAGAAAGGAGCACATGAGCGCAGATCTTCTCGGCGATGAGTCCCCTCTCGCTGTTCAGGAGAGCGACTACGCGCTGTTGTATGCCTACACACTTGTGACATTGCAGGTGGCGGCAGAGTTGAACAAGGTGAGGGCTGAGATTGAGAGCCTATATGGAGTCTTGCACGAGGAAGCGTTGCTGCTACAGTGAATAAAGAGTGATTGCACAACAGAGATTTGTCGGTCGTTTTGTATTCCTAGCCATGACATCCCATTTTGCAACGCTAGGGGTCGGCGCATTGTGCAGCCTCGTTGCGTGTTTAGTTACATGAAATATACGAACGGTGTTCTTGTTTATGGGGTTACATCCCGATGTTGATGCGCTGCGATACTGTATTTCATTCATGATATGAAGTATCTATCTCATGTATCATTACGAATCCACGATTACCCTTATTTCTCGACGCCCCTTTCATTGATAACAGCCACAACTATGGCGAGTGTGGTTATATTCTAAATAGTACATTCCCTTAATCTCCCTTGGCGGCCAACCTCATACTCAGCCCACCGAGCAACACCCCTGCGCCCCGGCACAAGGACACTGCCAGGATTCATAACGTGGCACCCTTCATAGGTAATACAAAATGGTGGTGCGGTTGTATCAAGCAACACCATGGCAGTGGGCAGCGGGTATATGTGCAAAGATGAGGCATAGTCCCAGTGAACAGGGCGGATGGCCTGTCGGAAAGGCGCAAGGTAACCTTGATCGAGGATAGTTTTCACCAACTTCTGGGCGGCATGGATGTCGTGAGGAACAAGAGGAGTGACAGGCGAAGCAGCAGCAATGGCGGTTGGATCATCATGATGACCAGCGTCAATATCCATAGGCTGGACGTCATCAGGAGGATTAGGATTCGAACTTTGCGTCTCGTCTGCATTAGCACCGTTGGCTTTGGGCTTGAGACGAACTGAGGCTCGGCGCAGACGAGCAGATACATCATCTCTGAAGAGAACAAGCTCGTGGTTGGGCCCGAAAAGACTTATTCGGCTTGGGTTCGAGGTCCAGATCGCCGCGCCATCCGTCTTTCCTCCCGTTTCGGCATTGGCTGTCGCAAAGGCACGACGAATCCTAGATGTAAACATGTCTGGTACCTGCTTTCGAGGCAATGGCACGGAAGCACCCGCTGTGAAGGAAGAGACCCAAGCATCGTTATCGCCGGGGACGAAGACAAAAGTAGACGACTGAAGTAGTGTTGGGAAGTCGCTGAGAGCTGAAGCCAGGGAATCAAAGTATTCCTTGTATTCGATACTTCCACCACTGCCTCCCCGTGCGAGTACAGCATACTGAGTGAAGTTACCCATCAACACGAACGTCAAGGGCGTTGATCCTTCGGGTTCGGCGGCATATGTCGAAAGAATTTTACGCAAGGCTTGAAGAGTTCGGGGTTGGTCGAGGTTTAGCTCGCCTATAATGACCGCACGGCCACGAGATGGCGCATCGTCTTCAGTCCCGGATCGAAGGAGACGGCTCTCTAGTCTGCGCATCTTGGTACCCAGGGCGCGTTCGCTGCCGACGTCTAGAAAATCAATCCAGCCAAAGCCTCCTCCTATGGTTTGCTCCTGGCCGCCATCGGGTCCGCTGATACCAAGAGTGGCCTTGCGTCGCTCACATGGAGGTTGGCCGATGAAGAAACCTTGGAAGCGACCACCTAGAGTGCCTCCAACGCCACTGCTGCCACTGAGGCCCTTGCCCACGGATTCATCTTCCTCTTCGTAGACACCATCTACTAGCACGATCATGCCTGGACAAAACCATGCCGAGTCTTCAGGTATAGCCACAGCCTGAGAGAGATCCAGGGCAATAGTACCAGTCAGATCGCTAACGGCGAGATCGCCGGTAGGAAGGACGACCAGAAGTCCTAATAACATGTGACTACTGCCATGACGACCCAGCAGATTGGCTATCGGTGTGAGTTTGAGTGACTGCTGGTTGGATGGAGATCGATCGAGCGTGCGTTTTCGCGAAGAGGAGACAGCTGAAGACTGGAAGGATTCGTTGCGGAGGAGACGTTGGTGGATGACATTGTAGCGGTTGCGGAAGACTGTTGTTTTATGCGATGCTGGTGGCAGTAACGAGGGAGCCGAAGGATCCCTGAATGACGTTAGCTGGATACTAAATCAATGTTTTGAGAAATGACTGACTTTTCAAAGTGCTTCTTGGCCACATTATATATGAATCTAGGTTGATCGTAAGCATTTACAACCTTGAGCCAGGCCCGAGGATCGTTCGTCTCCGCCTCTTCTTGCTCCTCATCGACGCCCAATCCTGATATTCCAAAACTGGAGTTGCTATCCTCTCTCCTCACTTCTGCTGGTCGCAGTCCCAAGCGTGTATTCAAAGCATCATTGTCTTTTAGATCGAGCATACTGTCTCCTCGCGGTAGTCCTCTTGCTGGTCCTGTAATCCTGCCACCGCTCATGTTGCCCTCGAGAGTCTTGAGGATTTCCTGCAGCTCTTTACTCGACCCCTCAACAATAACACCTCCATTTCGGTTCTTCCAGCTTCGTGCGACTTCCTCAAGCACCCTCTCTGCCAAACCCTCTTCGCGCCATCCTGAGCCGCAGTGCCTGCCGATAAAGGCAGCGAGTTCCTGCAGAGCTGAAGATGTGAGTGTGAGGGAATGCTTCTTTGTGAATGTGCGGAAAGCAAGGGGTCGCAGCGTTGGCGCAGGTAGAATTATAGGCAATATCGCGGCTTTGGGGGCGTTGACGGCGAATGGCTTAAGAGGATGAACAGGAGTGCCAAAGGCGGGAGAAGAAGAAGGTATCGCCGAGGACGGAGGTGCAGCACCTCGCTGCTTTCGAAATATGGGAGCTGGCGTTTTATCCATGATTCAGGTAGTCGAAGTGTATTATTAATTGGACATGATATGTACGATATGCGCTTCCCATTAATTTGTCTGTGTCCGTCCTCGAGGGGTCGTGCAGACTCGACCCAACCTGACCGCGTTGACGCGTTTAATTGAAAACGTATTGCTACATATACCTTGTAAGTGCATATCTCGCGTAGACCTACCAGTGGGTGACCTCATCCACCTCGAGCCGAGTATGAGTGAAGCTTTATAGTGGCGTAGGATCCGAGATATAACACATTCAACTCAGGTCTTCAATTGACTGCAAAATGCTGGGCACAACATTTCGCTTCGTTGCTCGCCATAGGGCTGTGTCTTTTCGAGTAATTTCTAGTCTTTCGAGCAACCCAAGTATTGTTAGTTTATACAAATTTCCAACGGCATTCTACCGTACACAGACCGGAGTTGCTGACCATGTTCAAGAAAGTCGTGAAAAGTCCCAAGGCACCCTTTACAAACTATCTAAGCTATCTTGATAAAGAACCACCCAACGAGCGCCTAGTGATTGGGACAACTAGCCAGCTCCCCCCAACACCCCAGTCCTTCAGTGAGAACCACGAGTTTGTCAAGATCCTTAATGAGGTGGTCTCCGAGTTCGGCCACCAAGACGAAGACCTCATCAATCAAGCCAGAGCATTTGCTAGCCCTGGAGGTTTCAACCTGGGTTCGGGAGGGGTATTTTTCTCTCAGAAGCGGCCTGACAGAGGCCGATCTCGCAAGCAGGGAGCTGGAGGTGGTGCTGGAGGGGACGGCGCAGGCGGCGCAAGCGCCCAGGGAGGCGCGGGTGGTGGTGGACGAGGAGGATATGTGCATCTCAGCGATCGAAGGAACCCCCCCGACTTTGGACGGATAGCATGGCCTGAGGACATCTTGGGCAGTGTTGAAGTAGACGACGCGGGAACCATCATTGGCAAGGTGCAGCCGAGCGGAACGTACCGCATCCTCACCAACGAGGGAATGTGAGTTTGACATGATTAGTTTGAGTGATACTCCGTTGCTAACGACCCGTAGCTTGGGACTCAGTCCATTCCTACAAGGAAAACTGGTCGAAAGGTTGAAGCAAGAAGCAGCCAAGCGAGAGTGAACAGAATCAGTACGACTTGTGCTTGTCATGGAGGAACGCTGAAGAGACACCAGTAGTATTCATTGGAGCAACTACTAATGCTTGAATGTGTAGAAATGGGGCCGAAAACCTAGCTGTTGTATCAAGACTGTGAATTTTAGTGTAACAAGAATGAATGGCAAATGAACTTGGATGGTGTACGCATGTTGGTTCTATAAAGCTCGAAACGAGGACTTCTGTAAAAATTATACTAAGTAATGCGGTTTCATGTTGAAACCATTCACATCATGTAAAGACGGGTACTGGGGCGATTTTTGTGATATGGACACCCAGGATGGATGATGGATGGGTGGATGGATCTGACCTGACCTGACCCCTCCCTACAGTTCAGTTCAGTTATCCACACTCAGCTCCATATGGAGGTATGCGCCAACAAATGAGTCCCGTCGCTCTAATTATATGTTACCGTAATACACTGGGCAACTGCTAGAACTACCTATCCACCACTTCTCGTCAATTGTCGTCTAGTCTCCATTCACTTCTCTCTTCTCCTCACATTAAACCAGTCTGATCCCTTTTGCGCCTTTTGAACGGGCCCAGTTCTTCCTGTGACGAAGCTCCGATATTCGCTTCCGGTATTTTATTATTTACCCAGGTACCGAGTCCAACGCTTCAACTCTGAAAACCCCGCCGTCCATTCTCTTTTCGACCCGCCCGCCCGTCTCGTCTCGCCTTGCCTTGGCCTTTGGTCAAGGCATCATACCTTTGACCATGGCTCCCCGAGGCTTCGAGGATGAGGAGCTCACCATATCTCTATCTTCGTCTCACGTTCGTCGCCCGCAACAGACGCAGTCTCAGTCTCAGTCTCAGTCGCAACCGCAACCGCAAGACGATTCCCATAATGCCCCTCAAGCCGCTTCCCGTCCCGCCGATGCGCCGCTCAAGGAAAGGATCAAAACGGAACAGCGCATCGGCGCCTACAAGGTCCTTCGAACTCTAGGCGAGGGCTCCTTTGGCAAGGTCAAGCTTGCTATTCATAACGGTACCGGTCAACAAGTAGCACTCAAGATTATCGCTAGGAAGAAACTTATCAGCCGCGATATGGCTGGTCGCGTTGAGCGTGAAATCGAATATCTCCAACTGCTACGCCATCCTCACATTATCAAGCTGTATGGTCCATGGAGTTTCAACGTCGATGTTGGGATCGTGGAGAGCTAATACCTATACTCTAGCTTCACTGTCATCAAGACGCCCAATGAAATCATCATGGTTCTCGAATACGCGGGCGGCGAACTCTTCGACTACATTGTTCAGCACGGCCGTATGAAGGAGCCCGAGGCTCGTCGCTTCTTCCAGCAAATGCTTTGTGCTGTCGAATACTGCCACCGTCACAAAATTGTTCATCGTGACCTAAAGCCTGAAAACCTTCTGCTTGACGAGAATCTCAATGTCAAAATCGCCGATTTCGGACTTAGCAATATCATGACGGATGGTAATTTCCTCAAGACAAGCTGCGGTAGTCCAAACTATGCTGCCCCTGAAGTTATTGGCGGCAAGCTGTATGCAGGTCCTGAAGTAGATGTGTGGAGTTGCGGAGTTATTCTCTATGTTCTTCTAGTCGGTCGACTTCCCTTCGACGACGAACACATTCCCAGTCTGTTTGCCAAGATCGCGAAGGGTACATACAGCATACCCCAGTGGATGCCCACTGGTGCCGCCAACTTGATCAAAAAGATGTTGGTTGTCAACCCTGTGCATCGTGCTACAATTGAGGATATCCGAGCAGATCCTTGGTTTACAACCGACCTTCCCGTCTACCTTCAACTGCCTGTCGAAGAATTTTTCAACACTGGCGTGGACCCTAATAAAGCGATCAAGAAGAATGACATCGCTCCAAATGCCTCAGAAAAGGTTCAAGAACGCTTACACAATGAAGTCACGGAGAAGATCAGTAAGACAATGGGATATGGCAAGAGTGATGTCGAGGAGGCGCTGCAGGCCGCCGAGCCATCCGCCATCAAGGACGCCTACATGATTGTGAGGGAAAACAAGATGATGCAAGTGAACCGTGAGTTTCCTGCTTTCTTTGTCACCGGCTTTTTTAGCGTATTGAAACTGATCTAGATAACTCCGAAGCCCTGCTAGCAGAGCCAGAGGGATCAAGCCCCATGCTCAGCATGTCTTCAGCCCGTTCAACAACCTCGCAGGCCACCACGACCCCTCGCCCCTATGTGAGCAAGGTTGGTATCCTGCCTTCTAGCCTGCCGGCCTATCACAAGGACTACATGGAGCGCGAAAAAGCCGGCAGTGTGGAAAACTCGCCACCCAAAGTCCTCATCAACGATGAGCCTCTACTCAACAGGACAGATGCAGAGAAGGAAGAGACGGCACGCCGCCTACGACCTCATTCAAGGAGCCAGCTGCGCATGGACGAAGCCAACACCAGGCCCCAAGGCATGACACCTATTAACCCCCCAAAGAAGACCAAGCCAGTGCGTTGGCAGTTTGGCATTCGATCACGTAATTCTCCATGGGAGGCCCTCCTCTGCATCCACAAGGCGTTGTACAAATTGGGGGCCACATATATTCCCGACGAGGATTATGAATCGAGGACAGCAGAAGAGCGCGCTGAAGCTTCCGGTGACGGCAGTTTTGCGGATTCTCATGACGGCTATCGCGGTTCCACTTCAAGTATTGATCCTAAGAAGCGTTACAATCTTCCTGCTGATCCATGGCACATCAACGTGCGCTGGGATACTTCTGGTACGTTCTTGCATAGTCTCCTTTAATCACTGACACTGACAAGCTTCCAGCTATCAAGAAGAAAGCTGGCAGCGCACCTAGCGTGCCCAGCACACCCAGCTCGCCCAGCACACCGGATGGCCTTCACACTAAGGAACCCTTTGTTGCATTGCACCTGGACATACAAATCTACGAAATGGAGCATGGTGTTTATCTTGTCGATTTCAAATGCTCGGGATATGAGACAGCCCATGGCCGATTGCTTGAGGAGAAGGACGTTACCAGCCCCTTCCCGTTCCTGGACATGGCCGCCAAGTTGATTATGCAGCTTGCAGAGGCCGATTAAGAAAGGCCTTTTTTAGTGGAGTAAAGCATGGTTCATGGCAAGTCCAGTTTACACAATGATTATTCACTATTTTTTGGATTCCCGACTCACAGACGGAACAGAGGAATAAACACAGCCACAGCTGCTATGCGAAGAGAGCAGGCATAACAGCATTTCAGATCAGCAGGTCTGGAAACCAACGCCATGCAGGGCAATCGATCTTTCGACAAGTCCTCAGAAGGTTGGCAAGGAGCTAAGGGGCTATAGAAAAGGGGGAATTGGGTTTTGGTTGCTCCATCTTCGAAGTCTATTTTCTTTATTAGTAAAGAAGCGCTTTCTGTTATATTTAATGCTTTGGCTTCGTAGACCATCATATTGCCACGAATTTCAATGAACACACTGTTAGCTGGGTATCGATGATAGGATCTAAGAAATGTATGGTACTGCACCAGGGAGATTATTCTATGAAGTATTGACGTTGTATGTATGATCCATATCGTGTGTATTGTAAAGAGATCAACGTACATAGTCGGGCTAAAGGTTAAAATGTCTGAAATATATTGTATTGATCCAGTAGAAACAAATGGCTAGATCCTTGGTGCCAACCAATATGTCAAAAATGCTAAATCAGAAATTCGCAGTACTGTATGATATAAAATGCCCGAAAGATGACCAAAATCTCGCCGCTCGTCTTTTTTTGCCCACACCCATAAACATTCCCTGTCTTGACGAGATATTATATCTCGTTCGTTCATTTCCTTCATCATCCCATCACTCACTCAGTGACAGTTTATTTAAACTGATCTTCAGTCACACCGGCGCCCATGGCAGCCGTGGAACTAATACCACCTGTAACCATCTTCTGCAACTCGTCGACGTAGGTAGCACCGCTCCACTTCTGGTGCTTAACAACATCCACCTTTTGGTCCATCTCAGGCTCTTGGACAAGCTCACCATAGGCACGCATGCCGACGGTGCTGTAAGCCTTTGCGAACTGATCGCTAATCAGGGCTGTTGTGTGCAAACCTGCAAGAGTGATGAACTGCCAGCAGTAACCGAGCTTAGCCAGGCGGCGGATGTAAGTCTCCTGTTCGTCACGAGGCATGGCTGTCTTCCAGTTGAAGGACGGAGAAAGGTTATAGGCAAGCCTAGTAGGGTTTCGTTAGTTTAGTGTTTTGTTGGATATCACATGTGAACTTACTTCTTCTCTGGCCAAACAGCGTGGACACCTTCAGCGAACTGTTTGGCTTGAGCGTAATCGGGCAGCTTGGACTCCATCCAAATGGCGTCGCAGTAAGGCGCATAGGCGATGGCGCGGTTCACTGCGCAATCGCATCCACCTTTGAGGCGGAAATAACCTTCACGTGTTCGGGGAGCATCCCAATCAAAGAAGATATCCCTGCCGAGCAGCTGGCGGGCGACAGCCCTGGCCTCGAGGTTGCTCTTGCCCTTGGCCTTGGAAATATAATCTTGTTTAAGGCCAGCCTTATCAGAGAACGAACCCGCGTCAATGGCAGCAGCGACAGCATCGTCGAAACGGCTGAGGTTGGCCTTGGCAAGCCACTCGTCCTCAATGCGCTGCAGCTCAGCACCAGTCTTACCAGTAGCCTCAGCGGCGATCATGAGATCGTTGAGGGGCTTGAGTGTAGGGTTTGTGGAGCCGAGGATAAAAGCATGATCGCGGGGGTCGATGTTGGTAGAAAGGAGTGTGGCGGCCTCGGCGTCAGTACGGGCAATAGCGAGAAGGTCAGAGCCTTTCACATGTTAGTCTACTCTCCTAGAGTTACGCTACCACTACCACGCATGTGGAGTTGGAGAAATCTTGATAAAAGCAAAACTTACCCATGATGTCAGCCTGCGCTCGAATTGCAACAAGACGGTTGATGTGTTCCTGAATGGGGACCAGGACTTTGCCAGCCATATGACCACACTTCTTTGTGCCGGGGGCTTGGTCTTCAATGTGAATTCCAGCAGCACCTTTCTCAATGAAGAGCTTGGTGAGTTTCATGACAGCGGTAAGACCGCCATGACCGGTATCTGCGTCGGCAACAATGGGGCGAAGATAGTCAATGTTGAGGAGATTGGCGCGCTGTTCCTTAGGGACACTGAGGCGCTCCTGACGCTGCTTTCGATCGTGGAAGAGTTGGGCCATGAAGAGATGGCCAACCTTGTTGGGGACAGTAGTCTAGGTGCTTGTCAGACAAATAACACAAGCCAGTAAAAGCAGGCTCTACACTTACGTATGGGTAGTCAGCCAGATCAGGACCAGGCTCATCGGAAGCAGAGGCTGTTGACGATGATTGCCAGCCAGAAACATAGACGGTGTCGAGGTACTTGGCCATTTGGGTAACCATTGTGGGTTCTAAGCAGCCGTAGGTGTAGCTAGCATCGCGGTTCTGTAAAAAGCAGTCAGTATTTGGTCTCTTGTCACACATAGGAAACAATGGCAACTCACCTCGAAACGGTGCTCAAGAATCTTCCACAACTTCTTAGCCTGGGCATTGCTAGCATAGTCAACGGGGAGGTATCCGCGCTTGGAAACGATCTGTTCAGCGGTAAAGGGTCGCTTGGTGTGTCGCCATCTTGAGTCGGACCACCATGTCTTGACGGCCTCGACCTCCTTCTGGAAGAGCTCGTCTTCAACATCAGGGTTAACAGAAGGGTTTGCCATATTTTGTGACGCCATTGTGACTGTTTTGTGTGTTTTGTTCAAAGCTGAGGGCGAGTGAGTGTTGAAGAAGTAGATCGCGTGTAAGTGATAGCGTCCAAGATCAAAGACACAGCATCAAGTAAGGTTCGAGATAAAGGATGAGCGATGATGAATTGAGGCTTGAGAACAGAAAACAAGGAGGGAGAAGCAGATAATAAATATTATCCTGAACGGGAATCGTAGGTCATCTTGAGTCACTCTTGGCCTCCCGTGCCCCGACGGTCCATTGCCCAAGGATAGGCGGGATAGAGTACTCCATTGATTCTGCTCGCTAACACTCCGTACCCGGCGAGAGCGTTGATGGCTTTTCAGTGGAGACTTCTATGTACACCGGGGTTTGTGTATTGATTGGGGAAGCAGTTGAGCCAATTGGACTTGAATTATGGATGTTGGAAGCCAAAGCTGGGGGAGTGGAAGTCGGCTGTAAGTGGTGGAGAGGAAGAGTCAAGGTGAAGTCGAGGGGCGACTCCAGAAGGGAATTTAGCGGACCCGTACCTACCCTGGCTACCCATGAGGCATCAGAACCTCATTCCTTCCATTTGGGTACTATGGATGTTTTTAGAGCTTCATGTAGGTACTAGGTATCGTAAATCAAATAAATACTAGCTATAATGGCATCTAAGAATACTTTAGCACCTGAAGATTCATGAGTTGTAACAGTAGGTATACAGCATTGCTGTTTAATAACCAATATCAATTGACCATACTTACAACCACAGATAGTCAGCCTCGTAGTCAAGTTTCGAGATCAACTTCAGAGCATGACGGCCCATACTACTCTGCTCCTTATCTCGGCCTTCCACCGAGCACAAGCCAAACCCAGGCTCAAAACTACCTCTCTTTTGTCTTGTTTCGCCTCGGCCATGATCATGGTTGTGTCAGATCAGCCTCTTCCATTTGCTGTCACGAGCCGCAACAGAAAACAGGTCTGTAGGTACGTACCTCCGGACAGTCACCGAGCGCCTCAATGGGTTACCTACCGCCGTCAGTATTTGTTCTTCTAATGGCAATCGGAGCCCTTACCAAGACGTGCAGCGTGATCGCGATGGGCAATTGACATTCTGCAGTATCCGCTCTCAAAATCTACTATGTAGGTATTTACAATACCGTACCGTTGCAACCTCGCTTATGACGTCGGTATATTCGATTGATTCACATTTTACGTATACCTTCGGCTCAAAGGGCTGGTGTTAGAAGTCCGGGCTTTCTTGTATCAGACCGAGATGCCGAATGCCGTAGAGGGTTTAGGTAAGGTTTCCCCTTTGAATTTTCCATATCTTTATAGGGACAGACGAGAGACTGACTATGCATATTGATAGGGCCGTTAAAAACAGCCAACTCTTAAAAAGTAATTGTATTAGTCCTCCATCTTCTTCTACCACCATCTTCTTCTACCACCATCGAAAACCTGGGGAAACTCTCCCTCAGATTAACTCCCCTTAAACTTTACCCGAGCATCTACTAGACCTTGTCCGGTCGAGTTGATATCGTCTTTTCCTTGATACCTACCTTACGTATTACAATACCATCATTTCCACCCAAACCTCCCTTCAACTATAACAGTAATATTTTCAACTGCTGTTTAGTAGCGAGCCCCCAGATTGCAGCGTAGAATTTGATATGGATTCTCTCTCAAGAGCGTACAATGATATGCACATATCGATCTCGGCCTTCCCCGTTCAACCGGTACCCGCCCGCCCCGGGACGACGGAACTTGGCCGAATTATGGGCCCTCTTCCAGCTCCGGAGCAGCGGAAATTTCTGGCATGTGAAGCCGCCCCCATAAAACAATCTCGGTATTCTATCTGAACTCACTGGAGATGGTGCAGTAAAGTACAGTAACGGTTTATATCATAGCTCGGCATTCTTTGTCCTCATGACAAGTCTCGCCATGGATTTCAATATCCAGTTCGGCGCACCCCTCCTCGGGCCTGGCTGACGTCTTCAAAACCACCGAATGATTACTTTGCCTCGGTCGTTTTCTTACCGAGATTCCTATGGTTCTCAGTTCTGTCACCGCCGTTCAACTCGCCTCACGTGCCTTTTAACTTCATCAGCTTCCATCGTTCTCGGCTACTTCCCGAGACCAGCGACGCTGGACAATATCTCTCCGTGTCTACCTCGTCTTATCTTTCTCAACTATATTTAATACATATTGCGTTGATGCATTAAATGCGAGTCTGTTATGTTTCAGATCATTCGTAATATTCATGCCTCTATTATCCGAATTGAATGCAAGTCAACACCAAGTTCATCAGAAGCACATGGCCTTACAAGTATGGTGTACCCGTTCACCTGATTCAGACATGTCAAGATTCGCATACGTTAATGACAAAGACTCATTCAGGAACAGTAAGCATGTATAGTAACATTCTTGTCCTATGGATATCGATAGCTACAACAACATCTTTCTTTTGCTGAGCGCTTCCAAGTCTGCAATAACATTACCCTATGAACTAAGCAGGCCAGCCAGCGTTTTCTCCTCGTTCTGTTCAATAGCCTTCATCAGTGTGTCGTAGGGTGTCAAAGCCCCAAGTGCTCTGCGCATATGCGCATTGATGATTTGTAGTCCATAGATATAGCTGGCGTTGACCCATGCAAATCTATGTCGATGTTAGTAATCTTTTGTCACGAATGAACCAAGGTTACAACTTACCCTTCCTTGTTGACGCCTCTGAACCCGAGACCTTGGTTTCCGTACTCTGCATCTACTCGGTGGGGGTCGGCTGGCCGTGTCACGTCATACTTCTCAACTACAACACCATGGAAATCGACAAAGGCCTTGGTGACCATGAAAAGCCACTTGTAGGCAATTCGCTCTGCCTCTTCAGTGAAGCTGTAGCGAATCAAGCCAGTCCATGCCAGCATTTGCTGTGGAGGCCAGCCATATGGGTAATCCCACTGTCTGTTAGGTCGATCCAGGCCGATGGCTCCACGCGATTCTTCTGTTCCTGAGACCAGGCCACCGTACGCCTCGAACTTGGGGAGAGCTTTGCGGACCATCTCAGCCGCCTGCTTCGGCGTGGCAATGCCCGCCCAGAGAGCCCAAAGAGTTGTGCAGCTCTCATAGGTACATCGTTCGCGCTTCACGGTATCATAATCAAAGAACATGCCCTCCTTCTCATCCCACATCAATTTATCCACAGTAAGCTTGCGTCGCTTGGCTCGTCGGTCCCAGGCAGCCGACGAGAGAACCTCACCAGGCTGATAAGGTGTGCCGGCGCAGAATTCCTCGGGCATGGTCAGCTTATCGTTGAAGACGCTGCGGATAGTTCGGGCGATATCTGTCTCATATTTGAACAGGAGACTGTTGAGATCAATAGTGGCTAGGTTGGCACACACCCCCTCAAGGCGGTATGAGGTGTCGTGGCCCGACTCACGCACGGCACGGTCGTGCATAAAGTATTCGTCAAGCTCAGGCTCTTCAATTTCGCCATAGTTGTATTTTCGTACAAAATCTTCAAAGGTCGTGTTGTGCTTCTTGATATAAGGGTCAAGAATGTGTACGAAGTGGGTAGCCTCTGTCTCTGGGGGCACTCCACGACCTTCTGGTCGATATCTCGACAGACCTGTGGTAGGGTCCAACCGAGGCTCCGAAACCCAAACACTGTGGTACTCCTTGATAGCGGCTAGGATAGATCGTCGAAGGAACTCCTTGGCATCGGGTTCGTGCTTGATCTTTTCATAGACACGAAGAGCCATGTCAGTCAAGAACGGAGGCTGTGACCGACAGAGATAGTAAGATCGGGTTGCGTTCAGAATCTTGCCGTAGTGTTCAATGCAGAAGCAGAAGTTGATGACCATGGACTTGGCCAGATCAACCCGGTCATTGATAAGAAGGCCCAAGGAAGCCATGTAACTATCCCAGCCGTAAAGCTCGTTGAAACGACCACCAGGAACAACAAAGGGCATGCCCTTGAGCGTCCATCCAGATGGGTGTTCTGGCTCTGGAACTTCTTGCACGTCCACAGCCAAAAGACCGGGTGCATCGTTCATGTCGCGAACCAGGTCAGGTGTGATCTTCTCGGGCAGCATCTGAACATCCAGTCGCATCTCAGGTCTCTCTTCGGCGACTCTCTTGTAAAACTCGTATTGTCTAGGGCATCGATAAGGGATGTAGATGCGTGGGCGTGGGTCGGCTGTCCAGTCTTTAGGATCCCTAGCCGCAATGTCGACAGTCGACGCATCAATACGTCTTGTCAGGTTTTCCCAGAAATGATCACGAATCATGCGAGACAAGCGATCGACTGGGTTTTCGTTAAGACGGCCCTCATCCAGAACAATCTGTTTTCGTCCGTACTCCTTGGCCAGAGTCAACTCTTGTAGGAGGTTGGACAACATATAAGTTCCTCGCACGTCGAAACGGTTGTGGCCAGCTGAAGCGGCGGTACGCAGAGAAATAACCTTGGGTCCATTGTCCTCGATCGTAATCTGCATGTTTCCATTGGGGTCTTCTTGGAGTGAAAGGCTTTCCAATGTCGAATCAACCTGGATCAGAAAGCGGCGGTTCTGTTGTGAGTTCTCGTCTGGTAAGGCAAGGTGTTAGCATAGTAAGCAAATGCCTCCTTAGTACTAGGGTTACTTACCATGGCTGCCACGTCGAAAAGGCTCTCGAAGATTGACTCGCTCGAAACGGGACATTAAGCTGTTCTGTTTTCGATGTCAATTCAAGTGACAACATAACGAAGTCGGTAACACCAACCTGGGAATAAGTTCGGGTACGAGGACCAGCACGGTTCTGGTGACGCTCTTCCGTATAGTAGCTTTTGGCGTCGTCGAAGACGCCCAGATCATCAGAACCGCGAGAGCGGTGACCAGAGGGCGCGGCCATGGTGAGGGAGTTGAACTATCAGACCTGCTGTCAGGAGACAAAGCGGGGTTAGGACGATGAGGCTAGAGTCCGAGGAGAGAGGCTTGTTGCGATCTGTGACACTGTCCGACTACGTCGACTAGTGATAGTAGGAAGTAAGGTAAGACTAGATGAAGGAATAGGAATAGGATTAGGGCGCGGACGTGGAATTGGACCGGTCTCGAGTAGAATAAGAAGAGAAGAGCAATAGCCAAAAAGTAAAAGATGTGTAAAGATGAGGGCGAGTAGGTAGGTTAGGTAGGTAGGTATGACGGCAGAATATTATGTGGGGCCCGTTGTAAGAGAGGGAGGAGACAAGAACGAGGTAGAAGAAGTGGAGAGGAACGAAGTAGAAAAGTGGCGGAATAGAAAGCTTGGGTGGAGGAATGGAGCCCGCAGTCCTGGGGTGACGACAGTGACAACTGAAGAAGTGGTTCTCTCTTACTGTATGTACCTGGGCAGTGGCTACTAAGCTTCCTGCTGTTCTTTTTGGACGAGAAATGGAAAACAAAACATTCACTCCGGTCTCGCTCACCTCGGGATTAAAAAAAAAGGTGTCGTAGTATATAAAAACCAAACAAATAGAGCGGTGAGGGGGACGTGGGGGTTGCACACCTCAGACGATTAAAATGCGAGATCAAATGCAGGATTACTCGGTGAAGAAGCACAAAAGTATTGCTGTACCTGACCTGAACAGAACTGAGACGCCGTGAGCTGCAGCTCAGGTAGGTTTGTTTGGAAATCCATGGATGGATAGATAGGTGCCCCTCACCCCTCCTCGTAACTCGTTGTCCACTGTGACGATATCCTGCCGCAAGGGGGTGCTCCACTTCCAGGGGATCGGGCTGCCCCACGTGTTGCCGTCAACTTAGACGGGCACCTAAGTAACCTCCATACCTCGCTGAAAGCTACAATCCGGTACAGGGCAAAGTCTTTAATGGGATAACTACTACTATGGAACCTCCAGTACAGCCTAGGTATAGACGGGAACATCATCGCCGAGTAATCTCCCTGCTGTATCTAATTCCATCCTCCGTCAAGAATCAACTTGTCTTTCCTCTACACCAAAAATACTTCAATTCCTGTTCGCTTACTACCCCAATACAAACCCCACCTTGCACATCTCACCTCTCTTAGAGCTTTCATGCCTTACTCTCAATCTACCACAGCTCAAGCTTTCGGCCGATGCTGGTATCGCGAATTGTTGCTGGTGACTCGATTGCCGAATCTTAGTCTGAGCACCGTTCTTCTTTTGACATGGTTCATCAAGCTGATCAATCATGGGACATGGATGAGGCGATCTCAGGTTCAGGATAAATGCCTTTCTCGTCTTGTCTTCATATAATAATACCCACAACCTTATGTAGGTAAATCAATCATGAAAACTTGGTTTGCATGTTTCCTCAAGTCCAAAGAACAAAGTTCTCGAAATCACGATGACATAACTTTATAATCCTTCAATTCCAGCAGATGACCTTTCGCCTACGCATATATCGATCTCATGATCGTCTGCAAATGCTAATGTCTCCTCGGACCGCAATCATGCCTATAATTAGACTGTCCTAAAGGATTATAACCCATGGCCAAGCGAGGGTCTGCCTCTCATCAAAACACAAATACATTTCTCATACCATACACTCATCCATGTTAGTTGCCCCAGTATCATGATAGCAACTCTCTTTGTCACATGAACTAGGCGCTAGGTCTAGAATTCCTAGCCAACATAAACCACCACAACAGTGTCGTTTCTCTTCTATAAGGTGAGACATGGCTCTAATTCACAACAATTTCTAAATACTATGGGGTAAATCAATCTATCGACATAGTGGCGCTGTTGCTCTTGCACCCGGCCTTCTCTTGGGTATTTGTCATATCCCGTATCATATCCAATATTCATCCCTTGACGCCATCCCAATGCATAACTCAAGTCCAGTTTAGAATTTCGAGACAATACCACAGCAACGATGACTACTCGTCACTCTCGGCTTGACTTCGACGTGCCATCATTCTCCTTCGCCTCTCTTCTACGACTTCAGGATCCCAAGTGCCTGCAAAAATATCCTCACATTCATCATCATCGTCAGAATCGAACTCAACCTCCTCCTCATCACCTTTCTTATGCGTCATTGTAGCCTCCTCATCCTGCTCATCAATTGCGTCTTCCCAGCTTCGATACGTGACGACTCGTTCCATTTCCAGGATGAACTTGCCGACCTTGTACTTCTGGCCTTGTTCCTTGGCATCCACGTATTTCCAACCAAGTTTGCTCGAGCATGCCCCACAGTTGATGTCTGCAACGACATGCCAACCTGTTACAAGTTGTCGGTTCTCACTTTTGCCAATTCGTATGTTACTCAGAGTCTGCGGAGCAGGGAGTGCTGGTGGTGCAACAAGAAACGCCCGACCGTATCGGCCAGTAAATCCCTTCGAGATGACCTGGGAGGCAAAGGCGATGTCTGCAGAGCATGTCGAGCAGCGCAACGTGTTAGGTGAGGTACGGAATAGTCGGCCTCGTCCGGCCTTGGCTAAAAGACCATCGTTCGGGGGTGAGCTTGCTGGCGTTGTCACCGCTGACGATGCGGCAGATTCTGCAGAGCTCGAGGAGGTCGAGTGGCGACGAGAGAAAGGAAGCTTGATGCTGGGCAGCAAGAAATTAGGAAAAACAGGCTTTGTGGCCGAGATGCCACTCTCACGAACCATCTCGGCGGTCGTGATGTTGACGATCCCGTAGGATCCTCGAGTTTATCGTCTTTTGAAAGAAGTAGAATCGCTCTCCCGACAGGACGTTTTGGAACTTTCTATGGAAAGGCTAGGCTTCGATAAGGTGTGGGGGAAACGTTCCACTGAAAGCGCCAGACACTCCACAAGTGGCGTACAGTAGAGTCCTTGCAGATGAAAGCTGGTGCTGTTTAGATCTGATTTTATCCAAGGCAGCTGAAGACTGGATGCCGGGACCGGAACTGAAGACAGCGGTTGTCAGTGAAAGAGTGATCTGACATTTCATGCAACACCTGGGGGAAGGAGAAAATTAATACCAATAGATCTGACCATTTGGTCACTCTGGCCGACTCAGCCGAGCAGCGATCACCGGACTCACGACCAGTGATGGAAGAGGAACCTCCACTGAGACTAGGAGGGGCAAAGACAGCCCTCAGGTCTCCCTCCTATCAAGTATCGACAGCAGCTGGCGCGGGGAACAACAGTGGACAGGACAAGGGCGAAAAAGAGGGGTCCAGCCACCAGAGCACAGACTGCCTCTTACCAAGTACCCTAGGTTTCTGAGCTAAGGTATCAGGTACGTACCTATGTTATCAGGCATGGAAGGTCAGCAACCAGCAGTCTTGAGATCGACTTAACTTGGCAGGTTGGGCACCGTGAGCTGGTCAATAAAGATGAGAAAGCGAAATCACTGGATGATACAAATATCTGTACGATGAAATATGGTTCATGGATAACAGAAATGTGCAAAATGTTCTTGTTCTTGTATCAAGGGGTATCCGTAGTCCCAATGCGCATTCTCCATATGGTACATTAAACTGGTATTGTTTCGCGATAGCTCCCTAAGATTGAGGCTCCTCGGCAACATAGTGCAAGTAGGCTCCCAGCAACTTAATACCCTCGATGTAGTTGCGCTTATCGAGCTTCTCGTTAATGGAATGAGCACCGTCCGTAGAGCTGCCCATGGGCAGCAGGAGCACGTTCTTGCCTGTAGCCTCCTCGAAAGTCAGGGTGACAGGGATACTAGTAATTATATTAGTGGTGACACAGCAAGCGCAGATCGCTTGACTTACCTTCCGCCCTCACGAGTGTAATCGGGCTCAACACCCCATACACGCTCGACAGCCTTGGCAGCGGCTGAGAAGTTCCAGTGCTTTGGCGACGCAACCCACCACTTACCGGTATGCTGAGCATATACCTTGAGAGTGTTCTTGCTGCCAAGCTTGGCAAACTGGTCCTCAACGTATTTGTACACAGCTTCGTTGGTCTTATCAATGTCCATGTCGGGAACAGTCCGGATAGAGAACTTTCCAATGACCTTGGCAGGAATGACGGTCTTGGCCCCAGGAGCAGAGAAAGCACCCTCCACGCCATGGATGGACAGTGAAGGGTATCGCCAGCGGCCCATAAGAGTGCGCTTCTTATCATCAAAGATGGTTGTCTTGCTACCCAAAGACTCATGAATGTTATCCATGGTGAAAGAAATACCATCGTAGAGACCCTCCTCGTCAGCGGTGATCGGAGCAACCTGCTCCTTGATACCAGGGATCTGAATCTCGCCGCCAGTGTTGACAAGCGATCCGAGGACCCTGACGAGATCGGTCATGGGCTCCTGAGCAGTGCCACCGAAGACACCACTGTGAAGGTCGGCACCAGGACCAGAAATTTCAATTGAGTAGTAGTTGCAACCGCGAAGACCGTAGGTCAAGCAGGGCTTCTCGGTACCAAGCCAGTAGTTATCCGAGATGCAGACGGCCTCAGCATCAGCGAAGTACTTCTTGGCCTCCTCCTTAATGAGGTCGTCAAGGCCTTCAGAACCATATTCCTCCATACCCTCGAAGCACATGAGCAGGTTAACAGGGAAATCAACGCCAGCCTTCTGGTGGGCCTCAATAGCATTCAACCAGCCCAAGACGGGACCCTTGTCGTCTGTAGATCCACGTCCAAACATACGGCCCTTGTCGTCAACGGTAAGGTCAAAGGGCTCGGTAGCCCAACCGTCGCTCTTCTCAGCAGGCTGAACATCGTAATGGCCGTAAACGAGGATAGTGCGCTTGTTCTTGTCGTTTCCATATCGTGCAAGGACAACAGGAGGAAGGTCGAGGTACTCCTTGTGAGGCTGCTTTCCGAGAGGTCGAAGCTCTACGGAAGCTCCGAGAGCCTTGAGCTCGTCGCCGAGCCACTCTCCCATGCGGACGACATCAGGTCGACGGGCATCCTCGGCAGAAATGGAGGGAATGGCAACAGCTTTACGCAAACGCTCAATGAAGTGGTCAGCGGAGCTGTCAACCTGCTTGAAGAAACCGTCGAGCTGGGGCGCCATTTTCTTTGCTTGATGAGCACGGATAGAGTCTGTGAGATATGTGCGAGAAGTGAGGTTGGATTTTTGAGGAAAACTCTGTGAGATGGGTACTCGTAATGATAAAAAGGGCCTTTTGGGGAGCGCAGTTACCACTTGAGCGCAACACACAGCTGCCCTATTGAGGCGGAAGGTGCGGGGCATTACACCAGACTTGATCTCGGACCTGCTCTATCAGGCGGGCAGCAATATAACGGCTCCGTTCTCACCTTGTGGCGGGGCAGTTTCGACAATGATACATGTACAGTACAGTATGGAACTCTAGCAAAGGGTCCGGCTACTTGCGGTAACCAATGGTAAACTACCCGCCTGTGTAATGCAATGGCAATGATTAGTCACTTGGAACAAGGACTGTGGCTCGAACTCATTGCGACTAGCAGAAATGCGTTTGCGTTATCAGTCACTCGCATGTCGCGGGCGTGGATGCGCTTTGAGCGGGGTGCTGAGTCATCCGGACTAACTTATATGCGCTGAGCCATCATGTTCTCGATTAGTCACCCTCAAGGGGCAGGTCGCCTCTCCTAGGTACGCCCTGATGTTGGAAGACTCTTCCTCTCCCCACTCTCTCCATCACTCGCAACCATTCCACCATCGTCGACATTTTCCCTTGCCATCGATAACCCGACTTACGGCATCAACGCAGTCGTTCGGCCGCGATTTTTGTCGCTTCTTTTCGGCGCCGCAAGCCCGTATCTTGCGTGACTGACGACTTAACTCGATCTCATCATCCTCACGCGACCCCCGACTAACCGCCATCCCGCCCGTCACTTAAGATTACCCCGTATAACGTGTCGCTGGTGTGCTCTTGTCAGGGCATAAACGCTGGGACGTCTGGCTAACATAAAAGGTTGCTGGTTCAGTGGTTTAACAAGTGTGGTGTCTGGAAAGTGAGGTGGAGCTTGAGGGTTGTTTCTCTTCTGGCTTGTTTTTGCCAGCTGTACTCCTTATTCATTGCACCCGTTTCTTTTTTGACCCTATTGCCACTATTGTTCCCTCAAAGTACAATCAAAATTGATTATTTCCATTCACCTTGACAGTTGAAAGAGGCACGGCAGTGCAAGAAAGAAGACGAACAAAGAAAACAAACGCTGCCTTGTTTTGCAAACGCAAGAACAATCAATCAATACTTACATAGTGCTTTGTGCGACTCAACCGCCCTAACCTTTGGACTTTTGCCGACTTACGATATTTGAATCTCAACAAACTTCTGTTGTCTTTTGTGCTGTGCTTTTTCTGTTCCTGTAGGAAACATCTTAGCACACCTCGACCAAAATGACGTCCTCCGTCTTTTTCAAGTTCAAATCCCAAAAGGAACCTACTAGAGTCGAGTTTGACGGTACTGGTATCTCGGTCTTCGAACTGAAGCGTGAGATCATTACCAAAAGTGGCCTCGGAGACGGTACCGACTTCGATCTGCATATCTATACCGATGATAACAGCGAAGGTGAGTTTACACAACGATTCCCCGGACGAGTTACTAATATATTCCCAGAATATGATGATGATACGACTATCATTCCCAGGTCAACGACCGTCATCGCCAGACGTCAGCCTGCACTCAAGCCTGGCGCAGGACGTGCCGCTCGCTATGTATCTGGTAAAATGCCCGTGACAGCCAAGAACGCCGGCCGCAAAGAGCAAGCGGCGAAGGCATCAGCTTCCAAACCAAGCTCCGATGCAATCAGTCAGATGAACAATGCTATGACTGAAGAGGAGAAAATGGCGGCTATGTTTGCAGCCCAAACTGAGCAGTGGTCCGCCCAGCAGGAGGAGATGTCTCAGTAAGTTTCAACAATGCTTCAGGGGCCTTGTTCATAACTAACACTACAACAGCCAAACGCCGGTTTTCAAAGCTGGTGCAAAGAGACCCGCAAATGTTCCCGACCATGACCCTCCCAACGGATACATCTGCTATCGATGTGGTAACAAGGGCCATTGGATTCAACTATGCCCGACCAATGACGACCCTGAGTTTGATAACCGCCCACGTGTCAAGCGAACTACAGGTATTCCTCGTTCGTTCTTGCAAAAGGTCGACAAGTCCGTTGTCCTTGCACAAACTGATGGCGACGAGTCAAAGCGTCCTTCGGGTATTATGGTCAATGCTGAAGGAGATTTTGTTATTGCTGAGCCTGATAAGGCATCGTGGGAACAGTTCCAGGCGAAGGCCAAGTCTTCAGCCACAACAAACGCACCGTTGGCTGAGGACAAGGAAATTCAGGAACAGGGCTTGGAGTGTTCGATCGACAAGAAGATGTTCATAGAGCCAATGAAGACTCCTTGCTGCCAGAAGACCTTTTGTAATGATTGCATAACCAATGCTCTCATCGAAAGCGACTTCGTCTGTCCTGCATGCCAGTCAGAAGGTGTATTGATTGATGACCTTCAGCCAGATGAGGAGGCCTCAAAGAAGATTCAAGAGTACTTGAAGGAGAAGGAAGCAGCCAAGAGCCCCCCTCCTCCATCACCTAAAGCTTCGGAAGGTGTTAAGGCGGATGGCGAAAGCCAGGACAAGCCTCAAAATGAGGATATTGCCAGCACAGAGCAGAAGAGTGAGAATGAATCTAATGATAAGACTACGGGTTCGCTAGCGAAGGAAAAGTCGAAGTCGCCAGTATCTCAACCTGCAACTATCAAGACCCCTCCGACAGGCCCCAAAAGCCTTGTATCCGCCCCGCACGACGCGAACAAACAAGTAGATGGTGCCAAGACAGCAGATGCCAATTCCAAGAAGCGACCCGCAGACGATATTCTAGACAACCCTCGAATTCCCAAGGGTCCCAAAGCTATGCAAAATCAACAAAATCAGCAAAACATGATGAACGGCATGGGCATGAATGGTATGGGCATGAACATGGGCATGAACAATATGATGTTCAACGGAATGCCTATGATGCCCAACATGATGGGTATGCCAAACATGGGTAACATGAACATGGGAATGCCAAATATGAACATGATGGGAATGCCTGGCATGATGGGCATGCCCGGGTTCCCTGGGATGAACGGTGGATTCGGCGGGATGAATGGCTGGGATATGGGAATGAATGGTATGAACAGCAACATGGGCAACATGAACGGCGGCATGAATGGCTTCCAGAACGGCAACTTTGGACAAGGCGTTGGCCCTGACGAGGATGCTTACTTTCGCAAGCCAGTCAATCCCCACCGACACCAAAACAAGCAGCGAAGAGTACGACCCAGCGACTACCGAGAGCTCTAGGCTGCGACTCGACATGCATGACTCGACTATATTCCGTTAGCGATTGTTTTGGTCTATTTTTACTATCATTTCGGCCGCCATGGGCAACCTGCACCATACATATACATAGATACATGGGTGTCGCTTAACACTGCGCAGGGTTAGCATGGCATGCTTTGGATCGGGATGGAGGACCATGATTTGCTTCTTTAATCAGCATTGCTTACCGTCAGATTGGACGGACTGGCGTTGGGGGAGAATAACGGTTTTGGGTTTTTCTTTTTCTTTCATGACAGGTTTTCATGGCTATGTATGGCTGGGTCTAGGAGACGATGCATTACAGCTCTATCAAACTTTGAATCAGTCAAAGTAAAACAATAAACAATAAATAAGTAAAGTCATTTCTGATAGCAATTGGGCATGTCTGTTCTGTGACTCGATTCACCTCAAAGCGTGTATTTCTTGTGAGCCTTCAATCAAGCTGTAGCAACTCCTTCGCACCACTGGGCTTCTGGATGCACTACGTGACCTTTTGTCTTGTTTTCCTCTCGTATCTTGCTCCAAATCTTTCTATCTCTACCTCTTCACAATCCACATAATACTCCTACCAGCTTACTCGGGAGGAACATAAGGTGTGACAAGCATTTCACTAAACTTCTCCAGCTTCTCCTTTCCTCGGACCTCTTCAACAAGAAGAGGCATCTTGACGACGTTGAAATCCTCGGCGTAAAGCTCCTCATACTGGTCGAGATACTTGCGCTGCATCTTGCGACGAGCGTTGCATTGGTCGCAGTCGCTGGCCTTCTTAGGGAAAAGCAGCTGGTTGACGACGATGGAGTGGGTATCAATGCCGTATCCGGCAAGCTCCTGGATCATGCGCTCAGTCTCGTAGAGACTGAGGAACTCTGCGATGCAGACACAAACAAAAGTGGTGAGCTCGGCATCCTGGAACTGGGTGTTGACCTCGCCGATGGTCTCGCGCAGAGACTCGAGTTTGGCAATCATGTCATTAAGGTTCTGGCCATTGGGGAGTTGGCCACCGGAACCAAGGAAACCGTTTAGTAGAGGACCGTACTGAGATGACAGCTGAGAAACCTTGGCGAGAGCCTTCTCAAGGACGGTGGGGAACTGGAGAAAGCGTAGGGTGTGGCCTGTGGGCGCGGTGTCGAAGACAATGGTCTCGTAGGAAAGAGATTTGACCTGCTTAAGAACTTCGGCGAATGACATGGCCTCGTCGATACCAGGGATCTAGTGGAAATTAGTATGCGCGACGTTGTAAGGAATCCCAGTGGGCGTACCGCGAAAGCGAGGTCCTGCATCATGCCTCCCAGAGGACCGCCAGCAGCAGCATTAACGTCATCGGCCTCACCCTGACCAGCCAGCATATCCTGTATACTGCCATTGGGGTCAATCTCCATGGCACTTAGGTTATCAAATCCATTGACGAGGCGGGCCTCCTTGCCAAACTTCTGAGAAAAGGCATCTGAGAGGTTATGGGCAGGATCGGTCGAGATGAGAAGTACAGATCGGCGGACCTTTGCGAGCTGAATGGCGAGGGAGCAAGAAGTGGTGGTCTTTCCGACACCACCCTTTCCACCGACAAAGATCCAGCGGAGGCTACGCTGGTCGAGGAGGGACTGGAGAGAGGGCTCGAGGGCGTCCTCGGTGGAGATGAGGGCGGTGGACATTTTCGTGGTGGTGGTGGAGGAGGAGGGGCAGCGGTGAGGTTAGAGATAGTTCCTAGCTTTCTAGTTAGTTAAATGGAAGACGAATAACATGGAGCTGTTTACTTGTTGTGAGGTAGGGAGCTTGTCCAGGGTAGAATCAGGATTTGGGTAACTTCTAGAAGCTCTTGGATGGTGGAGTTGACGACACCGGGCGACTTGGAGGGGTAGAAGTTGACACAATAGTGCTTACGTCTGATGGGTGCTTTGAGCTGGTCATGACTACATTATTCTGTCAGGTGCTCGCCACATGATTGTCGCCCACTAGCCACATACGCAACAGCTCACCTACATCTTAAACTCACAAAGACAACTCGATTGTCATGATGTTGACTCTGGTTTCAATACTAGTTGGGAGTATAATAACAGCCCCAGTTGAATGGCCAACCATATCATACCCAGTACCAAGAAGTCTTACCTATTCTGCGACCTCAGTTTTTATCGGGCCGGCTCCGTCCATAAGATAGGACCTCAAGTACCGGCGAACGGCGTCAAGCGTCCGGAGCTGTGCGTAGATATATACTTAGGTAGCCTCCTATAAATCTCAATATTGCTTTATGTAGTATATGCAATAATTACCGTTTATCTACAGAGCCGGCTCTTTCTCTGAACATTGTTTTATGATTGGCTCTTGTCACTAGACTCGAACAGTAACCCGCAAGCCAAAAACTCACTGATTATCTGCTACCTACTAATCCATAAGCAAGGTAGGCTGTGCGCCGCAAACACTCTCTCACTGCCTCACTTCACCTCACTTCAGCTCAAACCCCTCTCTTTCCTGGTAATTCTCCATTTCTTCTTTCTTTACTCACCGGTAACAAAACAGGGGTGAGACAGAAAAATATCAGGAGTTTTAGAATACTGTTGATTCACTCTTGCCTCTATTTCAACATCTCCCTCACTTACATCAAGCGCATACACCGAAGTTCGACTTACAGTAAAGAACTCCCTCATCTTCAACGTCAACCGTACTTATACCACCTCCACCACAGGCAACCACTTCGCACACCAAATACCACCTTCACGATGGTTTCACCCACTAAAGACCCCATCACATGTCACGTCCTTGACACTCAGGCCGGTCGACCCGCGCGCGGCATCCGCGTCCGCCTTGAAGGTCCCATCCCCTCTTCTGTCAATCCGCACTCGGCCGCCCAGCCCCGGGCCAACACCTTCGAGTCCATCACCGACGAGGACGGTCGCGTTACTTCCTGGTTGCCCTTTCTCTCCGAGGATTCTGCCGGCGAGCCCCCTGTCCAGACGCTTGTCGAAGTCCTTGAGGATCGCAAGGGACGAGGCTCATCACGCTGGACGCTGCGCTTCGATACCGGAGCTTACTTTGGAGAGGAGAACACCTTTTTTCCAGAGGTCACGGTTACCTTCCGTATGGAGGAGAGGCAGACGTACCATGTGCCTCTCCTGCTGAGTCCCTACAGCTACACCAGCTATCGTGGAAGCTAGATAGGTAGCGCCATTCTTCTGTAGACGTGCATGAAACGGGCCAGAATGATGATTTCGGTATCTTGAACGGGAACGAGTCCCTGTGCATCTAGCATAGCGACGAGGTGAAGACAGCACATAAGGATTATTTGCACGATGAGAGCACAAGAGAGATGAACATTATGAGAATAGCGATGATGCTACTACTAAGATATTAATTCTTAACGAGTGTCTGTATCGGTCACTTCACAGTGAACCAACTACTGTATATGGGTGACATTGCTGTCTCTGCCCTGCCAGAGGGACTATAGTATCCAAGCTTTTGCCTGTGTTGCAGACAAAACTCCGTCCTGTCCCTGAAATCTGATCCGTAATTCCACATAAACGCCACGCTATCCACACACAAAAGGAAAGGAAAAGAAAGAGTGATTTTTGTTTTTGTGCATCCTGAGAATGCGGTCGTTGCAGGTCATAATATTCAGCCGTATACATCGTTGCAGCAGTCATGGTCATATCGAAGCCAGGTCACCGTTGTGAGGCCAGACTTTTAGCTAAAGCACACCTAGTTTCTTCGCCATTTACTCAAGAATCCTTTCTTAGAACGATGCGAAGGGACGTCGGGCGAAGTCGGTGGCGTGTCTTCGTCTTCCCTCCTCGTGGTTCGTGATGCGAGACTATCGGTTTCGTCCCTGGAGATTCGAATGCTGGGCGTAGTTGGGCGAACACTGACGAGTGATGGGTTGGTGTTGGTTCTGAGACTATCGTGGTCGCCAACATCGGATTGTACAAGAGAATAGGCGCTGTAGAGGGCTTCAGAGGCGGGAGTGATACGGCCATGGTTGAGGGTTCGTCGCTTCTTCCTTAGGAAAGATCGCCGGGTTCGCATAAGAGCCCGGTCGGGGTCAATATCTTCTTGGGTGAGGCATGCGTTTGGCGAAAGATCCGCATCAGGATGTGGGAGGGTTGTGTTGCGAACTGGAAGGGGTTAGTAGGTTATTCAGGTTACTGCTCGTGAGATGAAGTACTGACGGTTGTTCAAAGGCTCAGGGAATCCTGTGTCCCTGGGTTCCCTTCGAGGCTTGGCAGAGCCAGCGTTGGTGATTGAACTCGACATTGTTTCGGTGCTGTGAGTGGATTTCGTTTGTAAAATCATGGAATGGTTAATCGGGGATTTGATATTTAGTGACAGTGAGAGAGTTTAGATATAAGCAAAGTTTCGAGGCTTCGCCGAGTCTTGAACTACATCGACTGTTGCTAAAGGCTGGTTGCCGAATGGGGTAAGTTGTGAGCGTGTAAGCGCGATGCCGTTTTCGTCTCCCGCAAGAGCAAAGCCTCAGCGGTTGCACGCAATCTCTCTATGATGCGAAAGAGAGTCCGATGAGAGTAAGAGACGCTTTTTGTATGAGTTGAAGTCGAGTATCCGTAGATAAAGGGAAAAAGGAGATTCCACTTTCGCTTCAGTGAGTAGAGAGGCCGGAAGATTTCTGGTCAAATTAAACCACGACTTTTGAAGTTGCTGGGGTCGTAAAATAGAAGAATGCCCGGGCGATGGGGGGGGGGGGGGGGGGGGGGGGGGGGGGGGGGGGGGGGGGGGGGGGGGGGGGGGGGGGGGGGGGGGGGGGGGGGGGGGGGGGGGGGGGGGGGGGGGGGGGGGGGGGGGGGGGGGGGGGGGGGGGGGGGGGGGGGGGGGGGGGGGGGGGGGTTGGACAGGGTTATAATACTGTATTAGTAGCAGTCGAGAATGATGAGCAACATGCATGTGTGTGTGTGCATTAGCAGTCTTTGATTTTCCTGGTCTCTACTTGGCTTATCCGTATGAAGGTTCTGTTTGATCGGATCTTCGGCGCCTCCAATGTCAAGTTCAATTCTGTGGCTTGGCTCTCGCTATTCGGCACCTGGCCAAGAGCTACAGCACCCAAGAGACCATAGCACTGGCACTGCACTGCACCGCACTGCAGATGGCAAAGTGACCTGCGCCGCGCCAGAGAGAGTGAAAGACTGCCCGAACAGGGGTTAGGTCCGTTAAGGCCAAAAAGTGCGTAATTGACAGGGGATGGAGTGGTTCCAGAGCAAGTCAAAAGTCCGAAAACCAGTGAATCTGCGTCTCTGAATTGAATAAGAGACAAGATAAGACAAGACAAAATTGGCTTGCCTTCTTGGTTGTGGCACTTTTCTGATCCCTTCCCAAGACGATCTATGATGAAAAATTACTTGGTACCCACGAAATTAACAAAAACCAAACAAATAATGAAACTTTGATGGAGCTCAGGATCTGCGCTGTAACTCGCAATTTACACCTGACAACAAGCGACGGGCCCTGGGTACCTACGGATGGACCCTTCCTTCCGTCTTCAGGTGGCTTCGGGTAGAGAGTTTTCCAGAGCGTCTGGGGTGCGCAACCTAGTGGTTTTGAGGCTCGGCTCAGCACTTCTCTAGCCCGTGGAGTACCTACTAACCTAAGGTTGGCTCTTCGTCAGCCGAGAACAGTTAGCGCTGCGGCAGTCTTGGCGACTGATTTGTTGAGGTGGGCGCTAAAAAAGGAAGAAAGTCTTTGGCCAGTGGAGGCTCAGTTGACCGCCGACTGCTGCACTTATCAAATTGTCCATCAGATCAGATCCAATTCCAACGTAATCCAGTGGCTGAAACGACACATAATAACATACCTAATACTCAGGTATAGATACTGATATATATGAAGGTAGGTAGATTCAAGGTCGACTTACACTCCAAGTGCCGCTTTGTTCCGGCCAGGACTTGGCTGGGCTAGGTCTTCTGTTTTATTTATAACTCGATGAACAACCACCACTTACTTACCGTACTTCAGTTTTTCGTCAGCGTCACAAGACGATGCAACAACACCAACTTGATTTGATCCAATGTCTCTAATCCTGCATCACCATTTATCAAGCCTGTGCCGAACAAGCGGTCCAGTTCATTCTGTCCCCCCAACGGCCCAGGATATGCCCAGTTCAGCCACCCCTGGCCTCATGACGACAAAGCCGGACCGTGCAGCTGGTAGCAGTTCATTCAGCCCATGTCTCGCAGGCCAAAGTTTTAGTGGCTCGCCAAGCATTTTGTGCTGTCATGGCAAGGCATGGCAGCTTCACCATTACTCAAACGTGCGCTTTTCCTATTGTTCAGGTTTTGGATGATTCGTAAGTCTATGCCGATTCAACGCGGGGTCACCGACCATCTCCTTCTCGGCGCATCATCACGTGCATTTCTCATTCTCTTGGCCTCGAGCTGTTTCTCAAACCGCTTCCATCCCTTATCTTCTCTCTGAATTCAAGTCATAGTGAGGTCCCCGCCATTCACCCTATATCCGGTGTTGGGCCAGCTACTAAGTTCTTTAATCTCATTTCGATAATTACCTACCCAACTCATCGGCCGCTAATCCATTAGCACTATCCTGGTACCCCCGCTAATTCCCGCAGATTTACTGCCTGTCCCCAGGTCAAGCTTGTATGAACTCATTAACATTGACATCCATGGAAGAGTTGGCTCCCTCCCAATTTTATTTCGGCCCCCGATATAGGGGCACTGAACCTACTCATCAGATCCTATATCCATCCACTGGGCCTCGAAAGATCTACAATAACAAGCAAGCTTCTTATTGTGTTGTCATGACAAATATACTGGGCCTTGTTGTCAATCTTGACTTCGAGTATTCACAGTTGCGTGGGCCCATATCAAATAGCCGCCAACATATAGCTACTAGTAGTTACCTGAGTACCCGCTACAAATGTTCTACAGTATCCTTGGTTCCATGAAAACATCCGAAGCCCAGCTCTTGGCTGTGCATGACAAGGACTCCGCTATTGAAGCGGCGTGCCTATTCCAGAAGGTCAAGCAAATACCTCCTCCGGGGCTGTTCATTCGCAGTCATCTCACAACTGCCCAACCCTTCAATCCTTGAACATTCATCAGCCAACAGCCTGCCAATGGCCTGGCTCTTCGAAACATTGCTTCTGGTGAGAATACTATAGTATATATCATTGCACAATCTCTTAACTTATCCACGCTTCGATGTTTCCATCTAAAATTCTCGAAACCACCCATTCTGCTTATAACTGTGAAAATGAAACTTCCGTCAGCCAGAGCTGAATTCCTATTCTGATAGGCTAGCCCGTAATCGCGGAGTACCCACAAACTTAGGTGTCGACTTTTACGTATTGCTATATGGACCAAGCCTCAAGCTTTATCAACGACTTTTACGTACATGCTAGATACATCGTTAATAACAAACGGCATTTTACAACCCGACCTATATCGTAAACAAAAGATACATACAGTACTGTGCTGCACTGTATAGACAAACTTGTGTGATGATTACTGGCACAAGTACGCACCAACGTTTCGGCTTCTGGGGTTATCGGCATCGGCATTCCCGCGTAGTCGCCTTTTGTGTGGAGAAATACACCAGCGGCTATGACGATGTTGCGTTGTAGTCTACTGTGCTGATCGAATCCTATCAGGTTCTCGTTACAGCACCGCACTGTAGCTTTCTCAGGTTGAGTTTCATGTCACATTTGAAGCTTGGATCGACATCGACAGCAGATCTTAGCACACGAGCCACGCTACATACTGTACATACAGTACTGGTTGGGCGCAAAAGTATCTCCAAATGTGCCATTTGCATGGTCTGAGTTAGATCCCTGCCGCGTAAAAACCCGTTGGGTAAGCTGCTAGGTATCATGATATGCTGCAGGTTGAAGTACATAATGTATAAATCCCCTTCTGACTGGGGAGGGTTCACCAGCTGCATGCTCTTAGGGCCAGCCCGGTATGATTTGATACACCTGCACTGCATCGCACAAGGTTAATCTCGGTGGCTATCATAACCGAAATGTTAAAGACAAGGCGCTTCAACTTGAAACCTTGAATGAGGTCCGTCGGTGGCTGACGATCAGAATCAATCGTACGAACAGCAAACAAACACATTTCTCTTTCTTACTCATCGCCAATCATTCATGCAGTTTCGCTCATCTGGAATTCTACGCTGGTATTAATACCCTACTCCATCTCTTTACTTTAAAGGCTAGTACTAGTCAGAACTGCCTATGCTACGCCATAGATAACCCCGAAAAATTCATACTTCCTCAATCTGAAAGCAAGGACGATAGACCTAGTTACCTCTCCGACCACCAGTGCTCATGAGCGTGATTTTCTGTTTCTTTTTCTTCTTACCACCACCACCACCACCACCATTGCCATTACTACTGCTTGGCCCTGCTCCGCCGACATCATCCGGGCGAATGCTACTCTCGGCCGCTTCAATGGCCTGTATTTGCATCGCAATATCGGCCGTGTCGAACAGGTCCTCATCTCTGAGCCACCCGTCATGAACGTCTGAAGGTTGGGCAGCTGTCATCTCAGGTGATCCGTTGATCACCCTCGTGCCCCAAACCGTCCTCTGGTTTGATGGGCTGGTCGACATCTCAGCCAATGTCTCGAATCCTGGGCGAGGGTCTGGGGGTGTGCTTCCAGAGGGGCCGCTCAGTGGCTGGAACTCCTCGAGGTCCATTCGAGGGGCGCTGTCCTCTTCCAACGGCTCAGGAAGCCTCTGGTAACCTGTGGTCTTGCGTATGTTTGCGGCTTCAAGGCGCTCGGCTTGGAGACGCTCGCGTTCCTCCTGTGTCTCCTTGTCGCGGTTACGTCTCCGCCTCCGCTCTATGTCACCCGCGAACGATGCCAGCGTTTCTTCTGGCACAATATCAGTCCAGTCGCATTCTAAAAAATTGACAACGCATCCACGAGGAAGGTGCCCCAGGTATTTCGCCCTTCGGCGCATTGCATCATCAACCACATGGCCAGTAGAGATGTGTTCGACACGAGGAAGAAGCGTAGAAGGGAACGATGAGAAAGACCCGTACTTCGTTTTCAGGATACGGATATCCAGCGGCGAAAGGTATAAGTGTGGCGGAGAGCTGTAAAAATAGAAGTCGGCATCTGCGGAGGGCTTTGCCGACGTTGCTGGATTTTCCACAACCTGAAGCTCCGCCAGTTTCTCCTTGGCCGCTGCGATGGCCCGGATCGCCTTCTGGGACCATTCGTCGTTCTGCCCAAAAAGCGTCTCGTCTTCCTGTGCTTGCTGCGCCAGTGCAGCAATCTCCTCGTCGTACTGGGCGGCCATGTAATCTGTGGTACCTTTCATCATGCGAGCGTAGTCCAAAACGTTGGCAGCAAAATGCCAAGGAATATCGTCTACAGAATACAGAGCTTCGCAGCCGCTTTCTCGCGGAAGTGCCATCGTAGAGCTTGCGTTACGTGCCATCAACCGTAGCACAACATCGTCACCAGTTCGAGGAAAGGGACTTTCTTGTCCTGCGTAGAACCTGACAGGTCGTACGTCTTGCATGTAGATCGAGTCTTCGCAAATAGGACACTTCTTCCACCTAGGGCCTCGGCCCTTCGCCTCATCCTCACTCGATACTGAGTTCATGAACCGAATAAGACAGGGCAAGCAAAAAATATGACCGCATTTCGCCATTCGTGGTGCCACAGGTTGGGAAAGACAAATTGGGCAGGATGAACCCTGCGATTCGCTTGAAGCAATTATTTGCATCACAAGCGACCAATCCAAGTGGGTGTCTGCATCTGTAGCTTGTTTGCTGTATGTGCCCTCTGGAGAGAGGATGAAGCGGTAGTTGGCATGGACGTATCTAGCCTTGTCGCTTGCGTGGTATCCTGATCCGGGCCCCCATGTTGGAGTTCTTCTATAAGACCTTGAATGCGAATGAAGATCCTGGACCGGGCGTGGCAAAGAGTAGTTGAGTAGGTGAGTGATTGAAGTTTGGCCGCGCCTGCTGTTGGGATTTCTGAAAGCTCTTAGCTCATCCATGGCATCTTCGTCGTCAGGACCAGTATTTGATCTGTCACCAAGCCCAGGTCTACGCTGGCTGCGGTGTTGTTTGCGTGAGCCTTGGACTTTTCGAGGCATCGATTGAGAGAATGAGGAACCAGCCTGTGATGGCCGACGGGATGATTCGAAGCTTGAGGTCGCTGGGCCAGCTTGGATAGCTGTGGAATTTGATGGTGCAGGGGCGGACTTTCCCACATTCGATGTAGGATGGTTCATGTTTTGCGAAGGCTTTCTTATGATAAGTCTCAACCGTGATGAGATAAATGATCGGCTCAATCGTTCGGGTATCCGCGTTTTGTCCCAGTGGCGGGGATTACGGACAGGTCCAAGGCAGACGCCTGGCAACGCCGCTCGCTTGCGAAGGCGAGCAATGAGCGCCTCTAAGAATAATTAGAAAGAGGTAGAGATTGAAGTCTAGACAGTTTGATGGAAAAGAGTCGGATTGAAATTCATGAAGGGGTCCAGATGGGACGGACCCCGTTGATGGATGGAAGATGGAGGTGGATCGAGCGAGCGAGTCACTGGCGGGGCAAATCGTGACGGAGTTGATGGGCTCGGCGGCGCAGGGCAATGGCGTTACCGGCTTCTGCTCGATGCTGAATCTAGCTTACATAAGGCTTAAAAAATTAGTCATTGCTACATACCTACTAGGTAGGTGGTTGGTATTGAGGCGAATATTCATCACATGATCAAAGTGCCTTTGTGGGAATGGTATCGGCATGCTCTTCAAAAGATATCATCACGACTCAATCAAATGTGTATCCAAAAAAAAAAAAGGTATTTTCTTTTGACTTGATAACAGGATCTATCATACATGGAGACCGGTTTCAATCAAAAGTATGCGCGTAAAAACTGACTATGAATTAGGTATATGACGGAGATCCACGTCCTCAGTGACCTCAACCACTCTCCTCTTGCTCATGGATCCAGGGGAATCATTGATAAACGAAGACACCAACCGCAAGAAAACAAAAAACTCATGAGACGTTTCTGATACCACATTATTGCGACATTAGCTTAATTGTCTCGTCTTCCCATCTATTTGTCAGACAGCTTGTGCTTGATCTTGCTGAAGATCGAGCTCAGTCGGTTCTTCTTCTTCTCCTTGCCGCTTGCTGCAGAGGCGCTGCCATTGCGCGAGGTATCGGTAGGCTTGGCTTCTGTCGCTGAGGCACCGTTGCCAGCCGTTGTGGTGCCGTTGCCGACCGCGGGAGTCTCTGTCTTGGTCACTGGCTCGGGCTCCTCAGCCTTGGTCTCGGCGGGAATAACAACAGCGGGAACGGCAGGTGCAGGCTCCTGAGACTCGACAGCAGAGTCGGGCTTGGTCTCAGCGACGGGCTTAGCCTCCCCGACAGCAGGAACAGGCTCGGCCTCCTTAAGGAGCTGGGCTTCAACCTCCTTCTTATGCTCGACAGCTTGGGTACTGGCAGCAGCCTCAGGGCGCTCACCAGCCTCGACGATGGATTCCTTGACTTCACTAGGCACCTCGGGGGCAATCTGAGGAATCTCATCGATTGTAGCCGCGGGCTTGATCTCTTTAAGAAGCTCGGCTTCAACCAGCTTCTTATCCTCGACAGCCTCAGTGTTGGCGGCGGCCTCAGGGGCCTTGCCAGCCTCAGCAATAGAGTCCCTAACCTCAACAGGAACCTCAGGAGAGACCTGCTTGGGCTCTTCCTTGGGCTGTTCTTGCTCAACAACAGAATCATAAATGCCGGTGACAGGCTTCACTTCCTTCAGAAGCTCGTTCTCGACCTGCTTCTTGTCCTCAACAGCAGCAGTGTTAGCGGCAGCTTCGGGTGCCTTTCCAGCCTCGACCAGAGACTCTTTAACCTCGGTAGGAACCTCGGGAGAGACTTGCTCTCGGATCTGCTCCTCGTTCTTGGCAGCAATAGTCTCCTGGGCGGCGACAGGAAGCTGTTCCTTGACTGAATCGGGCAGGTTCTTGTTGGCAGTATCGGCGATGGCATCGGTGGCGTTGTTGAGAGCAGGGATGGCCTTCTCCTCTACCGTCTCCTTGGCAGCAAGGCCAGCGGCGATGACAGCGCCTCCGGCAGTAGCGGCCAGAGCGGCGAGGCTAGTATCAGGGGTGTTCTCTGACTTCTCAGTACCAATACCAGCGGTGCCTACTGAGGTAGCAGGGGCCTCGGGAACAGTGCCCTTAAGCTCCTCCTCGACCATAGTCTTCTCCTTGACCTCCGTAGGGTCTGTGCTAGCCTCGGTAACAGCATCCGCCTTCTCCTGGCTCTCCCTCACGACCTCGGGAACAAAAGCGCCATTGGACTCCAGAGGAACATCAGCAGCAAGACCGGCAGTAGTGGCTGTGGGCGCAGCAGAATTGATGGCGATGACATCCGCGCCAATGATGGGGAGGCTGGACTCAGGAATAGTGTTGGAGGAAACAGGAGGAAGCTCGGTCTCAATGCCAGGGTAAGCATCACTCTTCTCATAAGACTCCTTGTCCAGCTTCACATGAGAATCAGTGCTCTGAGCAGTGATGGACTCGGGGATCTTCTCGCCCGGTTGAAGCTTGATGGGGTTTCCTGCACCCTCGGAGGCGGGGAGAGGGTTGATGCCAATAGCCTTGTCGAGCTCGTTCGCGGGGGTAACGGGGAAACCACCAGGAATGTCAGAAGGGGTTTCGAGGGGCAGCTTGTCGTCTTGGTTAGACTGCTCAAAAAGTTAGCACACTAATGATTTTGTCTTCAGCAATCCTCTCTTCAGCTACCTTGTCAGCCAGAGTCGTAGACTCGGTGGGCTTGTTCTCCAGGGGTTGTTCGCCGGTCATAGCTGCGGTGGTGGAGGTAGGTGTCACGGTGTTGAGAATAGCCGCGGCAGGAGTTTCGCGGGCAAGTTGATCAGGAGTAACGAAGTTGTTCACGTTGCCCTCAAGATCAGGCTCGTTAGGTGCTGATTGATTGATAATCCAATCACCGTCGACGATGAACTAGATCGAATGGTAAGCGACCGTCTTTGTAGTGGTCAAGACAAGTAAGTGTGTGAGAGTGCAAGAAGAGCAATTGGGTTCGAAAGAGGGGACAAAGTCAGTTTAATGAGCTGGTGCGATGACGAAGAGGAGGACGGAGCTGAGAGCAAGAGCGGGTCGGATATGCAGGCACACTAGTGCGCAAGCAAATCAAGCGCTGACTTGAAGACGCCTTGGCAGCACCAAGGGACTTCCGCTCTGCGCAACGCAATAGTCGGCTGGCGCCATAGAATTCTACCGGCGTGACCAGGAAAAGCTTTGATATGGGTTGGTGGTAATAGCGCTCCGCTCACTAACGCATTCCAGAACTGACGCGATCGTGGTCGCCTTGCGTCATAACCAACGGCGGGGGATTTTGGTTGGGGATGGTGCGAGATGCCAATGGGTCGCAGAGAACCCATGACATGACAGCCAGGGAAATGAACCAGGGGCCCAAACCCCGATCCTGGCAGCGTAGCAGACTTGCAAGAGAAAAAAATCCCTGGGCAGGGGCCTGAGATTACGGCAGCCACCGCCATTGCGCCTCCAAGCTTTTTAGGCTTAAAAGAGCCCTGCAGATAGTGATGGCCGCAAAGCACAGATTCTTGGGCGGCATGGGCATCACTGCTATCTTCCCATCTTGCTTTGGCAACACCAACTGCGCGGAAGTCTGGCTGGTAATAATGACCTTTTTCTTGTCTTTGCATGACTCTTGCAGATGGCGAGAGCTTTGGTCCGGCGCCGACGACCATAGCAACAGGGTATAGGGCTTTCAAATAAACGGGGTCAAATGCAGAGTGAATATGGGGAGGGAACAGGAGAGCAGTTTGTTGGCATTGCGGGTTGTTGCTCGCTGACGCTGACGCACCTTGTAGTAAATCTTGCCCTCGGGCTCCTTCAGGTCGACAGTCTTGGAGAAGATATCGCCCTCCTTCTCGAGCCTCACGCTCTTGGTCCAATTATCGAAAGTGCCGGTCACGTAAACCTCGTCTGCGGGATGCTCCCTATGCAAAGTTTGGGGTCAGTCTTGTTGTCTCAGACATAGACAAAATTATCACAATTCGTAACTGCAACGCGAAGCAACATTGAGAGGCACATGCATGGGAGTAAGCAGGATCCCATACAAAGCCCAATGGCGCTGTTCTGGGCAGAGGTGGACAAAGTGCGACTCGGAGGTCAAAGGAAGCTGCGTCAAGCAGCGCCGTATAGCGACGCGAAGCGCAGCACAGCATAGTGGATTGCGACTTACCACTTGAAAGTGAAGCTGCCCATGACTGGAATATGTTTTGCGTACTGCGATGAAGGCTTCGGGTGGGAATCGAGAGAACGTAGAAATGATTTGAGGTAGGGTGACTGCGACTGGCGTTTATTGCGTTTCGAGGTTGAGTGAGATTTTGTTTTGTTTGTGGGAGAGATGTTGGGCTGGGAGAAGAAGAGCCAGTTCGTTGACGAGACGGGGAGGCACCAGGACAAGACCGGTTTGGCGTTGGTCAACAAGGCTGGGGGGGACTGGAGCGAAATTAAAGATTGTCGGCGGCGGCGGCTACGGGTACGGGGCAGTAACAGCGACACGAGGAAAAGGTACAGCCGGTACAAATCAAGGGTGCTGCGACCACATCGACCGGAACGATTGATACAGGGATTGATTCTGGGCCGTTTGAGAAGATGGTTTTGCCTTCGCCGGATGCAGAACAGGGTGATTATTGCAGCGATACGTAACGTTGATACGGTGAGGAGATACGTTTTGATCTGAGGAACTTGAGAGAAGGTCATAGAAGGAGTTTTCGAAAGCGGAAAGAAGAGTAGAAAGATAAGGTGTGCAAAGGTAAAAGGTACGGATGTGTAAAGATGGTGGTGATGGTATTGATGAAAGATGCAATTGAAGAGCACGTGGGGTGTATTCGATTTGGATTTTGTGCAGAATCAGTGATGATGTGCAGCGGCGGCAGGAGCAGGAGCTGAAGCAGCAGCAACTGAAGAAAGAGGAGGTGAGTCGCAACCCAGATTGAGATGATTGAGGTTGTTATCAGGTATCAAGAAACGCTTGTGATGCGAGCGAGGCCATGCATGCGATGCGATGCAATGCAATGCAATGCCCTGGGTATGAGCGAGTCTCGATGGATCAAGCCAAGCTCGGGTATCCGTTGTACTGTACAACGCATCTGAGAGAAAGGTACCTCGTTTGACTGTTCTCGTTACCCCCAGCCTCCAAGTTTGATTTACCGAAATCCATCAATGTTTTCATCACTGCTGTACAGGTACCAGTCTGAGCTGTTGCTGATAACGTTTTCGTCGGGCTCAACGCCTCTTTAAAGCTCTCTTTATCTTAAAAAAGAAAGAAAAAGAAAGAAAGAAAATCGAATTCCTTATTATGTGCAATGCTCAATTGTCTAGGAAACCCGACCCATGAACGAGTGCGTCCGGGCATCTGCAGGCAGTGTCGAATCTGCAACATGCCTGTGGACTCACAGATGCAGTTCGAGAGCTGTGGGACCTCTCTGACGACATGGCAGTCATGGCGTTGCTCGTTGGCGGTCGGGTTGATAGGCGTAAGTTACCATGGGTAGGTTGGTAGGTTTCTGCCATCCAGCTCCTCTGCAACAGACCGCATCCGGGACATTAATAAGCTGCCGTACGTCAAGCGGCGGTGGCTGACTGGCTGATCCGAACCTATGTTTTCAACCTGACCAGCTGGTTAGGTTCTCAATATTCTTTTTCCATCATTGCCATCCGTTGCGAATCACATCGCATCTATTCTGAAGATAAGCGCAATCTGGCGAATTGCACGGACGCAGTTCTGATCTGTACAGGAGCTAGAGGAGCTCCATCATCGCCCACCGGAGGCTATTGGATTGGATGCGATGCTGGGGTTGTTTAGTAGCGTCGCATTGCCACGAGTGCCTGAGCTAAACCTCGTCAGGCCTACAAACGGGGCACCTAACGGTATGTTAGGCTGGGCTAGGCTCTATTAGTGGTGCTGTACTTGATGGATTTTCATTCATGTGAGAGTGGTTGGTCGGTGTAGTGGGCTTCGATGCATCTTGATGAAGCCTCAGATTTAATCGATGGCCTCTGTTGAACCTAAGTTACAGCAAGGCTTACGTGCTAGCTTACTTGCTTGGCCAGGACAACATCCTTACATTCGTTATTGTCCCTCATCATACGATGGCCACCGCATCTTGCTGCACTAGTTAGGAACTGTACGGTAAATGACTCTTCATGACATCCAGACCCATATCATGACAACCCAAACCTGCATCGTGAAGCTGGCGTCGATCCGATGCACCGTACCCGAAGGCGGTGTGTGCGTAAGTACCTACAGTAGGAGTACTAGTAGTTATAGTGTAAATACAGCACAACGAACCGAACCAGGATCTTTTGGCACCGCACAGGTTATGAGTCGAACTCTAGAACAGCGGTCAAAGACATGGATGAGATGATGTTTATATTCGAGGCTTGCCTGCGAGGTCGGAAAATGATCCGAGGTTAGTTCAGATCGCGATGGCTGGTACTGACAGCCCGCATTGCCATTCATCACATCCATGCCCGTTCTTGGGTCCAAGAAATATTCAATTCTCCAAGGCAGGAACAAACGAACCTTGACGCCAGCTGCCCGATATTGCTTTCTTTTTTTTTCTTCTATTTTTTTTACGTTGCATCTCGACCAATCTAGGTGGCTAGGCTGGGAAAGTGCAAGTGCAAGTGCAACTAGACCCTTTGTGCATTTTGTCCCTCATTAAAATAGGTACCTAGGTACTATAAGAGATGCTATGGCAAATCAGAAATGCCCTCACATCCATCATAACAACTCGATGCATTCAGACACTACCTGGATACTTAGGAAATAAATACTATGGACTTCAACTACAACTCTTCCCTCGACACTGTCTTCGTCTGACCTTTCTCTTGACCGCTCTGAGCTTCCTTTCCCTTGAGTGCCTGGACTCGGATGTCAACCTTTGTCTTCTGATCCGACTGTCGTTCTGAATGTAGAACCCAAGCGACAACTCCGCCATCCGCAGGCTTCGGGCTATATTTGGACAAGTCGACAAGTTGATCTGCAATTTGGATATAAGTTACTGCACACCAGACCCAAGACCAAACTGGGTATCTCATCTTACCTCTGCATTCACTTGCTTCCGCTGTCCAGAGGGGGAGGATGCCATACAAAGCACCAGGTGCAAATACGGCAACCTTTTCTTTGTCATTTACGCGATCGATCTTGTCGGCTTCGGGAAACTCGACGACCTCTTCAATCTCATCTTCGTCGTTCTTTGGTTTTTCGAGCACGGCGAAGAGCGCCTTGCCCTCTCCGTCGGTTCGTTCCTGTTGTTCGATCCATTCCCGAACCAAGAGGGGAATCTGATCATAGTTCATCAACAGTACGCTGCGACCACCAGCATGGGGATCCAGACCGAGCCATCCTCCAGGGTATTCTCTATTGGCAAATACTGCCTTGAGACCCTTAGCCCAAGGTTTCAGCCCCTTTGGGGGAGGTTCCATCAACTCTGCAAGCGTGTATTCGAAAACCTCGAATTGTTTCTTGTCGTCGCATCTTGGCTGGAATGCAGCCATGGAACTGGGCGTGAAGGGGTCTGACCAGTCGAATCCTTGAACAAGCTCGACTGGCGGGGGTCGCCTCATCCCAAATGATTGAGAGAGCCCTGTTAGCATAGCCGATATGGCCACGAATTGAGTTGGGGATGTCTTCATGGTGGTGTGGTATGATGTTGATGCCGATATTGGTGCTTACGAAATAACAGTACACGACATCGACAAGTGAAACGGTCGAACTAAACTCACAACATTCTCACTTGTCTTTAAATATTTATTTATGCTTGATATCATCTCACATTGATTTCAACGTGTTGCTGTCCTTTTCGGAGTCTTGGTCGCCGAGTTTCCTTTTCAGGGTTCTATCTCGGACAACATCGACCTGAAAGGGTTACAAATGGACTCGAGGAGGGCTCTTAGGCTAAATAACCGCTCCCAGACATCTAGCTTCATGTTGAAGGTAGTTGTAGTTTTACACTCGTACTCAATGGGTCTACGCAATAGCAGCAGAGTTCTGTAAGCCCACGCAATGCTCTGGGTGTGAGATATGGCAAATTACGTTTGTTAGCTGCTGATTAGCCGCCCGTGGATCTTGCCGCCCAGTTCGTCTTTGCGCTATGGAACTTAGACTACGAATCGCAGTCTCAGGAACTCTCTTGTCTACAGAATCAATATAATATAGGAATGTGATGAATGGAACTGTATATTACTCGCACGGCCATCACCCTTGGCTTTAATCGTCGTCGAAATACTGTAATATTGTAGTCAAAGAAAAGCGAACTGTGGTATCGAACACTGTTTAGTTAAATAGGCTCGCCGAAAAGACTGCCGGTTTAGCCAATGTTTATAAGAGATGCCAATGCTTTTCATTTGATATAGGCGGTCTCGCACAAGAATCGTTGAGATATTTAGTACCAGACATTGTCTACAGGGTAGGATAAAGCGTAATATGAACTAAGGTGCTTGGGTATGTTGCGCAAGCGGCGTGGCTTACGATGATGACTAGTTCAAAAGACTCAGCCTAGAAAACCATGTGGATATCAAATTGTCTTTTTGAAGGAGTGTCCAAGTGCCTCATTGCCGTTGATTGTTGTGTTGGTGTTGTCTAAGCCTCTGTCCCTCATCGAAGGAATGCCGAGCTAACCGGGGGTGTCATAAGTCAGAAGATTTTTATTGAATAACGTAAATGTGCTTATTGCGGAATGACTGTAGGAGCACGTACCTTGAACGATTTAGTCATATGAAGAGCCTGAGCAATCCGCGGCGACGAGTCAATTCTGGACTCGACAGAGGTATAAAAGATGATGGAAGGCATCAACAGCCAAGAAGAGACGGGATGTTTTAAATACGGCGATCTGCAGAACGCCAAAGTAAAGACGCTGATTGATCTACTGTAACCCAAAGCATTGGATGGATGTCTCCAATCGATTCGGGTGCTCCCGAAGCCCTGCGACTAGGTCACTCACTGGTAATTCCATCAGGCCATGGAATGGCTGCCTACTGAATCCTCAGCTCGTTCTAGATCTCAAGCTAGTGGCTTGGTGCTGACAGCTGACAGCAGCTCAGCCTAGGTAGTTTGCCCATCTAATCCATGCACAAATGCTCCGCCCTCGATCTTGAAACCCCTTTGGCTTACTCACGGGCTGGATGAGGATTAGAGCTCGAGTGCCTGGCATGTTCCTGCAGTTCCTTTTCTCGTGTTCTTTTCCTTTATTAGGAGCACATTGGAGGCCATGCACAAGTAGTTGATTGTCATACTCACTCATTCACTCACTTACACCACAATCACCACCATGGCGACAAAGTTAACAGGGGTCATTACTTCGGAGAAAAGGGAGGCGGCAAAGACGAGGCAGTCATGGCCGCTATGGAAGAAGCTCACTGCCATCGGCGTGACCCTTGCAGTGATCATTGCTCTATCGGTTGGCCTAGGAGTTGGCCTCACTCGAGGAAAGGGCGCAAACCATAGCGACGACACCTCTAACGCAGAGAACGACGACTCGACAGAACCTTATTTAAAGGCCCGCGGCAGCCTCTGGCAACCGAAGGTCGGTGCCACCTGGCAGATCATCCTTCTCAAGCCCCTCAAGCTCAACAAGGACGGTACCGCCAAGAATCTCAAGCCCAACGTCGGCATCTATGATCTGGACCTCTACGACAACGATGCTGAGACGTTTACGGCGCTGCACAAGGCTGGGAAGAAGGTTATCTGCTACTTTAGTGCTGGATCTTGGGAGAACTGGCGTGACGACAAGAACCAGTTCAAGAAGGCTGATTTGGGCAAGACGATGGACGGGTGGCCTGATGAGAAGTGGATCAATCTAAGGAGCAATAATGTTCGCAACATCATGAAGAAGCGCATCAAGTATGCTGCTGAGAAGGGTTGCGATGCTATCGATCCTGATAATGTCGATGGCTATGTAAGTCACAACACACTTGCTCGATTAAAGTACCACATCTAACATGACCACAGCAAAACGATAATGGCCTTGGCTTGACAAAGAAGGATTCTATCGACTACGTCAAATTCCTTGCCGCCGAAGCCGCAAAGTACAACATGTCGACCGGGCTCAAGAACGCTGGCGACATCATCAAGTCTGTCCTGCCCTACGTTCAGTTCTCAGTCAACGAGCAGTGTGTCGAGTACTCCGAGTGCGAGACATTTGCCGCCTTCATCAAGGCCAAGAAGCCCGTCTTCAACATCGAGTACCCCAAAGGTGCGCCAAAGGTCAAGGAGGCTGACCGCAAGGTAATTTGCTCCAAGAAGGGCAAGGCCAAGGGCACCGACGGCTTCAGTACTGTCATCAAAAAGATGAACCTTGACGGCTGGGTCCAGTACTGCACCGGCAATATCTACAATACTCCCGTAGAGAATTAGTCTACCCAGACGTGTATTCCTTTTCCACGACAAGCAGAAGCAACTCTCCGTCTCTCATTTCGTATTCGTTCCAAGCTTCAGAGAAAACAGTTGGGATGTTGTATCAATGACTATGCTGTGCATGGTTTTATTCTCCCGAACCCGTTATTCATAATCCCTAGGCTCGAAATCCGTCAAGCCTTCAATTTTGATACCATTATGTTTCTCTTTATCAGTATAAAATGCCGAATAAGTACCCATTCTTGTCTCTTCATCAACAAATCGTGAACATGCAAAATAAGGGGTATCGATAGTTAGATATCATCCAGAACTCATGCCAATTTCCAATAAACGTAACAATAACCCGTCCCGCCTCGGGCCGTATCTTATGTAGCTGCCATGTACTTAGGTCCACCTTCTTGTTTGAAAAGCCAGTCGCTGTTAGCGTCGACCATAAAGTTGGTGATGTTGAACTCGTTCGATGCTCCCAAGCCTGTGCCACTGTCGTTGGAAGCGTCCATATCAGGACCTGGTGGCGCCCCAGTGCTATTGACGCCCGATATGTTCTCACCACCAAAAGGAAGACGAGGAACGTTGAAGAAATCGAATACATCGAGATACTCGAGCTCATTGGGCGCTGGGGTCCTTGCTGGCGTGACGCTTGGTAGCCTGCTGAGAGCTGAACCTCCTGGCTGCTTCGGCTGGCGCGAAATGAGAAAATCCAGGTCGAACGCCGTACGTCGCATGTCAGACAAGATTTTGACCGAACTGGGAGTAATACCGTCCCCTTGTCGTTCACTGTCGCGATGCTCATCAAGCACCCTCTGTAAAAGTTGAGAGTATCGGGCTGCAACAGGCCAATATCGCCCCATTTCGCGCAGACTCTCGACGAAAAACGGAAGCTGAGGCGATAGCTTATGCTCAACCGTCGAGCCGTGGACAAGGAGTAGACGCGCCGAAACCCAGAGAGTGAAAGCAAAGGGAGGCCCCAATTTTGCTAGCATTCCATTGTTCACAACAAACTCTCCAAGCGCGGCGACGTTCTCAACTGCACCATGGCACCGTTGTGAAGCGCTATAGGATGGTGTAAAGATAGGAGATCTCGTTGTAGGATAGGCGGCGGAAGAATGAAGACGAATCACAGCAGTGTGATATGTGGCATGGAGCATTACCCAAGCACAATTAATGTTCTTGCTCCCAGGGTGGAATAGTTTGGCCATATTGCCAAACTCCCCAGGAAGGCTAAACTTCCAAGACGTCAGCATGTTGTCCAGTTCCTTATATCGCATCTGCCATTGTTCCACATCACTTAAAGCGCTAATATCAACTGGCTGCTTGAGAAACTTGTGTATCTTTGAGAGAATGCCGAGTATCTCGATATAGTAAGCAAATGCGCCTAGGTTCTCAGGCTGGTCGATGTCGTGTCCCGGAGAGCCGGAGTGTAGGTCGGTGGTGAACCATCGCGTATCAACCTTTTGATTCTTTATCCATAGATCATCGCGGCATGGCAATGTTCTGTCGATCTCTTTGTCGTCCAGAGCAAATTCGAAAGCAGTCGCAATCGTCGCATATCTGTCTAGCAGATATATCATCCAGAACAATCGGCGTCTTGCTTCTTCCTCGATGAAGTCCTTGGGCTCCGACAGCGTCATAGCCCGAAGCGTATAAATCGACAGGTAATGAGGCGACACAGTCGATGAAGTGACCTCGACAGCTAGACCAAGCTGCACAACAGATCGGGTAATAAGGGCCATGATGTTCCATCCCGGTGGGCCGTTGCTGCTTCCACAAAGATCGAGCGCCAGTATGACGAGAGCTTGCAAAGCTTTGACCGAAGAGTTCTCCATACCATAGAGCAGGACCCTTTCCTTGGAAATCCTGTGGTAGTGTTCTCGTCGCTCCTCTGTTAGTCTTGCATCTGTCGAGAAGCGCATAGTTGTTGCCACAATTGCGTGCAGTAGAACTCGATCTGTTTCATCGAGTGCAGATGGTCCGAAGAGGCTATCTAGAGTTGTTTTGCGATGGAGAATTGGGCACCAAGTGTTGATGTGTTTAAAGTAAAGGTCTACTAGTGCGTAGAGAAGGTCGTATGGCGGCATATCACGGTCTGGGGTTGAGGTTCCTGGTGCTGAGGATAACGGCGCTGTAGGTGAATGAATATTTGGCTGAACTGAAGTGTAATATTCCTGAGTGGCGTTGTTATGCTGTATGGGCGATAATTGAGATGGCGCTGCCACGCCTGAAAACGATGATCTGTTCTGACCATGGTACCCATCATTTATCTTAGGTGTATGAGTGACGCTGAAATCAAGACTTTGTGTGCTTGGTGCGAAGTTTGAGCCATGAGTTTTCTGCCCGAACAAGGCCGGGTCAGTTTGAGGTGTGCGGACTGGCTCAGACGGCCGAAAGAGGTTGGGATGGGTATCCCGTGGTGTGCCTTGTTCACTGGGCAGGCTTGGATTGCTTTGTCGAATACTGGCTGCAAACCCTGGGTTTGTATTAGATACCAGAGAACCGTGAATAATCTCAGCATGAGAGCGTAAGATTTCTTCGAGTTTGTCGAGGCGCTGCTCGAGCTCACGTCCATAGCCAGCCCTCAAGCCAGGCTTCTTACGCTCTTTGTATTCGCATACAGCGCCATTGCGGCTGCACCACCCACATGATGGTTGGCCACGATCACACTTGACCTAAAAGTTGGACTCAGTTAATATGTAGGTAGGAAAACAAGAATCAAGATCGCGCATACTTTTCTTTGCTTACACAGCTCACATCTGGGTACAGCATTGTTAGCTTCAGTGTCGGCGACATCTTGTATAGTTGAAGACAAAGCAGATTGAATTTGCAATGTGGTATAATATTCAAGATTTGCAGGGAGCGGGGAGGTCGAGGGATGCGGCGATGAAGTGGCCTCAGATGGCATGGTGTTGATAAGAGAGTATAGGAAATGCAGATAAGACTCCAACATGATTATCAAATTGGAGATCTGCCAAGAGGACAAAGCAAATCCTTAACTTGAGACATGAACTCGAGCAGAGTCCGAAGCGGTTGTTTGTATGGCTGGGAAAAGTGTGTAGGTAACAGGCACAGACGGGAGCTGGACTTACGAGACTGAGACAGGACGTTTCCTTTTCCCATTACGACAGAGAGTTTCGTGGTCGCCGTGGTCTTCATCTTCGCTGTGGAATTGGTTGGCTTCATCACTGTCTGCCTCTGTGGAAGGCGGGCGATTCTCTACCGAGCCGTCGCCCGACATTTTGCTGGCCCCGTTCTGCATGGCTAAATGTGAGATGGATGTTGGGCGTAAGGGTGATTTTCCCAGAGCCCTTGTAGCTGGTCTCGTGTGTCGGCACGATGCAAGAACGAGCTCCCCAACGGTCGTGTGAGCGACGTGAATAGAGCCAAAAGACAACAAAAAAAAAACAGGGGCAGTCCAAGGCACAGCAAGAATGCGACGAAATGGTGAACAGCATATACGCGCGCGAAAGACCAGCCGTGTTTGACCTCGCGGTCCGGGATAATGGCAAGCGGGAGCAGGAGTATGATCGCCCGAGGATAAATAGGCTTGCACAGTACTAAATAGTAGAGGAATGAATGGGTGACCGGCTGTCAGGGTACCTAATGTAAAAATTTCGACCAATACCGTGAATTGCCGATACGCATGAATGATCTTTCATAAATACTATTTATGAGCTGATCTCTCCCCTTTGTCTGGCACCTGTCTTCTTACTATCCTCTTCGCTTTCTGCTGGCTTTGTGCCTCGGACGGATGGGAAGTGGCGCCGTGATGACCGGGCCAATTTGAGGTGGGCCGAGGTGGACTTGGGAGCTACCTTGGCAGTAGACAGACTGCCAGAGCTGGATCTCGTCGGTCGGTTAAAAGGAGCTGCAAGAGTCGCTTGAATAAAGGTCACCTGCTATAAAAGTTTCACGGGTTCAACCAAGCTGCTGTAATACTGTAGAGAAAAGATGTCAATGCTGACGAAAGGGAAGAAGCAGTTGACTTCACATGCCATGGGTTGACTTCCCAGCCCAGTTCAGCTAAGATGGATCTATAATGCGGAGAGAAAGAATGACGGGATCCTCGCGCCGCACGCGTACCTGCCCAAACCTTCTTACCTCTCGACCTTGATCTCACCCTCCTAAGCTCTTTCCTCAAGAGGAGTCGAAGCGGGGAAATGGGAGAAGCGGTATAATCTGATTCGTGGAAAGTGACATTCAAGTGGGTATATCGTCAAGTTCTTTTGCCCCGGACCTGGTGTAGCACATCCTCCAACTGTATTAGTCTTATTTGAACGTGTTCAATTCAGCCTCAGGAGCTGTCTCCGTTTTCGAACAAGTCAATAGACATGGAGGTTAATAAATGGCCATGACAAAGTCGACGTTCTGCAACAGGGATGGAAAATCGAGCATGTGTATATGTTCAATCAAGTTCGCTGCTGTCCATCGACTTACACACCGGCAAACAGTCTTCAGAGTCTCATTCCCAAAGCTTGGGCTACACCTAGGTACCTAGGTAGGTATGCAGAATCTCTCCACACAGTTGCCCTTCCTTCCCCTGTCACCCCGCAATTGCAGACTCGGCCTCGAATATTTGTGGCAGAAACCGAAAATGGCTGAATGCAATTGACACGCAGACAAGACTACGCAAGGGAGATGCAGTAAGGTATAGGTAAGTTAGTAGTGACTGTACGGAATCGACTTTTGATGGTGAAGCCGAGGGTCGGAAACGAGAACCCTCTCTCTCAGCATTGTACGTACAACTAAAAGTTTAGTCCAGACAAGAGAAGAAGAAAAAAAAAAAATGGAACTCATGAGCCGCCGCTAAGCTGAAGCTGCTCCCGATCATGTCTTGCTCTCAAACTCTGCTGGAATCCCGATGAGGACCGAGAAATTGTGGAGATAGTCTTGTAATTGGAGATGACTCCATTCTTCAACACTAACTTCGGTGCATCTCGTCCCGATATCTGCTTCGTCAGAGGGGAATCCGAGGCAATGAACAACCCCTACGGGGCATTGCTTTACCGGATTGTACCATCACGAGACTCACTGGCCATGTTGCTACAGTCCGAACTACCTATGTTCAACCCACCTTTGTAGTGCCACCAGCGCATCCTTTGTAAAGAGAGGCTCATCCCCAGTTCGCAGCGATCCTTCCTTTTCTCTCATAAACTTTGTTCCTTGTCGCGACTCTTCAAGCTTCGGTCAATTCTTTTCATTGAATCCTGTATAGTTCATACGACCGCCTGCATCCACAAAATGTCATCCGTCAAGGACTTTCCCAAGATCAAGGCCATTAGGTCGTTCATCATCGGCGGTGTTGGATCGGGTATGTCGTGCTGATTGATTTGTTCGAGAGAACAAGATGAAAATCCTCCATGGCTACTACTTGACGATGCTAATAGTTTGCGGCGAACAGGTGGTGATTATCACAATGTCAAGGGTGGTCACTGGTACGCTCACACAATCCCATATTAACCTGCCTCGAAGCCATTGCTCATAATCGACTTAGGCTCATCGATAGCGATATTTCAACACCAGCTTCCAAATGGGAACAGTACAAGAAGTCACGAACTAGCTGGGGCATCAACGTTCTGGGCTCATTTCTAGTTGAGATTGAAGCCACAGATGGAACAGTAGGCTTCGCCACTGGCTTTGGAGGTAAGTTCAACTACTCAGTAGAGTCGGATGATATGCTTGCGAATTGCTCATCTCAAGATCAGCCAGCGACGGTTTGCTAACAGAATCTATAGGTCCTCCCGCTTGCTGGCTCGTTCACCAGCACTTCGAGCGTTTCCTCATCGGCGCGGACCCTCGAAACACCAACCTTCTTTTCGAGCAAATGTACCGAGCCTCCATGTTCTACGGCCGTAAGGGCCTCCCCATCGCCGTCATCTCGGTCATCGACCTCGCCCTTTGGGATCTTCTAGGGAAGGTGCGCAACGAGCCTGTCTACCGCCTCATCGGTGGCGCTACCAAGGAGCGTCTCGATTTCTACTGCACTGGCCCCGAGCCCACAGCTGCCAAGGCAATGGGATTCTGGGGAGGCAAGGTCCCTCTGCCTTTCTGCCCCGATGATGGCCATGAGGGTCTCCGGAAGAACGTCGAGTTCCTGCGAAAGCATCGTGAGGCGGTTGGCCCCGATTTCCCCATCATGGTCGATTGCTACATGAGTTTGAACGTCAGCTACACAATCGAGCTTGTCAAGGCTTGTCTTGACCTTAACATCAATTGGTGGGAGGAGTGCCTTTCGCCTGACGATACTGACGGCTTTGAGCTCATCAAGCGTGCCCACCCTACTGTCAAGTTCACCACTGGCGAGCACGAATACTCTCGATATGGTTTCCGCAAGCTTGTCGAGGGCCGAAACCTAGACATCATCCAGCCCGACGTCATGTGGCTTGGTGGTTTGACTGAGCTTCTCAAGGTCGCTGCATTGGCTGCTGCGTACGATGTGCCGGTTGTTCCTCATGCCAGTGGCCCTTACAGCTACCACTTCCAGATCTCCCAACCCAACACTCCTTTTCAGGAGTATTTGGCCAATTCCCCTGATGGAAAGAGTGTTTTGCCTGTATTTGGAGACCTCTTCATCGACGAGCCTATTCCTACTAAGGGGTATCTCACAACGGCCGACCTGGACAAGCCTGGTTTTGGGTTGACTATCAACCCGACCGCTCGAGCTAAGCTCATCCCCAGCGACTACCTGTTCAGGGTTCCCGAGATGCCTCAAACTTCTCTGACTAAGAATGAGTCCGAGCCAGATGAGCAATCCGGCAAGCCCAACAGTACTATTGACACTCTTGCGGCCAAGGTAGAAAGCCTCACGACAAGTTCTTAAAAGACTATTGTTCTATGATGTGCGTTATCATGGATACTTGCAGTATTTTGGGTTTAGGTAATTGGTATTGTGAATAGATAGGACCTGGTAGCATCTTGATTATGGGCCTGGCAAATGAAGTAAAATATATTCAGGTTTACTTGACGTACGTTGTCAGAGTGTTCGATCATAGTTTTCGAAAAAAAAATAAAAAATGCAAATAAACCACCTAAGTCACAGAGCTCCTCCAAGTCTCGATACAGCCAGTCATAGTCGAGACTATGACACATGTGAAATACAGACATTAATTTTATTGAATTGCAGTATGTGCCTTAGGTGATGACCTGCATTTAATGGTATAGAAAAATGACACGATTTTGATAATGTGGTCCACAGCGTGAAAGGTGTGTGCGATGGGACGTTGAATGCATGCATCCATCGTGAGACCCTTTTTCTGGGGTCAAACGGTGACCGTCTAAGCCGCTCCAAGACGGTGGCCGTTCAGAACGTCAATGCAGTGGCAAATTCTCACGATCCAATACCCCATAACCCCAGTAAAGAGCCGTTGGCTTGAGCGTCCGGTTCCAAACTTTAGGGTTTTGTGGGAACCGATCGTGCTTGTTTTACAGGGGATTATCGAGATTTGCTGGAGATGAGATATAATGGATATTAAAAGTTCACGATCATCTGGTATCAGTTTGCCTGATGTTTCTATTCCAAGGTTACGTTGATTTAGGTACTGAAAGAATTTCCCTCTAACTGGAGTCTGCCCATACCCACAATCATTCGTCGCTCCAATTCCTGTCAAAATTCTCCCACTCTAAACTGTCATTTCCCCGCCGGTGTCTCGCGTTAAAACGCACCGAGATCCATAGCAACAACATTCATTATGAGCAGCAAATTTGAATTGCCCCAAAATTCCTCGCGGGCTGGTGTACCGAGATTTTCTGTCTCCAGCGTACAGCACGGTCCAGAAGAGGCACATTCCTCCTGCGCTTGCTGCTTTCGTCCCACCATTTGCGCGGGTCACGATGGATGCTTATCACCAAGAGGAGGGTCAGTTCGGTACTACTAAGATCCATTTACCGTAAATGAGGGGAAGGCCATAGAAATGGACGTTCTGCGATCCTGCGACTTTTCATCTTGAACCATTCTACGAAGGAATCCGCCTCGACAATCTCCAGTATAGAGCTTGACTTTACGCAACAGCCCCTCATTCTCAGCATCCATTGTTTTAACCGGGCTGCCAAAAAAAGCAGAAGCCATCAAAACTCAGGTCGAGCATTACAAACCCCATTGAGTTTGGCCATATTTCAAGAACAAGTTGAAACAAGCACCTGCAGTCATCCGCGCATTTACGTTAGCAATCATGTTGATGCCAGCAGGTCTTCTCGCTAATAAGACTGCCATCATCACTGGCGGCACGACAGGTATTGGTCGTGCTATCTGCCTCGAGTTTCTGCGACAAGGCGCCAATGTCGTTGTAAACCATTTGGGCCTTGAAAAAGACCAGAGTCACCTCGACTCACTCATCGTCGAAGCCGACGATATCCGAAAAGCATCACCAACTGCCGGGCACCTCAATCACCAAGCGGGCGACGTTCGTGATCCAGCGACAGCAACGGAATTGGTCAAGAAGGCCGTTGAGCACTCCCCTAAGAAGCGACTTGACATTTGCGTGTCTAATGCCGGTATCTGCACGTTTGCAGATTTCCTTACGCTCGAGCCGGACTTGCTTCACTCAACGGTGCGAACAAACCTGGATGGTGCGTTTTACGTGACTCAAGCTGCTGCACGGCAGATGGCCCTCCACCAAGAGCCTAAAGGGGGAAGCATCATCGGCGTCTCTTCCATCTCAGCGCTTGTCGGCGGTGGCCAACAGACACATTATACACCCACTAAGGCAGGCGTCCTGAGCTTGATGCAGAGCACGGCGTGCGCCCTAGGACAGCACGGCATCCGGTGCAACGCTCTTCTTCCAGGCACGATTCGTACGCAGCTCAACGACGCAGACCTGGCTGATGATACAAAGAGAGCTTACATGGAAGGCCGTATCCCTCTGGGGCGTACAGGCTCGCCTTCCGATATGGCTGGTCCGGCCGTCTTTTTGGCGTGTCCAGAGCTGAGCGGATACGTGACGGGTGCGCAGCTTCTCGTCGACGGTGGTCTCTTCGTTAATCTTCAGTGAAGGAGAGAAGATTAAGCTCGTGGGGAGAAATGGGGATATGGAGAAGTGGGTATGTGGAGGCGAAGCGCTATGGATATTGAAGCGAAACTAAAACCTGGAGAATTATGGAAACGAATAATCACCACCGACATGATGTTCCCTGTTTGTGGAGATGAGTCAATTCAGTCGCGCGGGGCATTATCTGCTCGAGTCGTAAAGATTCTGACTCGTGGAGTCCGGCAGTGTTTTGTAACGAATGTATTGGATGTCAGAACGCCCTAGCCTACATGTTCATTTGTGCGATGGACCACACAGGTACTCGGAGGCCCTACTCGGAGACCCGGGGCGGCGCTATCAGGTCCGGGGTCGCGGCGCCGGGCTTGGACGGCGTCGGCCGGCTGCTTCAGTTTTCGTTCTCTCACGCATGAGGGGTGGATCGATGCCCAATTCGGGAATACCCTGTGTACCTGGACAAGTTTAAGGGGAAAGAAAGCGAGTGGCTAGAGGCTTGTTTGTCGGAAGTTAATGAGCAATTCGCATAACGCGGCTTTTTTATCAAGACAAATCGGAGCTCAAAGAGTACTACGTATTGCAAACTGCAGCGTACAACTGTAAATCTCTGCACAATATCTGGCCCCGTCACATCTTTTCTGCTCCCTGTCACGTTTGAGGCTGCCATCCCGTTGTCTATACCCTCCATCACAGACCAGGGAAAACAAGAATTATTCCGTCTGATTCAGAAGGGTCTTGGACGGTGGCAGAAGGATGCAAACGTAACGAGGAAATGATAAGCAGGAGGTGACAAGGATCTTGGGCGGGAGTCGACCGAGCCTGTCTGGCAATATACTTTGGCCAAGACATCCCCTCGCTTGCATAGACTCGCTCGTTATCGTTACTTACCAATTAATCTCTTGGAACAGAGGCCAAGTAATGCGTCTCTCTCTCTCTCTCGCAAAGTCTAAACTCTATTTGCCTGATGTCTTGTTTTCTAGAAATTCTCTACATGAGAGAAGATAGTGACATCACCGACTGGTGTCCAAGCAAAGAAAAACAACCACCGAAAAGAATATATTCCCGTTTCTCCTACACGAGAACCCCCTGGTACCGTACCGTCTAGCCCACCGTAATGTCAAGCACGAACTCACAAAAACAGTATGGCAGCCAGTCTTTACTGTTTTCTCCAGTGTTTCCACCTCATTGTTAGTTTCATCCGACTCCTGTGCTCCATTGACTACAGGGATTATGCAAGGAACAGTGGTATTAATCGCGCGCATACCCCGCGAAACGACAACGTTTGATCGAGACGTATTGGGACCACCAAGCTTGAACCATGATCCTGGTATTAGTAGAGTATCTGACGGTGGACTCAAAAGGCCGTCGCCGCCAAGGGAGAAGCATGGCCCAGATAATCACTCTTCATCCGGGACGTGGATGGACGAGCAGCTAGATAACAAAGCATTGTGAGAGAAACAAACATACATGTGCATGCTTAGCTCGTCGATGTACTCTCATGTAAGACGGGAAAACGGTACGGTGACAATAACGATGATGACTACCGTATCAAGACGACATTAACAAGCAAAGGCGCCAAAAGGCTGAGCTGAGCTGAGCCAAGCCAGGCCAAGCTCCGGTTGGACTGAAGTGGCAGGCCGGTTCAGTGACATGCAAGCAGCCCACACTGACTGACTGGCCGTTCATGAACGAACCTCTTCTGGCATACCTGCAAGGACCCTGTGTACTTGTGCTGGCTGCCCTGCCCAACTGCCCTATGCAGATCTGATCCCGATCCAGGTGATAACAGCTATCTGTTGACCGTGTTTCACATGCTTTCAGGGACAGATCTTTCTGAACTGGATGGATTGTGTTGCAGTAGCCACGTTGTGCAACCGTGCATGATCTTTTCTCTGCTTTTTTTTTTTTTCTCCGTCGCAATGACTATGAACATGTCATCCACTACGATCGCGATATGTCTTGTTCCTCGTCAATGTCAAGATCACACAAGGAATTGGCGATTGTTGTGCAATGTAACGCTTTTCTGGTATGAATAATGTTTTGCTGATAGCGCCAGCCGAAAGTGCCCGTTAAAGACCGCAAGGTGGATGACCCGAGCCCACTGGTGGGGCCGTTCCGCATGGCTGATAGGGCTTCGGATCGGACTGGAGGGGCTTCAGCGGACCCTGAGCGGAGCCAGCTTGACGTCACCCAAACAACGGACCGAAACCGTGCGCCAAAATAAAGAAGAGCATGTACGAAACGGGTACCAGATTGGCACAGAATAATGAACTGAGTCTTGATTCCGCGGGAGATAGTGGAGGCAGGAAGCTACTTGCATGCATTTCCACCGTTGACAATGCCTCTCCCTCTGACGGTGACCGTATTGGCGTCATGGATGCTGTGCTTGACGGTGGATACTTTTTGATACAGTTGATCGTTGAATCCGGTTTCTCTCACGGGTCGCGCGCTTGATGGCGTCGGCCTTGCATTAATTCTCACGCCGAGGGCTGAGTGCAGCAGCCCCTGAAAGCATTCACCTCCCGTTGTCGTCAAAGGCCCTTGAGGGATGCTGCTTTGACTGGCTGTAAATGGCCGGTACAGAGACCCTGATTGGCGATACGTACCTCGTCAAGGAGCCTCAGGGTCCACACCACAATGGAAACGACTTCTTTTCGACAGCAGACGGTAGAGAATATCATTGCCGTTAGAAAACGCCACAGTTGCACACCGTTTTTTTTTTCTTTTCCTTTTGGTTCTTTGCGGTGTCTGATACGATTCAAGAAGTCCTGATAGCTAGATTAGAAGACGACAATCAATTGGCGATCATGACACATCCTACCTGCCTCCGTCTGACAGACAGAGGGGACAATGTGATGTGATAGATACATCCCCAGCTCCAGTTGCGTTATTTACAACCTGTTGGTTGACAAATAACAACAGGGTCTGGGCAGGCATGTGTCGTATCTCTCTATTTGGTCATGACGTTCAATCTGGGCGAGGTGAAGTTGAGAACGGGGTTGGCTCTAGTGCGGCGACGGCGTCAAGAACCCAGTGCACAGGTACACCAGAACAAAAGCATGATGGCCCGCCCCAGCCGCGAAGGGGAACAGCAGGTTGCCAGAAGCTAGTGTAGTCAATACACTGGGTCTTGACGCATCGCAGCAGGGAACCGCAGGTACCCAGTACCCACTCACATGGCTCTGACAGGTATCTTTCCATGTCGCCCAGAAATGGAAGGAACCAACGCCGTCATTAACATCCCTTACCTCATACTGTAAAGTTTTTCTGCTACCTACACAACAGTCGAAACCTAAGCTCACCTCCATCACCAAGCTGTGGAACCCTTATTGTGGGTAAAGGAGAATCATCCCTGGGCTTGCCACGGTTTCGATAGACGTGAAATGACTCGGTTATTGAACCCCGACCTACGTATTGACGGGCGTCTACCGAAGATGCCATGCCCATGCCTTGCCATGGATACCTGTTGATGTCGATTCGATATCGATCACAGGCCGCGGCCAAGATGGCGCCTTGCTCGATGGCTGTTTCCTGAGGTATCTTACGTACCTTCCAGTTGCTCTCCGCTCGATATCGAAATCTATAAAGCCCCAGATTTCTCCCACCGTTCTTGACGGTAGAAATCATCATTCTCCATCGTTCCCCAGATTGCATATCCACTATCACCATCCACACAACACAAATAGCTCAACACTTCCAAGTCACCCTACGACTACCACAGACATCTTTGTTCGATCTTCTTCAGCAACTCCTCAACTCACGCGTTTAAATTGAAACGCGTGCGCCTGAACAGGACCATTTTGTTCTTACACAACACGAATCACCACCATCATGTCTTCACAACAGACCGAGTTCTTCAAGGACAACCTCCCTACTCAGGGCGAGGTCACCACCCCCGACTCTGTCCCTAGCTCTCCTGAGCTCGGAAGCTCCAGCTCCAGTGACAGCATTGCCAGTCTCGGATCTCCCGCCTCTCCTCTCTCTCCTCCTGTTTCTCAGCCCGTGGCCGACTCTTTTGTCTTTGCTTTTGACATCGACGGTGTCCTTGTCCGCGGTGGACGAGCTATTCCCGAGGCTCTCCAGGCCATGAAGGTTCTCAACGGCGAGAATGAATATGGCATTCAAGTGTAAGTCGAACCATCTACCATATGCAGTCACGATCCACTATCCCCGGATTTTTTCTGGGGAGGTCCACATAATAAAGAGCATCGTGATTTCTGCTTGGGCCACAATACTGACACACCTTATAATAGGCCTCACATCTTCCTCACCAACGGTGGTGGCAAGACCGAGGAGGAGCGATGCAATGATCTCTCGGGTCAACTCCAATGTGACATCAAACCTGGCCAATTCATCTGCGGTCACACCCCTATGAGGGAGATGGCCGAGAAGTATGGCACCGTTCTTGTTGTCGGTGGTGAGGGCGAGAAGTGCCGACATGTTGCCGAGGGCTATGGCTTCAAGGATGTTGTAACTCCTGGCGACATTATCAAGCACAACGCTGCTACCACTCCTTTCCGCAAGCTTACTCCCGAGGAGCACCGCAACTCCCGTGAGCGAGACTTCACAGACGTTACCATTGACGCTGTCTTTGTCTTCGCCGACTCTCGTGACTGGGCCGGCGACATCCAGATCATGCTCGACGTTGCCATGTCCAAGAGCGGCCGTCTTGGCACCCGCAGCGAGACCAACGATGAGGGTCCTCCCTTCTACTTCTCCCACAACGACGTTGTCTGGTCTGCTGCCCACGAGCATGTCCGTCTCGGCATGGGCGCCCTTCGCCGTATGTTCGAGGTTACCTTCAAGGACCTTACCGGCGGCAACGGTGTTTTGCACACCCACGCCTTTGGCAAGCCCCAAGTTTCTACCTTTGAGTTTGCTTCCCGTTTGATGGGTCAGTGGCGCCAGACTGAACATGGCCTTGTCGCTCCTCCTGACACCGTCTACTTTGTTGGCGACACCCCCGAGAGCGACATCCGTGGTACCAACGCTGTCAACAAGATCGCCGATAATGATTGGTACAGCATTCTCGTCAAGACTGGTGTCTACCAGGAGGGCACTGAACCCGCTTACAAGCCTCGCGTCACCGTCGACAACGTCCTTGACGCTGTAAACCATGGTATCAAGCGCGAGATGGACAAGAAGGCCGCCAAGGGCCAGATGACAAAGCCTGCCCTTATTTCTGAGTCTGGCATCACTGAGATCGCTGTCGATATGGATGGAATCACCATCTAAGTTGACTTACCTCCTTCTTTCCACATAAGTCACTTTGGGATAACTATTTTCTTTCTGATTTCTAAGGAGTTACGGAATTCTTTTTATTCTAGCACAGCCATGCGAAATGAACTTTCCTTTACAGGCACCTGCATTACGACTCCTTGCAGGTGCCACGAGCATACTACACTTACAGGTCTTGAAGATTTGACAGAACGTTCATCATCCGGATAGACGGACGAGTTCTGGATTCAAGGCTTTTCGTCTTATCTAGCTAGCTTCTTACCTACCATTGATGCACCACCCCCCTATACCCTGATGCGCATCACATCAACTCTATAGAATAGCATAAAGATAGAAAGATTCAAGGCTCTTACACCATTTATCACAAGCACCACTTTCTAATGTGACCTGAATGCAGAAAGATCGATAAGTAGTAGGGAATATGCTTATTGAGTGATCAGACAAATAACATACGAACATGTGCCCACCTGACATTGTCATGGTCTTTATCACTGAGCATCAAAACGGGAACAGTTTCCCTGTGGCAATTCACCTACGCAACTACATGGCATGTCTCAATTCTCGATTCTCTCGATCATGATATCGATATCGAGATCAATCACATTCTCCAGTTTAACCCCACTAGACTTTCTCGTAGCACAGTCTCAGTAGAAGCCCACTTATATATACCTGGTGAGGCTCAATCTTCATCCCAAATCCTGCTCAAAAAGTGGCCCGGTTGGCGTCACAATCAGTTTTTCTGGAGTTTTCGTGCAGACGGCCCGCCGGATTTCTCATAAACCCCTTGTTGGCACTCTGCTTGCCCATGGGGATCAACACCAAATACTGGGGTGCGAGTGAGACTCACGGTGACGATGATACGGTACAAGTTTGTGTTGCAAATCGCACGAGTCCACATGTTCTTTTATCAGTCTCTCCACACAGGCAACTTGTTCATGGCGTCCGCTATGACTCCCTTGTATAGGACTCATAGGGGACGCGTAAACCTCGAAACTAACGTCAGTCTGGAGTAGACCCATATCGATCGAGGATGACATATTTGGTAACCTAAGTCTTATGGATTCATCATCGGTTATTCTCGTCTTGTTCAATGTTGTCAATGTTTTCCAATTCTCTTGTATCCACCCCAGAAATACCCTCATCGCCATCTTTGAAAGCAAATCCTCCCCACTGCGAGGTGGCCGCCCAGCCAGCCGCATCCACGACATCCTGTCTCTGCTTTTTCTGATTCAGAGCCTCCTCTGCGTTGATACCCAATGCAAAGCCGCGCACACTCTCACGGTCGACCCGTAGCCATCCTTTCCAGCCTGCCGAGATATCACCAGATCCTAGACCTCCTATAACGATAGTCCCCCACCACTCACGTCCAGCGCTTGCGCGAGCTACGTCGCCGTAAAGAAGAATCCTTTCTGCTTCGGTTACAAGAGCTCGTGTGTGTTCTGGATCGCTTCGGGGGGGTCGTTGAACGTAAACATGTCGCATATGTGATAGCGAACAAGTTAGGCGGGTGGCATCGAAGCGGCCCTCTATATCGATAATGAGGATAGCATACAGATGAGGTGGGCTGACGAGATTCGATATGAGCTTATAAAGAAGGGGGAGGTGACGTCCAGATATCCCAATACCCGCAGTTTTTGTCGTATGGAAATGAGCGGCTGCGATTCTATCAAGCGGTGATATATGTGTGAGTTTTGTTGGTTGAATCTGAGCTTGTTGAAACTGAGTCCTGGTGCCGAGTGTGTTTGGATCCGATGTGAGTGATGAGCGCAAGCCTCGGAGCATCTGTGCTTACATCTTAGCATCGCATTGGCACAATAATATAGATAACAAACAGAACGAGAGAGTCAATTCGTTGCTTAGGAAATCTGAACGAATTGTGCGTGTATACTTGGTGGTGAGAGGAGTAGCCTATAAAAAGAAATTTCAAACAGAAGGGGCTTAGAAGAAGAGATCGTAAACAAGAGTCGCATAAGAGGCATTCTATTCAAGTGATGTCTCTTGTTCGATCCATGGTCATGGTGATCCTCAAACATGGTCGATAATGAGGCAATGGTGTGGGATGGGTAAGGTCCAAAAACGGGAAAAGGCTCAGTCCCGACATATTGAACTCACCTCTTCTAAACTCATTTCCTCAATCTCTCCCAACAGTCGACTTCCAGTCGCGGTTTCCATCGTGAAAAAACGAGAGAACAATCATCTGCTGGACGAATCACAGTTTCGAAAGACGCCCTCTAGTTGCAGTCACTATTGCCCTTGAAGATGGGCTATCCGTGTCAAGTTTTCCACGCTTCAGAGCTTCCTGAACGTGTTCAGACCAACCTCAGCGGCCGCAAGCGCAAGTTAGACCAGGGTGCCAAGAATGTCGACCTAAAGGGTTGTGAGCTCCTTGAGATGCTGCAGTACAAGTGCGAGATCAAAGAACCTGTCAAATGGGACAGCCCTGTGCAGTGCTTTGCCGTTGAACGGTTGTTCCGAAAGTGAGTTATCCCACCTTTGCGCGTTGCACTGCACTACACTGCACTGTATATATACTGTGGTCTCGATAGCAGATGGTTCTTTTAAAAGGTTCTAACGTTTTCATTCGTCCGTGTAGATGTCAGGACAAGAAGAGTTCCTTCATGGTCGAGACAACAGCGTGGGAGGATAAATATTATCCTACAGAAGGACAGAGGAGTTATGATGGAAAAGACGGCAAAAACACGACGCCTCCTCAGCACTATCACTGGTCCTCCAGTTGGCACTCACCCGACACAGCAAGATAAAAACAACAATGATCTAATCGTCATTATTATGATTATAGCTGCCACGAATATGGGCCAGCATCTGTGGTTAGCTTTTGACAAGAGGGAGAGCTCCATCTCGATCAGATATTTCTTTCATCCACACCAGACATCACAAATACATCGCTATTATTTTGTCACTTATAAACCCAAAGAAAGATGACTCAGTTTACACATCAAGCGATATCACCGTAGCGTCCGATAAAATATTACAGGGTAGTTAGTTGTTCTGTGCTTGAATGTTGGACCAGACACACCTGCAAGGCTGCAACTACTTGATGACGGCATTACCGGAATGGGCCGAGAGGGTCTCCAATAGGCGTCTCTATCGGACCATGGACTTTACGATGATTGATGCCTACCCAGTTACCAACTAAAGATATCCATCGAGTCGTTCTCTAAAATCTGGAGACCTAATACCTTTATAACGATTGATACTGCAATCTTGTGACTCATGCTCGCAACTCGTAAGATCACCAACTGAGTATCAGTCACATTTTTACCACACCTCACTCTAACAGCCTCTCAAGAATAATCAAAGCACATTGCGACTCGGTTACCCTTGCCTACAGTACAGATTTCTCAGTGGTCGGTGTGGATGAAGCCTCAGTGGTATTTTGCTTTTTACCCAGCTACACGACAAACGAAACATTGGCTAGTGGCCCTTTATGTGCACTCCCCATCTTCCCCTATGCCCTTGCTTTAGATGACGCGATTTCAACTCGGCATGTCTTTGCTTTACTCGTTCTTCTGAGCAGCTCGCTCCTCCTCGAGCTTGATGTAGTAGTTGTCGCGGGCGTTGGTTCGGGGCATGTGGAAGCCGTACCTATGTCATAATGGTAAGTCTTCTAATCTCGTTGTCGTGCCGCTTTTTCGGTGATGTTCCTTACCAGAAGAAGTTGGCCATGACAAAGCCGGAACCTGCGAGTTGCTAGTCAGCTTAATGCTCTGATGCTCTCCAGCCAACCACATCACGCGAATTGTCAGCTCCCCCCAAGAACCCTCCTCTTTACATCGATAAATTCCAATTGATGCAGTTCGGATCGTTTGTAGTAGGAATCGACGTACCGAGGGCGATGCTAAGGTCCAGGACGAGGTTTCGTCGGAGCATCTAGCGCAATTGTCAGTCCACGAAAAGCTCTGGTACCGGGTTTATTTTGGGGGCTCCTCTGGCCCGGGCAAATGCGAAGACCAAGCCATTGAGTCGGGGAAACGTACACCGGTGATGGGTCGGACGGCCATTGTGATTGATTTGTATGTGCGAAGCTGTTCGGGCGAAGAAGCGGAGCGTTCGAGGGTGGTAGAGGTGCTGGGGATTTCGATGTGGTCAGCAGTTCCAAGTTGATTCCGAAGATGGGCTGATGTTAATCGCGCTAGAGCACTTGAGTCACGTGCGCTGGCCTGCCAGCAGCTGGGCTGTTCTGATCCTTCTTAACTTTTAGTAGGAGTGGGAGTGGTGCCAGTGATACTCACGGCTGAACAGCGGCAAAATACGCTACGGAAAAGAATCTCGTCCATTGAAGTGACACTCAGCTGCAAGACACATCCCCGTGAGAGCGACTCTAAAGAGATTGGTTGGTTTGCAGAGCCCGACGACATCTGCAACCATGAGTCTCCGACTAGCTGCCCAGCGGCTGGCAGTGTCAGGTACGACGATGCTTTGCTCACCTTGTCTGCCGCTCAATTGGCGTTGAAAGCCGTATAAACTAACAGAGAGCTTGATTCTGCAGCAAGGACTGCGCATCCAGTACCAAGCACACCAATCCCCGTCCTCTCCGCAACCGTGGGACCTACAATTCAGCGACGACACAAATGGGCCTCCAATCTCTTCAAGGGATGGGGCAAGCCCCGGAATAAGAGTGCCGAGACTGTGGCTTCCCTGGATCCTACATCTCAGCTTGACAACCCAAAGAGCCGCGAGGAATATCTCCAGAAGAGCATGTACAGTGGCGTGGAGGACAACATTTTCCAGGACGAAATCGAGACCGCGAGTCCAGACGCCGCCGCTCCTGGCACTCCCGAGGTGGAGCAAAAGACGAAGGAGAACATGGCTATGGTCGTGGACCCTGATCCCCGAAGCCGAGTTCGCTGGCAGCGAAAGAAGGTTATTCAAATGGTCCGTCGTAACGGCCGCTTGACCAAGGAGGAGCGTATTCAGATGACAGAGCGCCAACTCTTGCACAAGAGCGAGTTCATGCCCACGAGTGTCAAGAAGCTCGTCATGCTATCCCGGCAGATCGCTGGCAAGCCTGTCGATGATGCTATTCTACAGATGAAGTGGTCCAAGAAGAAGATGGCGGCTGAGATTGGATACTATCTTGAGGAGGCTCGCGATTTGGCTGTTGCTCAACGTGGCATGGGCCTTGGAAAGTTCAACGACGAAATTTTGAAAACTCCCAAAAAGATCCAGACTGTCGATGGAAAATGGCTCGAGATTGAGGACCCGACACGCATGTATATCGCTCAATCATGGGTTGGAAGAGGTCCCTGGCGGGGAAAGAGAATTGATTACAAGGGTCGAGGACGTATGGGTATCATTAGACACCCCAGCACAAGTACGTTTTCATGGGTTTTTATGTCTATGCTTGGGTTCAGAGACTGACTGATTTACTTAGGTCTAACCGTCTTACTCAAGGAAGAGAAGACAAGAATACGAGAGTACGATGAGCGCGTGGCCAAGAAGAACAGGAAGGGGCCCTGGGTACATCTACCCAACCGACCTGTATATGGACAAAGACCATATTATTCATGGTAACCAAGATGTTTCTTATCTGCACCACTGGGATTGGAAAAATGCGGGGAATTCAAAGGTGGTCAAATACCATTGTGTAATTTCTCATAGAAACTTGTAAGATATGTACAATGAATAGAATGTACACTTGATGAAAGTTAAACGTGGACGCCAAAATATGCCAACTCAACGAATTGATTTGCTCTTGTTCAACTATGATGGTTTCCCCTCCCAAGGTCATTTTGTGGTATCTTGTCCGTCGAGCAACCTCTTAACGCCGTCCAGATCAAAGCCTGGTTCGATTTAAATTTCATTTCCACTCGTAACTTGCAGAACCTGTCAGCGTCTCGTCGCTGTGGGAACCGTCACGTCTGATAGGACCAGTGCTTGTAAGAGGGACGACTAGTCTTGACTCACAACGAGGCTTTCCTGTGCAAACAATGATGTGAATGAAACTGCCGTTCGCAATGTATTGGTTCTGCTTGTGCCCCTGTTTTGAAACGCCAGGGTTTTTCAAAAGTGACCTTAAACCATATGTCGTGGTTCCTCTCGAGGAAGCATATCCTCATATCGATGGGACATGAGTTCAAGATCATAACCGTGCTTCTCGCCAATTGATCCTTGATCAGGAGCAGGATAACTGCGATCTCTAGCAGCCATGGGTGGCGACATATCGTCCATATTTCCGCGCGGAAGGTTGTGCTGGTTTTGACGTTTCTTCCAAAAGAAGAAACCAGCACCAAGGAGAGCGAGAATGCCAACAGTAACACCAATACCGACGCCAGCCTTGGCACCACCGGACATTCCACCTCCAGCAGATTCTTCCTCCTTGTCTTCATCTTCTGCTGAATCAGATGTGGCCGCAGCGCCAGCAGCTTCAGAGGTCGTGGATGAGTTGTCGGCATCAGTGGAAGAAGCAGAAGCTTCTTCAGTAGCCTGTCAAGTATATTAATAAATGCACGTTGGAAGCCAAAGAAATGCTGATGTGATTCTTACACTAGACTCGGTTGGTTCAGTTGCGCCGGTAGGGGTAGCCTCGGGAGCTTCTGAGGTGGCCGCACCTTCTGAAGTCACGGGGGCCTCCGAGGATTCTGGGAGCGCCGCAGGAGTCGTCGCAGCGTCAGTCGTCTCAGGGGCGACAGGAGTTTCGGATGTCGCTGCTGCTACTTCAGATGTTGCTGCATCCTCGGTAGGGGTTGCGGCGGCAGAGTCTGGCAGTGCAGGCACTTGTTGGCCTTGGGCGAGTTAGTCTTGGCCATTAAGCAGCAGGTAGTGAGCAGCCCCCTGCAAGAAAAACGTACCAACACAGAATCCATTGCCTATGCCATTTGTGATGGCATCGTCTGCAGCCGCACATTGAGGCGCTCTTGCGCATTCAGCAACGCCTTTGACAAAGTCGCTTGATACACAAACGCAACTGGCATCAGCAGGATCCGAGCAGCCAACCGTGGGCTTGACGTTCTCGACGCAGGTGTTCTAGAGACCGATCAGCACCTGTCTGGAAACGGATCGCGTGAATGATCGAGCGCTAGGTATACTTACAATACAATCCTGAGCATAGACGCCAAATGTGTGGAAAGCGCCCAGCGCCACAACGGTCGAAAGAGAAAAGCGCATTTCAAAGTCGCTATGTAACGAGAACCAATCCCGTTACTTTGAGTGAATGATAAGTTGCCAGATCTGACCTGGGTGAATGGTCCTCGTTGATCGTTGAAATAGAAAGCGAGTCGAGACAATGGGTAGTTGAGTGCGTGAATCGTTAGCAGTTCCCGCCGCAAGAATGGCGACAATGCCGTATCGAAGTGGATGAGGAAACTGATAAATGCCTCAGGATGACCCAGATATAGTTGACTGCCCAGGGATGTCGCAAAAGAAACCCTCAGCAGGAAGGAAAGACGAGAGTCGGCAAGTGTATGTAGTGTAATGTCATGTAACAGAAGTGAGCGGCTTGGTCCAACGTGGCACTCGATGCAGCAGCGGATGCAAGCTTCCGTTGAGAATACGAATGAGTGAGTGAGTGAGCGAGCGAATAATGTTTATTGTCGTCTGCCAAACCCGAATAGGAATACGAAAGTAAGGCAAAAAGAAATAAGAAAAGAAGAATATCAAGACAGAATCGACCGAAAGGAGTGACTGGATGGGAGGCGATGGCGTGGGACACTTGAAAGAGTGAAAGAGCCCGGCACAATAATGTCGTCTGTTGTGATAGAGAAGTCGATGTCGAAGCAAAGACGAAAGAAGAAGAGAAGCCGTTTGGGAACGGAACAGAATAGGTAGAGAGAGGGAAAAAAGGTGGGTTAGGTTAGGTAGAGAAAGAGAGCCAAGGGAGAAATGAAATGAAATGAGATGAGATGAGATCAAGTGAGTGAGATACCCCGGCGCAGAACAGTGAGGGAGGAATGGAAAACAAACTGGGGGACCTGGTCAAATTGCACTGAGGTTGGAAAGAATGCAGACAGACCCTGGACTTGTCAGGCTGTTTATGAATATGTATATGAATCTGATACGGTTACTTATGTATGGACAAGGGCGACCCAGTTTGATGGGTATCAGATCTTTCTAGGGGACGAGCTTGGTTTCTATTGGACAAGATGAGGTGAGTGGTACTTGCTTCTCTGCGCCTTGTCCTCGTTCTTTGTCCAAAATGCCTTATTTGTGTGCCCCTGGCGGCTTGGCCTTGGTTCTGCTGCAACACCATCAATGCAACAAATCCATAAAACCAGACCCGATCCAACGTCGCGAAACTGTCAAGCACCAACGTATGTATGTAGGTCAGTCAATCCGACCCGACCCCAAAAAAGGGGGCCAATCACGCCGGGGAGGGGGAAAAGCTGTCACCCATTCAGGGCTCAGATAGCGCTGCTAGTGGCATGGATTTACTGGAGAAGCTCCTGGCGCCAGGTACTAGCGTCCACGGGCTGTTTACCACCCAATAACCATCCCCTAACTTGTTTCATCTGGCAAGAGTGATGTGTACCTGCAGACACCATAAGGAAGATCATCTTTTCTAGATCTATTCTGCCAAAACGGTCAGGGTGAGGGCGTAAGCTCTTCTTTCTTTGTTCCTCGTCTTGTCAATCACTCACTCACTACCTACTAGCACCTACTTACACAGTAGACTATGAGCCATCCAGTGGTCAAAGTCGTAGTCTTTCTCGCTAATTAATATATTTCGAACATCTATGCGTCCTGACACATCGTTGTTACCGGATATTGATGATGGATATCCTCTAACGCATATGGAACCGACACAAGGACCAAGAAATGCCCCCCTCGGTTCAAGTGACAGAGCTGCAGAATAACATAGCCTCCAAGAAGTGCCGCCCCGTTACTAAAAAGAGATTCAATTACAGAAACAAAGCACTCAACAAAGAACGAGCGCTATTTTATGCAGCTTTTATCCCCCCAAAAGCCTTCGTGACTCTTATTGGGATGTGCAGGCTGCATCCTGGCAAGCCCACAGGTCTTGGCTTGAATGCATCTACCAACGAGCCTTGGTCCGTATGAAGAGGCAGACCTTGAAGAAACGGGCGAGCTGAGATGGGGACTCTATAGACAGCAGCCGCAGTGGAGCGTCAAATCTCCTCAATCCTTTGTCAAAATGGCCTGATTGATTAAACGCAAGTACAGTACAGCGCATAGATACGTACTTGCCCATCTTAGTACTGCTTATCCGTACTACCTTAGTGCCTGCTAATGATAACATACCTACATGGCATATGGCGGTCTGCAAGTGAGACTGCGGCTTCGAGACAATATGCACGGTACGATACACTGAATGATGCATTTTTACCGTCAGCTACGTTTGTGTCTAAAAAGTGTCACGAACTCAGCTTCCCTCTTTTAGCCAGCCATAGGTACGACAATAAATGAGGGCGTGTGACATTGGTCTCAGGGATTTATTTGCTACCTAGCATCAGCTCGTATATCCCAGTGCTAAGTTGCTTAATTATGGTTTCCTTGGCCCGGAGAATGGTCGCTTCCTGTGTCACGATTATCTCTCATGACAAAACAAGGCTGACACAACTTGACCATTAGAGCCGCCCCCAACTAGCTGCGCACGGTAGTTTTGCAAACACAGTAAGTTTTGTCGATGTCTTTGTTTCATCTGACAGTTGGTGTGCCTATTTGACTCAGGTAGGCCTGAACTGAAGACCCTACTCCAAAACCATAATCCCGAACCAAGGGAGGCCGGCTTCACCCCACGAAGCAGGAAAGGATCTAGATGATAGGTAGGTCAAGAATGCTTATAAAGCGCAAGCCCAATCAAAACCCACCACGAATACATCCATCAATCCGACGGTCTTTGACAATGGTGAGCGCATATTGACCTTGGGTGATCGACAAGAAAGAGACTTTGGAGTTATGTTCAGTACCTTAGTTAGGGGTTGATGGGTTTCTTTGTCCGATAGCGTCCTTTTCAGCCGCCGCTTCATCGGTAGTTGTGCAAACGCTGTCAAGGTATGGAGGGCTTTACATCACACCTATCTGCATCGTTATCATTGGCTCTACCAGCTGAAAACTATATGTTCAAGGCCATCTTGTATGTCGCCAATCCGAAGGCAGCGACTCAAATAACACTTGATGGAAACTAAGTCCTCTTTTCTTTGATAAAGGCCAGGTTCTCGATTTGGTAGGCAAGCTGTCCGAGTGCTGAGACCTGAATGAAATACCTAGGTATGATCGGGACCGGAGAGTATTATCTTGACCCATGCATGGAACAGCAGGAGCATCAGATGCCTGAAGCGATAATAAATGCAGAGACTATAATTATTAATGGTGTGCGTGACCAGTCAGATGCAAAGCCATTGTCGTCATTCTTCTACCATCCACGGTCCAGCTGTCAGTGATGTGGTACAACGAGAATGGATGGATCCAAGCTTTCTAACGTTTTAAGTTAGTTGTACAGTAAGTACATCAGCTGAACCTGGTGAGTGAGTGGCCGACTAGTTACCCATAATGAGGTGCCAGTGATCTTCAGGTCCATCCATGCACCCGAAATATTTAATGATTGATTCAAATTAGTTGTTCGTAATAACCAGAGTGAATGCTCAGGCTCGGATGCCAAAACAGCCGTCAACATCTCTAGACTCGAGAACGGGCTCACCTCTCTCGACTGTAGATTGGTTCATTCGGCAGCAAAGTGCTTGCAAGTACAAACCCTTATACAAACCCTGTACATTCTTTTTTTCTTCTTCTTTTTTTTTTTTTTCTCTCCTCCTGCAAATCCACTAAGATTGCCATCCGTCCACTTGTCAAACTGCATGAGTGACCTGGGAGGTATGCAGAGTCTGGGATAACATTAGGTCTAGAGCATTTTGGTTGTGATATTTTCAGCAAACCTTTTCATCATGCTTTGAAGGCTGATTTGCTTGGTCCTCATAGTGAGACACTGCTTTCTCATTCGCAAGAGCGACTAACCTTGATAGTTTCAAGCACGTACATTAGTCTACCTGCCTAGGTAGTATCTTTATTGTTTTCCAAAAGGAAAGACAAGACGATCAATTACTCCTAATTGAATGAGTCGGGGATTTTTACTGTATCGGCTGGCAGTCCCGGCAGCGTTCGACCAGACGCCGGGAATAAAGAATCGGGCGCAAAAAAGAACACCACTAGCCAAGAGTCCGTTACAGTAGACTGAGTCGAATCACGGTCTAGACTCTTTTTCGGCTTGTGCATTTTGGGTAATAGATCAGCCCAGAGTCAACGGGTCCTCGTGCAGTTGTAACAAGTACCGACTGCTGGAAGGTACCTATTAACCTAGGGAGCTGGGGTTTATTGAAGAATATCCGCAGCATCCTTCATCCTGTAGACAGTGAGAGGAGTCGGGATTCCGAGTTTGAGGAATCTGTCTGTAATGCAGCTTTGACAGCAAGCGAAAGTCCAGATCGGGTAAATCAAAGTATCCAGATCTCGTCAATATGATATTATCTCCAGCCCAAGATGAGATGGTCGGTTTTAATAAGGGTTGCATCAAAAGTACCTACCTTAGTACCTAAAACATTTCATCGGTTAGGCAGAGCCATTACATCATTTGAACGACCCTCCAGCCCGCTTCCCGTTCTTCAGGGAAAGTACCTACGTAAAATCCCTGCACTGCGCCTGCCTCGCCGGTGCTTGCTAACTCAACGTTACCTAGCTGGTCCCCTCCTCGGCCTAAGCTGTCGAATTATTAGGAGCAGCTTTTTTTTCCCTTACTCCACGCGCAATCTTCCAGAGAGTCCAGACATCCATCACTCATTCATACTCACACAACACAGCACAGCACATCACAACTCACTACAGTAACTGGCTGATTAATCTCAGGCGACCACGCGAACGAGGTTAAAGGCTAAATTTCAAGTGTTCACGTTCGTTCTCACAAAAACTCTAAAAAGAAAATAAGACAACCTCGGACTCTTCCCTTGGACCCGAGCCACTCCGCGATAGCGTCGACACGTACACGGTTCTCGATCTCTCGCTCTATTGTCTCGTGGTCCAGCAAACCGCTCCCTGCTCGTGCTACCTACCTCCCTAATCAACATCTCATGCGCTGCTACTGAGACCGAAACGATACTATCCGGACCTCCCTGTGATGCACTCTCTGTTTTAATCTATCGAGCGCGCGATAACCATGGCGAACCCAATAGGCGAAGAGAACTGGCTCGCCTACCTCGAAGAGATCGTCCGCAACGCCTCGGACCTCGAGCAGCGAGTCAATGCTGTTGAGCATTACAAATGCGCTGTCGGCTGTGAGCCTGGCAGTCTGCGCATTTGGCTCGCCTACTGCAACTACTTTTGGTCTCTATGGGAAGCTACCCAGATTCCTACAGGAGATGGATGGACTGACGAGGAGCGCATGCTCGGCCGTGAGCTCTTCTCCTTGAGTGCCGCTCTCGACCTGTGGAAGCAAGGATACGAGGCTATTTGCTACCGTCTCGGTGATAGCCACTTGCTCTGGGATCGCTGGATATCACTGGAGATGGAGTTACTGGCCAAGACAAGAACGCCTGATGGCATCAAGCGCATCACTCATCTATACCGCAACCGACTACTACTAACTCCGCACCTCACCTGGGACGAGACTTCTCAAAACTTTTCTACTTTCCTCACCGAATATAACCCCTCTGCTTATGAGGATTCTATGAAGGACATTATCACTAATGCCCAGGAGACGAAACGATTGATTGCAGCGCGAGAACCATACGAGTCTAATCTGAAGAAAGCAGTAGACGCTGGTGACATTGAAGCTCAAAAGGCTGCTTTCAACACATATCTTGAATGGGAAATGCTTCAGAGCAAGCGTAGCAACGACAACCCCGAGATTGGAATCGACCTATGCCGCGGACTCTATGCTCGTGCTCTCACCGGCGCCCTCGCAACGGACCAAAACACCTGGTACGAGTACGTCGTCTTCCTTTCTTCGTCCAACACCAAGCTTCAGGAGCCAAGCAGCCTCCTCGACGTGCTTCGAAGAGCCGTTCAACATTGTCCCTGGTCTGGTCTTCTTTGGAACCGATGCATCATGTGTGCTGAAGAGGCCAGACTTCCCTTTGGCGAGGTCGAGTCCATCAAGCATGCTGCGACAAGTGAAGACCAGTTGCTCAAGGATGGAATGGAGGGCATGATCGAAATGTACGTGGCGTGGTGTGGGTTTTTGAAACGTAATGCCATGGATGCTACTGCATCTGACGAAGCTGTTGACGTTGCTGACGTTGGTCTCGGCGCGGCCCTCGAGGACGTGTCAGTCGTCGGGCAGCGACTTTACGGCAAAGATTTCCAAGGCGACCCTAAATTTCGACTGGAGCGTATCTATATTCAATACCTCACAGAGAAGAAGGGCGCTGTGGATGAGGCAAGAGCCCAGTGGAACAAACTGGCCTCCCTGCAAATCCACGCCGACAATCACGACTTTTGGTTCCGGTTTTACATGTGGGAAATGCTCATTTTTTCATCCAGCGGTGGACAGGACAACAGAAGTCCCACGCCTTCGTCTGGTGGTAGCACTTATCGAATACCGACCTTAGCAACTTCAGTTCTCGCCCGGGCCGTTGCTCGTAGAACAATTGACTGGCCCGAGAAGGTATTAGAGGTCTATATGCAGCATTGCAACGATTACGAAATGCCGCTGCCTTTGCGAAAGGCCGCTGATCGAGTACACAAGACTGGGAAAGAAGTAAAAAAGCGCAGGGAGCGCGAAGAACAAGAGAAAGCGGCGGCCTATGCTGCTTACTACCCTGCCCCAGAACCCGAAGAGCATGCAGTCCAGTCGCCAGGTGGTTCAAAGCGGAAAAGGGACCTTGAAACGGATCCTAGGGATGGATTCGAAAGCAACAGCAAACGCCAAAAGAATGGTTCCAACGGAGCAGGACCTGAGCAAGCTCTCGTAGCACAACCCCCGAAAAGGGATAGGGAGAATGCTACTATAATTGTATCAAATCTCCCTGGTGATGTTACGCAAACCAAGGTTCGGCAATACTTCAAAGAATACGGTCATATCAACAATGTCACGGCGTTGGTGCGCAACGAGAAAACCGATTCCTCAACAGCACTTATTGAATTCAGCTCATCCGAGGAGGCACAGTCCGCCTTGCTAAAAGACGGCAGGTATATGAACCAGTCGCAGCTCACCGTCAAATCAGGTCACGATCTGACCGTGTATGTCACAAATTATCCTCCTGCTGCAGATCAAAACTACATCCGAGGTCTCTTTAGAGATTGCGGTGAGATCCTTAGTATACGCTGGCCAAGTCTAAAGGTCAACGCCTACCGACGGTTCTGCTACGTTTCATTCCGAGACCAAGAGGCATCAGCAAAGGCTGTCAGGCTGAATGGCATTGTCCTTGAAGAGAGCTTCAAACTCGTCGTCAAGTATTCCGATCCGGGACACAAGAAAGCTCGAGAGGGCGCTCTTGCGGAAGGTCGAGAAATTCACATTAGCAATCTGGATCGATCAACAAGCGAGACAGAGTTGAAAGATGTTTTTTCCAAATATGGCAATATCACACGAGTTAATATCCCTACAACTTTGGCCGGAAAGAACAAGGGGTTTGCCTTTATTGACTTTACAACCAAAGAAGAGGCCGCGAAAGCTGTGGCAGAAATGAACAATACCAAGTTCAGAAGCCACGTTCTCGCAGTTGCTCTCTCTAAAGAGTCCAAGATTAAACCGGCAGCCAGGACTATCGTTGCTGATAATGCCAGAGGCTCGCCAGCACCCTCATCCCATGATGCCGAAGGCGACCAGGCTATGCAGGATGCGCCCGCTGAGGCACAAGCTAAACCAACTGCGGCGGAAATCTCGGCAAGAACCATTGCTCTGATGGGTCTTCCTGATACCGTGAACGATGCGCGAATCCGAGCACTCGTCGAACCCCTAGGTGCCATAGTCAAAATGACCGTAAAGCCTGGCAATGGTGGGGCCGAAATCGAGTTTGCCGACGCAGCAATGGCAGGCAAGGCCAGTCTACAACTAAATAGCATGGAGTTTGAAGGCCATAAACTCAGGACAGGCACGCCTGATGAACTTCGAAAAGCGAAAGCAGAACACGTCCCCGACCGGATTACTTCCGGCAAAAAAACTAAGGATCAGGAGCAAAAGTCGAAGGTTGCTGGAGCCTCATCCACCATGTTCATACCCCCTACAACCACCATCCGTCGCCCAGTAATGGGAAAGCCCGGTCTACGCCGCGGTCTCGGTTTCAAGCCCAGTGGTGCTAAGCCCGCACAAAACGGCGACTCTGATGCATCAGCCAAAAAGAGCAATGCTGACTTCAAGGCCATGTTCCTTGCCAGTGGAAAGAGTGAAGAGAAGAAGGAAGATCAAGTGGATGTCAAAGAGACTGAGTCGTGAGTGGGGAGTTAAACGCTGACTTCGAGTGCTACATAATGTAGCATAATGTAATTTACTACAGTACTGATGATATCCAGTGGTCTAAGGAAAGGGAAGGGAAAGATAGAATGAACTGTGCATAGTACAGTCATCGAATGCAAAGATTTATGTCACAGATCAACACTTGCTTCGCCCATTATTGTCCCATGTGTGTAAATTGCAAGCTTCTGGGGCCGCGCTTTCTTTTTTATTACCCTCCCCTGAAATATGGAGAGGAATTATATCTGCGAACGGACCGAAGGGCCCGTTCCTGAAATTCTATGACCAAATGCTTTTGACTGCAATTACCAAACGGCACATCTTATCGAAATACACGTCTACTCATGCCTTGATCGTCATCCCCGCAGTAGATCTATCTTGTCCAAAATCTTGGGTAAAGATTCTCTGCCAAACATCAAGCCACTTCTCTTGCTGAGCAGTAGGCAGCTTGCCTGGTTGTTTGAAAGACCGTGTCAACAGTTCGCGGAGACGTGTTCGGAGGACTTTCATGACCAACATCGTCTTCCAATCTGGAACCGCGAAGCGTCCTCGATTTCCATCAAGGATAATTACTCCAGAATACATCTGCAATTTCCAGGTCAGTACTTTGTCCACTGTGACAAAAAAAGAGATCTCACATCACATCTTACATCGCCGCACAAAAGAGCGATAGCAAATGCTTCTACAGCTGTTGCCTCATGGGCGTGATATACTCTGAAATATATGTTAGTCGCTTATCGAAACACGCGGCAACTGAGAACTCACGCTCTGGATTGCATGATATGATAGTACGACAGCCATCGAAGATCAAGACGACCTCGATTGACGGACGATGGATGAAGGCTAATCGACTGATTTGTACCAATGTTCCTTAGACCCTTGGATCCTGGCGCATCTCTCACTAGGATCTTGGGGTAGAAGCTCCAAGCTATAACAGATGCCGAAACAACATCGTTGTCGCTATTAAGGTTGACTCTCCGGGGAATGTCGTAGAACTGCTGCTGTCTTCTTCCCCGTCCTCCAGAAAACCGGGCACGGGATAGCGCTCGCCTCTCTTCTTCGGTAAGAGAAAGGAATCCGGAGTCAGCCAAAGAAGTAAGGAGCTGTCCTTTGAGATCCTCGATGTTGGCAAGAGTTTGCTGGCTCAAGAAGTTCTTGCGGCAAAATTGGAATTCCTTCCCGCCACCACCTGTAGACTGACATACCCTCTTCCAAGCTAGGTAAGCGTTATATATGGTCAGGAGATCGGAGTCTCCGCGGCGGAAAGCCATACGCGCATTATCTGCTTGGGTGCGCTGGCCAAAGGGTGCAGAAAAGGGCGACTTGGAAGATAAAATGGCAGCAACGGTGATGGCCATGTCCAGACATTTGAAAATAACACCATACAAGATCAGCTTGCCCAGGAACACGTCCAGGGGTAGCCTGGCCAGTTGGTGTCCAAGTGGTGTCAGTTCTTCGGTCTGGGTAAGGGCACGAACGTCCACAAGCGCGTCAACTGCTCGACGAATATTCTTGGCCGAGGGCGGATCGAGGGCATCGCCCAAGGTCTCCTCAATTCCTCCGATTTTGCAGATTTTGACACGAATAGCTAAATCTTGCAGTGAAAGACGGAGCATTTCAGGCGTCTGTTGATCGCTCATCAACTGATCATGGCGGAATTTGGTGAACATGTGAAAACAGAGGCCTTCTTGCACACGACCGGCCCGGCCTCTCCTCTGCTTCGCGTTCGCTCGGGAGATGAATGTGTCGATTAATCTTGAAAGCTGACGTCTCTCATCAAATCGCATCTCCCGGTGCTTACCAGTGTCAATGACACAAGTAACATCAGGAATAGTAATTCCAGTCTCGGCGATGTTGGTAGCGAGAACGATCTTGCGGATTCCAGATGGCGGAACGAGAAATGCCGACTCTTGATCCTCTGTTGCAATTGTCGAATGCAAAGGATATACAAGCCAATCTTTGGAGAACCTAGGGTCTCCGAGGAGCATGTCATTCAGCGTACGAATTTCAGCAATACCTGGCAAGAAGACAAGAATAGCTTTGCTGTAACTTTGGAGCTGGTCGTTAATGGCGATTTGAGCTATCAATTGGAGAATCAGATCGAATTCGATTCGATACTCATCAATCTGAGCCAGCGTTGATCTAGTCCTTGATGAATAACTTGCTAGACTCTTAGAGATATCGCTCTTCGTATTCTCTCCATCGCTTTCAATAAGGTCGTCATCCAGATCCACCATTTTATCAGGCTCGGAGTCTGCAGGCGTATATCCAGTAAGCTCGATAGCATCCTCGAGGTATTTGACCTGGACAGGAAACGTGCGTCCAGGAACGTTAAGAACTGGTGCGCCACCAAGGTAAGCAGAGAAACGATCTGCATCGACTGTAGCAGACATGAGAATGACTTTCAAATCTTTGCGTCTGACGAGTAGCTTTTTCAGAACGATTAGAAGAAAGTCGCTGTCAATTGACCGTTCGTGCACTTCGTCGAGTACCAAATGTGTCACCTCCTGGAGGTCGTTAGACCCTTCGAGCATTCGCATGACAATACCAGTGGTTGCATACACCAGTCTTGTCTCTCTTGAGGTGTTGGCTTCTAATCGGATAGAATATCCCACCAACGATCTGTTAGTTCCAAGATCATTTCTGTTTTCACCAAGCTCTTCGCTCACACGTCGAGCAAGAGAAATGGCAGAGATTCGCCGAGGTTCTGTGCAGTAGACCTTGCAAGGTCTTCCCTGGGAGAGCTGATGCTCTAGTAGGAAAGAAGGAACTTGGGTGCTCTTGCCGCTGTGCAATAGTCAGTTGAGGATTTCAGAGCATGAAGGGTTAAAACTCCGTACCATCCAGTTTCACCACAGACAATTACAACCTGGTTCTCATCGACAGCTTGTAACACTTGGTCTCTAAAATGCCACATGGGTAGTTGCATTCGCGATTGCTGCATCGAGTAAGTCTCGCTGAAAACGAGTAAAACATCTTATTGCTTACCAGCATTGTTTGGAATTTGCGAGTGCTAGACTTGTCTGCCCAGATCTTCTGATAGTATTCGCCATTCGTGGCATTCTGCCTTGAGCGGTCGTGACTGCCATCATCGCCCGAGTCGGTAACATGTTTGTTGCTCCGTCCTCGGAATGCTCCTTGAATTATGACGCCGTCTTCGAGCTCCTGGTCGTGGCGTTCACGAACTAAGGCTCTTAAGCCCCTCACCACTTCTCTGTCTTGTTCGTCAATCTGAGCTTTCCTGGCTTCCGCGAGCTCTGTCCAAATGTCTTTCCATACATGGGGAAGTCGGATAACGACCTTTTCGTCCTTAGTGTTACCGCTGAATGTGTAAAATAAAGCTGCGGTAGAGATATAAGACTCCGATTGTTTCGAATCTGGTGTAGCGATGCCGGTCATGGTGAATGTGAATCGGAAATGGTCCGCTACTACTTCAACGTTTGATGAGGCCGCCGGTGGTGGCAGGTCTTGAGGTTTTGTCCAAATAATATCCAAAGAATGGCGGTTTGCGAACGAGGCATCCGACACGATAGTATATGAGATTTTTACCAATGAATCCCTGAGTTTTATGATCAGTACGCTCTTTTCCACTCTCGATACAATGTTCATTTACCTTGAGCGACATGCTTCTTCGAGAGCTCGTCGAGGACTGATACCTGTTGATTTGCCAAAGTCACGAATCACAGTTTGATTGCCGTCGGCTGAGTTAACAACAGTACGACTTTCGCCTGTGCTTGCGTCGACTTCATTTTGTGGCAGAGATGCGAATAACCCTCCAATATCATCATCTTCATCGTTCACTTCAGCCAATATCTCAGCAGCGATACGCTCAGCTTCGTTATTGATATCACCGTCGTCCGTCTTTTCAGGTGCGGGCTCCCCCTCCACGGCCAAATTCTCCCCAGCTTGATCTTGCCTCTCGTGTTTTGCGGCAGCCAGCTGCCTCTCCAGATCAACTCTCTGGACCTTCCATTGTTGGTCTGCCTCATACTTATCAAAAAGCACGTCCGATTCGATCTTTCTAATCTTGGCCTCAAGCTTCGCAATAGCAAGCTGCTCATCATGTTCGCTAGTTGGCGAGTTCTCAGGTCGCCCATGACCACGCTCATACTCCAATAGTTTCGCTTTGCTCTCCAAATATTTCGAAACAAGCTCGTCGGGTTCTATATCGCTATCACAAGATACCACCAGCTTTTTATCGGGTAGAGGATTCTTGACTAGGCGACCTTTAGCCCCAGAAGATTTGTTCTTGCGGCCATTTCGCAGATCAGCATGGCGAGGGGTACTCGAGCGGCTTGGTACTGGACTATCCTGGGGTGTATCTACAGCCAAAACATGGTCAGAACAGAGGGGAACTTAGGATACTCGGCAACAAACCGTTTGTGCTTTTCGGCATGGGCCTTGACTTAGGCTCATAGCTGGGTAGTTCGTCGATTCTGCATTCTCGTGCCAGCCAGTCGAGCGCTTCTTCAAGTCCCCAGATAGATTCTCTACTCGTGGTTGAGACATTTGGAGCTATATCCAGAATATAGCGTATGACAGCGGCGACACGCTCGGTAGGAAACTCAGCCGCAGTCAAGGTCTGCTGCAAAGTCCAGAGGCGAATGATCATTTCTTCCTCAGGGGGCATCTTGCCAGCGCCGGTGTTGTCCGATGAAGACAGGCTCGAAGCGGTGAACCGATTTTCAGCTTGAACCAAATCCAGTATATGATTCATCAGGTCCTGAGGTAACCATTTGAAGCTATTGACAGAGTCGGCTTGGCCGCGAAAGAGACGACGATCGGTATCGAGCCGGTTCCGTTGACGCAAGGCATCCTTTTTCGTTTTCGCGGCATGTTTTTCGACGAGGAGTTGCAACTCAGATTCCTCCAAGTGTTTTTCGAATTCCTCGGGACTCAGATTCGCCTCTTGACTGGTGGCGGTGGCAGTCGCATTACCGGTTGTGGATGAGGATGGAGGGGCATCTTTCTGCGTCGATGGAGGGGTATTTTGTTCTTTGGCGACAGTAGGCTTTGATTCGGACTCAACAGCTTCTGGCCTAGGTTTGGAAGCGACCGAAGTAGTAGCAAAGCCACGAGCTGGGTTGGCAGCAGGCTTCTTTTTCTTTTTCGCGCCGCCAGCCATGATGGTCAGTGACCAAGAAAAGAAAAAAGGACGAGTCGATGGTAAGTCTAGAGACCTGGGAGAAAGATGGAGATACGTTTTCAGGTTGAGGCAATCATGAGGTAATAGTTAGCAGATTCGAGGATCTCCTGTTTCTTATAAAACTCAAAACACTGCCTGTGCTCGGGTTTAGAGAAATCCTAATCAACGAGAGAAGGGTGCAGGAGCGAAGTGATTGCGGGTGGAGGTTGTGACGCAAGGGCTTTTGGTCCAGTTGTGGATCATGCCTACGACAGAGATGAAGAGACGATGAAAGTGCCCAGCAGTACGGATACAGCGCCAATGGTTCAGATTGATCATCTTCGTCATCATGTAAAGGGTCGATTATGCGATCTGGTGATGATTTGCTGTCAAAAGTTCCCTCTCATTTCTTTTTTCCCGGATCTGCAGGGGACATTTGGTTAGATGTGCATTCATTATTGAACGTTTCCCGTCAGGCTCGGGTCGTCGCAGCTGTGTTGTGGGATCCAATGGGATGCATCCAATCAACCAATTCTATCTACCTGAATTAATATAAGCCTAGACAAGCCGTCGGCGTCTTTGCAAGCCCCAGGCCTTGTCCCCGATGCGTCATACCGGGATGGATGCGATCCATTGAAGTTCCAATGGCCTAATAGGGGCTTTCAGGGCTCCTAACCCCACCAAATTGGGACCATGGAGCTGAAAGTGTTCGGAGGGGCAGCCTCCAGCCTAAGCTCTAGGTAGGTACGGAAAAAATCAGTGTTAGGTAAGTTGCTACTTGCGGGTTGCTTCGACGTGGGGTCGAGTTTGTAGGACCTTTCGATAGATATTTCCATTTAACGGATTTGGTGCCCGAAAAATCCAAAAACACCACCAACCACTCATCACCAAACTCCCTCGACTTACCCTTTCCCCCGCCCCGACCGAGGATACGCCTCAGAACCGGCGTTTGCGAGCTCTGGTAGCCCCAGATGAGTTCATCAAACCGAACGCTCACTTTCATATTCGAACTCCAGAATGTCTAACGGCGATTCTTCCGAACCTGGCGATTCGGCCAACTTGGACATTACAGCCATTAAACAGGCCCTGGCCTCGTCTTCGACCAATGTTAGAATCACTCAGCTACGCTCAATCGAGGAAAAACTTACTCAAAAATGTGCGCAAGTCCCTGCAGTTCATCAAGGCCCATCAGCTCACTGACCTTTCGTCCCGCAGCCGTTGACAACGCCTCAATCGCACGTCTTCTCCAGCTCCTCTTCGGTACATATGCATTCTACACTGATAGACAGTCCCGGCTATCCGTTCAGAAGTGCCTGGTTGCCTTGATCTCATCTGGCATCGACTTCAAGACCATTGCCCCGCTCATCACCGCTCTGCGCAAGGAAAGTCAGAAACATGGCATTGCTTCTACCAACGCATTTGTACTCGTCGAATGGTGTAGCTTGTTCATGCAACATCTCGACGCCTCTTTGTGGGACCAACTTGCCTCCGATATTATCCTTACGGATGCCGATGCTTTGGACAAATGCCACCAGTCCTCCGCCAGGAAGTCTGTCGCTCATTCTGCTATCATTGTTACGAGGAGGGGTCTGCGAAAGCTTTTCTCATCGCCAGAATCGAGCGAGAAGAGACTTTCTTCTGCTGTCGAGATCTTAGCTACGAAGGGCACTCAATCCACCCCCAGAAATGCTGTGCTGCTTGGTGTTATCGCCGGCGTATCTGCTAGGAAGGATCACCTGCGTCCTGTTCTTGATACCCTCAAACCCAAGTATTACGAATTCTTTACGAGAGAGATAATTGGCTCCCGTACCGCCGTTGCGGAACATGTTGTGCTAGGACTTGGTGACTTCTTCACTTCCTTCGCGACCCCCGAAGAATTATCCAAGGAGCTGATCCCCGCTCTCGAAAAAGGCCTCCTGCGTGCGCCCGAGGTCATTCTTGGGGGGGTTGTTACGCCTCTCATCCGTTCTCTACCCGAAAGTTTCGATCTTTCAAAGGTTCTCGAGCAGAATCTTCTCAAACCCTTGTTGTCAAACGCCAAGTCTACCAATGCAGCGATTCGTGCTGGTGCTTTAGATGCTTTCCGTGCACTAGTCCACAGATCGAACGATACTGCCTCATTGGAGAAGGTCGTAAATGAGATCGCAACCCCTCTCAAAGCAGGCAAACTTGCGTCTCCGGATCACCGCATATTGCATGCGCAGATGCTCGAAGCCACCCCTCTTTCGACATCAAGTGCCGAACAGGTTGCCATCGCAGTGGCCACTGTAGCTGCCAAGGAAGGAAACGAGGGCGCTTTGGCTGCAGAGACATCAGCGTTGGCAAATGCTGTAACCTTTCTACTGGCCCAAGATGGCGAAGTGCCCAAGTCTGTCCTGGACTCAGTCACCAAGGGGCTTGTTGAAAAGAAGATCCCCTCTCGCAAGTACTGGCTGCTCAGAGTAGGTCTTATTTTACAGACCCTTGCTGAAGCACAATCAACAACCCCAGGTATGGTTACTTTTGTGGAGACAGTTGTGCCTAAGATTGTCACAACCTTCACAGAGGTGACAGCCAATGCCGCCTCTGCTGCTCAGAGCGGCCTCGTTGTTGGTGCCTATATTCTAACAGCCGTAAGCCCACATATACATCGTTTACTTCCCGGATCCACAGCAGAGTCTTGTTTAACAAAAGCATCGGTCACAAAGCAATCTTTGTCTCTGGATCCTAAGTCCTCCTTTCTTCTTAGCCATCGAATTTACTCTAAAGTGACGGCCAGCGATGACCTTGGATGGTTTGCACGTGCTTTGGGTTCTATTTTCCAGAGCCTTGATCAGAATGTGGACAAGCAGGTAGCTCTTGCTTGGTCTGAAGCATTCATTCATCTGATTACTTCTCACAGCGTGCCCGCTACTATCCAGCAGGAGACGTCCAAGCTTCTTTCTGATCTCTATGTCCACAATCCAAGATTGGTGTCCGCCTTCATCATCAACGGCTTATGGGATCATCTCGAGCGTTTCGGATCCGGCAATAAGGAACAGACATCGAATGCGCATAACTTGATTCAGGTTGTGAAGTCCATTTGTTTGACTCTCAATGAGATAAACAAGTCTGGCAAATCTGTTGCCAAGGAAGACCTTGAGTCTCAGGCAAACAGCCTTCTTGTTCTGGCACGGCCAGAGTTGATACCAAGAGCGAACTGGATCGATTTGTGCCTCAGAATGGAGTTGGATCCTGGTAATCTTGTGACAAAATACCAAGATGAGCTCATGGCCGAGATAGAAACCAGGACGTCTTTTGATCAGAAGGTTTGCGGGCCCATCGCCTTTTATACTTAAATACTGGGCCATTTTACTAATACATCGCTAGATCGAGGTTGTTAAGAAAGCCGCATACAACGCAGCTGCTGATCTGGCCTTTGTCGCTCCCGAAACCATTATCCCACGCCTGCTGGAGACATTGCGACGAGACCTCAATGCGGAGCAATTACAAGACATCGGTCCTGTCGAAGCGGCTATCTATAGAACTGCCGAAGGCACCGCTTTCGTTGATGTCCTCGCAAAAAAGTCTCAGCAAGTTTTGGATAAGAACAAGAAGGATTATGATATTCTTAAATGGGAGGAAGAACTTAGGAGTCAGCTCGAAAAGAAGAAAGGCCAACAAAAGAAGCTAACCCCTGAAGAGAACGCTAAGGTCAACGCTCAACTCAAGAAAGAGAGCCAAATTAGACAATCGATAACCGCTACTGTGGCGAGACTCTTACGAGGTATTGGTATTATCCGCAGCCTTGCCACTGGTCCGCCAACCGATGCCACTCAATGGATTGGCACCGCAGTGTCCCTCCTAGTCGGCATCATGGACGCTGGCGCCACGCTGATCACAGGGGATGAGGCACCTCTAGCTTATCTCACTTGCGCTGAAAAGGTGACTGAGCGTCTAGGTTCAATGAGGCCTTTCGTCGGAATCGCAGCCCTAAGATTGCGTGGCGTGTCCTTGTCAGAAAACTATCAGGAAGAGGCTGTCGAGGATCTGATCACGAGAGTCCTTTATCGATTGCGTTTTGCGGGCGAGCAGCGACCTTTCGATTCAGTTTCACTCATATATGCTCTGCCGCTCGTACTGGACCTTCTCCGCAAGGGTGGAGTCGGCAGTTCGGCAGATGACGCTGATGCTCAACTAGTTTTGGCTATCGAGTTCCTTTCGTACCATACAGATGTCTGTGCCGATGAGGCCGTGCCCCGAGCTGAGCTTCTCTCGGTCCTCATCAGTTCTATGCAGGCTTATGCTCAACATTATAAGCTCCTCAAGGACTGTTTTTCTGACATGTGTCGCTGCATCGCTCCTAACATGGACCGAGAGGAGATGATTGTTTTAGCAAAGGGCACGTTGGTACCCGAAACACGGGTTAGATCCACAGTGTTGCAATCTATAAGTGCCGAAGTCGATATGAGCGAGCTAGGCTACTCTGACGAAATCTGGGTTGCTGCCCACGATGATGAGGAAGAAAATCAAGATCTTGGTCGAGAAATTTGGGAGGAAAGTGGCTTTGAAGTTACGGCGGAGATGCCGCTCAGAATGTTACATTTCCTTGAGAGTAAAGACGGGCAGTTGCGCCGTGGCGCTGCTCGTTCCTTGGCTGAAGCAGTCAGTCTTCACCACGAGACCTTGGAAGCCGTGCTCGAGCAGCTCAAGTCCACCTACATCGAGCTAGCGAAACCCCGGGTTCAACAATTAGATGAATTCGGAATGCCCAAGAAGATGGATTTGTCTGATCCTTGGGAGGGCCGGCAAGGTATTGCGACTGCTTTCAAAGAGCTCGCTTCAGTTGTCAAGACCGATCAGCTGGATCCCTTGTTTGACTTCCTCATTGGCGCTGGTCCTCTCGGCGATAAAAACAGCGCGGTACGGAGCGAGATGCTGGGAGCCTCAATCAAGGCGATCGAGATCCATGGCAAGGCTATTCTCGACAAACTCATGTCGAAGTTCGAGCAGACTTTGGAGCAGCCAGATACAAACAGTGATGCGGCTGATCGTGTGAACGAGGCTGTCATCATTATGTATGGTGCTTTGGCTCGTCACCTGAGCCCTGGTGACCCCAAGATCCCCATTGTCATTGATCGCCTGGTGGCTACTTTAAGTACACCTTCCGAAACAGTACAGTATGCCATTGCTGAATGCTTGCCTCCCCTGATCCAGGCCTGTCCGGATCAGTCTTCCAAATATTTCGGTCAGGTTATGGAGCAGCTTCTTAGTTCAAAGAAGTACGCTGTCCAGCGAGGCTCTGCATATGGTCTGGCTGGACTTGTCATGGGTCGTGGCATTGCATCGCTAAGGGAATACCGCATACTTCCAACTTTAAATGATGCTATGGAGAACAAGAAGGAAGCGAACCAACGTGAGGCCGCTCTGCTCGCATATGAGCTTCTGTCCACTATGTTAGGGCGCGTCTTTGAGCCTTATGTGATTCAGATCGTGCCTCAGTTGCTCACTGGCTTCGGTGATGCCAACGCAAACGTCCGAGATGCTTGTTTGGCATCGGCAAAGGCATGTTTCGCCAGACTGAGCTCCTATGGTGTCAAGAAGATCATGCCCACCCTGCTCAACGGCCTGGAGGAGCAACAGTGGAGGAGTAAGAAGGGTGCCTGTGACCTTCTCGGCGCAATGGCATACCTCGATCCCCAGCAGCTTGCCAACAGCCTACCCGACATCATTCCTCCTCTTACTGGCGTACTTAACGACAGTCACAAAGAAGTCAGAGCTGCTGCGAATCGAAGCTTGAAGAGATTTGGTGAAGTAATCAATAACCCAGAGATCAAGTCTCTAGTTGATATCATTCTCAAGGCTCTCAGCGACCCTACGAAATACACAGACGAGGCTCTGGACTCGCTCATCAAAGTTCAATTCGTCCATTATCTTGATGCTCCCTCTCTGGCACTGGTTACCCGTATTCTACAACGTGGTTTGGCCGACCGTTCCAACACCAAGCGCAAGGCTGCGCAAGTCATTGGTAGCTTGGCTCATCTGACGGAGAAGAAGGACGTTGTCATGCACTTACCCGTGCTTGTGGCTGGCCTCAAGGTTGCCGTCGTTGATCCGGTACCGACCACACGAGCTACCGCTTCTAGGGCCCTTGGTTCTTTGGTGGAGAAGCTTGGAGAAGACACGCTCCCCGACCTTATTCCTGGCCTCATGCAAACCCTCAAGTCAGACACTGGTGCTGGCGACCGTCTGGGATCCGCTCAAGCTCTCAGCGAGGTTCTTGCTGGGCTGGGAACAACAAGACTGGAGGAGACCCTCCCTACCATCCTCCAGAACGTCGAATCTTCGAAACCCGCCGTTCGCGAAGGTTTCATGTCGCTCTTCATCTTCCTTCCTGTCTGCTTTGGTAACAGCTTTTCCAACTACTTGGGCCGAATTGTTCCACCTATTCTTGCAGGTCTGGCTGACGATATCGAATCCATTCGTGAAACTGCGCTACGTGCGGGCCGCCTGTTGGTTAAGAACTTCGCAGCTCGAGCTGTCGATCTTCTGCTTCCGGAACTCGAGCGTGGTCTTGCTGATGATAGCTACAGAATCCGTCTCAGCTCCGTCGAACTCGTTGGAGACCTTCTATTTAACCTTACAGGTATCAAGGCTGGTACCGATGCTGAAGATATCGAAGAGGACGAGAACATCAAGGAAGCGGGCGCGTCTCTCAAGGAAACCCTCGGCGAGGACAAGCGCAACAAGATCCTATCAGCCCTATACGTATGCCGATGTGATACAGCGGGTGCTGTTCGGTCGGCCGCCATTGCGGTCTGGAAGGTTCTCGTTCACAGCCCAAGGACCCTCAAGGAGCTTGTGCCCACCCTTACTCAACTTCTCATCCGACGATTGGGAAGCTCCAACATGGAGCACAAGGTCATCGCCAGCAATGCCCTTGGAGAGCTTATTCGAAAGGCTGGAGATGGCGTTCTGTCAAGTCTCCTTCCTACTTTGGAAGAGGGTCTTCAGACATCTGTTGATGTCGATGCCAAGCAGGGCATTTGCCTCGCCTTGAGGGAACTTATTTCGTCCGCTTCTCCCGAGGCCCTCGAAGACCACGAAAAGACCCTTATTTCGGTAGTTCGTACCGCACTTACCGATTCTGACGAGGATGTTCGAGAAGCCGCTGCGGAAGCCTTCGATTCACTTCAGCAGATCTTTGGCAAGCGGGCAGTTGACCAGGTTCTTCCCTTCCTTCTCAACCTTTTACGTTCCGAGGACGAGGCAGACAACGCTCTACAAGCTCTTCTTACATTGCTTACTGAGACAACCCGATCCAACATCATCTTGCCAAACCTTATCCCAACACTCACAACGCCTCCCATTTCATCGTTCGATGCCAAGGCTCTTGCCTCCCTGTCCAAGGTTGCTGGTCCTGCCATGAACCGTCGCTTACCCAACATTATCAACTCACTTATGGATAACGAGATCAACTGCAAGGAGGATGGCCTTCGCGAAGAGCTGGCGACGTCTTTCGATACTGTTATTCAGTCTATCGACGAATATGATGGTCTGAATACTGTCATGAACGTCCTATTACAGCTTCTTAAGCACGAGGACCACCGTCGCCGAGCGGCTACTGCACACCACATGGGCAACTTCTTCGCAGCTGCTAGCGTAGACTACTCTCGATACAACCAGGATATCATCCGGTCACTACTCAATTCATTTGATGATAGAGATGCCGGTGTCGTCAAGGCTGCATGGTCAGCTCTCAGCGCCTTCACCAAGAAGCTGCGAAAGGAGGAAATGGAGTCGCTTGTTATCTCAACACGTCAAACCCTTCAACGTGTTGGTGTCGCAGGAGCGAACCTGCGCGGTTTCGAGCTACCTAAGGGCATCAACGCTATTCTGCCCATCTTCTTACAAGGTCTTATGAACGGCACCGCTGACCAGCGAGTCCAAGCTGCTCTGGGTATCTCCGATATTGTTGATAGGACAAGTGAGGCTTCTCTCAAGCCATTCGTGACCCAGATTACTGGTCCCCTGATCCGAGTCGTTTCAGAACGTGCCACTGAAGTCAAGTCGGCAATTCTTCTGACCCTCAACAACCTGCTGGATAAAATGCCGACCGCGTTGAAGCCTTTCCTTCCCCAGCTTCAGCGTACATTCGCCAAATCTCTTGCAGATTCATCCAGTGAGACACTAAGAACCCGAGCTGCCAAGGCTCTTGGAACTTTGATCAAGTATACGCCACGCATTGATCCCCTCATTGCCGAGCTTGTCACCGGATCCAAGACAGCTGACCCCGGCGTCAAGACAGCTATGCTCAAGGCGTTGTACGAAGTAATCAGCAAAGCAGGCGCTAACATGGGCGAGGCCTCTCGAACTTCTGTCTTGTCACTTATCGATATGGATACAGACGAGAGAGATGAGGCCATGACCATCACCAATGCTAAGCTGCTGGGTGCGCTCATCAAGAACGTTCCCGAAGAAGCCGCTCTTGGTTTGCTGAAGAACCGGGTGGCCACCACACATTTTACCCATTCTTCTGTGCTGGCACTGAACTCCGTCCTGGCCGAGTCCCCAGATGCTCTTCTTCAAAGCTCCCTGGCCGACGACTTACCCGACCTTCTGTGCCAGGGTGTCACTAACAAGAACGTAAGTTGCGGTCTGAATCTCGGAAGATGTTTTGTTAGTAAACTAACACCTTTCAATAGGTCTTTGTCGCAGACAACTGCATTCTTGCTACTGGAAAGTATTTGCTCTCGGATTCTGCCAAAACGTTTGAGACAACAAAGGGTATCTTTGAGGCCTTGGCTTCCGTTATCCAGCCTGGCAATGCGACCGATTCCCGTCGACTTGCCTTGGTCGTTGTCCGTACCGTCAGCCGTACCGATATGGAGATGGTTCGACCGCATGTTGCTCTGCTAGCACAGCCCATATTTGCCAGCGTTCGAGACCCTGTCATCCCTGTCAAGCTCGCTGCGGAAGCGGCATTTGTGGAGTTATTCAATGTGGCGGATGAGGAGAGCCGCATCTTTGACAAGTTCATGGCTGGTCCCGGGGCTGATCTTGCTCCTAACACAAAAAGAAGCATGGGCGACTACTTCAAACGTGTTGCGATGAGGCTAGGCTCTCAAGCCCGCGAGAGGCGCGAGGCTGAGGGTGGACAGGGAGGACTCGGCTTGTCGAACGATGAAGCCGAGGACGAAAAAGAAATCTGGAGTGTAGGCAAGGTCGATGTGGGTAGCGAAGCATTCACGTAAATGTACAGATTCAATAAAGAGTTCATATCTGTTAAATCTACAATAGCAGACGGACTACTAGGTACAAACGGTTCAGCCGCAATATACCAGGGCGTCTGCGTTAGTTGGTGAATCATTGTCGTCTGTGTAAATCAACAGGAACGGCAGTTTTCTTTTATTTCTTTTTCTTTGCACTTGCCGTACAATAACGGTCCATGCTGTCAATGAATGATGGGCAACTATAGTAAGCAGTTCCTTACGGTACCTTAATAATGATACTGGCTGGTATCATGCTCTTCCAGCTCAAGACAAACCGATTGCATCAATGGAATTGTGATGGTAGATGTTGATAGACGGTATACCTTGTATGGGATTTCTGATCGATGGGAGACGTCTGCAAGAACCATTCAAGACTTGATTGTGAAATCGTGTCTTAGTCTAATTAGTGAGCTTCTCAAACTGAGCCATACTGGGCAAGCTGTGAACAGCGACATGTGTGTTAATGGTTAGAGACGGCGCTAAGCTAAGCCACAAGCAGTCGGAGGAGACACTCCGAATACCGACACTGAAGCCGAAATAATGATTGAACATATTTCTTATTGGGAACAGACTAGACATGTTTTCACGCCAACGAATTTCACCCACCCCGCCGGACCCTATTGAGTCGCCTGAGTCACGTGCATCGGCGGTGACTCATGACTTATCAGAGCCCTCGCTTAGTGCGACCAATGATAATGGCGGGGTGGGGTTCTAGCGCACGTGAACCCACAAACCACTCCAACTGAGGGAGGTGCAACACAGAGAAATTTTGGCCTTGCAAACCCCTCTCAGTCTTCATCCAACATCCATCGAGGACCGGCCGTCACCACTAACGACAATCAAGATGTAAGTTCATCGAATCGATCAGGACATACGAGAATGCGATGCAGGAGGAGCTTTGGAGACAGTACACGAGCTGGAAACAAATGCTTTCGATGGCGTCGTCATGGACTCGGTGCTCGGGAAATTCTTGAACATGGTTATCAAATTATCAGAGGGGACTGGTGGCTAATCGATAATTTTCTTTCTCGACTACAGGGTCAACCTGCGAACTCAGAAGCGCCTGGCCTCATCGGTCATCGGCTGTGGCAAGCGCAAGATCTGGCTCGACCCCAACGAGCAGAGCGAGATCTCCAACGCCAACTCTCGTCAGACCATCCGAAAGCTCATCTCCGATGGCCTCATTATCCGAAAGCCCGTCACCCAGCACTCGCGATCGCGCGCTCGCGAGCTGAACCTCGCCCGACGAGAGGGCCGACACCGTGGCTACGGTAAGCGTAAGGGTACCGCCGATGCCCGTATGCCTAGCCAGGTCCTCTGGATGCGCCGTCTCCGAGTCCTCCGCCGTCTTTTGGTCAAGTACCGTGCCAGCGGAAAGATCGACAAGCACCTCTACCACGAGCTGTACCACAGCAGCAAGGGTAACGCCTTCAAGCACAAGCGTGCCCTCGTTGAGCACGTACGTCTTATTCATGATGATACCCTACCAATAGGGTCACGACGAGGGATGCCTGCTGACATGGAGATTTATAGATTCACCGTGCCAAGGCTGAGAAGGCCCGCGAGACTGCCCTTCAGGAGGAGATGGATGCCAAGCGTGCGAAGAACAAGGCTGCCCGTGAGCGCAAGCAGGAGCGTGCGGCGGCGAAGCGAAATGCCCTCCTTGCCGAGGAATAAATGTAAGCCTAGTGGACAACGACAACATTTCGGTCTTAAGAGGAGGCTGCATACGGAGTCTACGGGTTGGGTCTTTTTTTATGCCCTTCTGGTTTCTACACTTGTACCGGCGGGGTTCAGGCATGTAGCATTGAAAAATGGAATCGATGATGCTCGGATGCTTGGATGTTTTCCCATTTACGACCTTGTCGTGAGCACTTGTTTAGCTCACCATCGCAGCCCACCAGTGATGAAAATGATGTTGGCATCGACTTTTTGTCTGCTGCAACTGCAATCATATGTGACGTCCGATCTGTATTGCTAACTCGATTGGCGAAAGTAGTCGGGGTCCACCTTTGAGCCACAAGTTTGTAGCTCACGACTATCTGGGGTGTCGTGAAACAGCATCTGCACCTTATTTCACAAATGGTGAAATATCAGCAGCTGGTCTCTGGTAGACAAGTTATCACCAAAGGACAAATCAAATGCATAAGAGGATACTGGCTCCTTGACTTCGTAGAACGAAAGTGAAAAACAAGTGGTAGAGATCAAACAACTGTGGATCGAACATTCAGATCGGCCCCATTAGCAGCAGGTTTGTGTCAGGGCACCTCAGCATCCATGCTCCCAGTGAAGCAAAGCCTTCCTCGACACAAGATAATAGCCAGATTGCCGGTTCTCTATTCTTAAAGCTTGATCGCCGCCACAAGAATTCGTGTGGCTACTAAGTATTGATGGGTAACCACAAAGGTTGGATTGGGTTCGTTTGATGTTATCGAGAGCCCAGGTAGGTGCTTCGCTCAGTAGCCCGGTAGGTATGAGCGCAGCAGCTACAGAGGAGCTCTAACCGGGCTGCCACTAGGTACGGTACAGACCGCAAGGAAAATAATTGTTGATAAATACATAAATACCACAATGTTTAAAGAAATTCGCTACCAGTATTTCTCGCTGAAATGTTGGTAAGAGTAATCGCGAAAGGTACACACTCTGCTGCGAAAGTTGATATTTCCCTTGACCTGTCCACGGCCCACAAAGATAGAGAGCTCAGAGTAGTACCTACTGCGGTTGACCAATGCAACATGGGATCCATGCTTTAACATTCGAGTCTCGGTCCTGCCCGGGGCTTCCTCCACCTCCACCTCCACCTCCGCCCACGTCTTCGGCACTAAATAAGTCCATCCATCGTATCAGTCGATGACGTTCTGAGCGATCGCGCCGTTGGACAACCACAACCACATCGTGAAGTCGTGTTGGTTTTCCGTGAATACCTACACAAGCCCTCACTTTCTTTCTTCTCGCAATCGTGCTCTCATTGCCCAGTTTCCGTATCCGACAATCAGCTACGCCCCGACATGTCTCTCACGGGCGTGAGAGGCACCTCCCGTGTCTTGCGCAGCATTGCGAAACCAGTCGTCATATCGGCAACATGCACTCGCCCAGCTTCTTCCTTGACCCTGGAGGATCAGCAACAGGTGCGTTTTCGTTCAATTGGATATTTACAATAAGCCTGGTAACTAACACACTGCGGTTTCTCTACTGCAGGCTCTCTCAGCTCACTTGAACAAAGCTGACCCCGCTGTCTTTGACATAATCGAGAAGGTTGGTTGCATTGATGGATGGGACCACGTCCCTTTGCTCCTTTACTAATCGGCTGTGCAGGAGAAAAATCGCCAGAAACACTTTATAAATCTGATCCCTTCTGAGAATTTTACTTCCCAGGCTGTGCTCGATGCTCTGGGCAGTGTCATGCAAAGTGAGCTTTGGGTCAAGGCCAGCTACAGCAAGTACTAACAACAAGCACCACAGACAAATACTCAGAGGGGTACCCAGGTGCCCGGTACTATGGTGGTAACGAATTCATTGATCAATCCGAAAGACTTTGTCAACAACGCGCTTTGGAATCATTCGGTCTTGATCCGAAGCAATGGGGGGTGAACGTTCAAGGTTGGTCAATACGAACATCATTTGAACAGTTCTGGGTCTTCCCAATATGATGCTGATCATCTTCTTAAGCTCTATCTGGCGCACCCGCCAATCTATACGTCTATTCCGCTTTACTCAACACACACGATCGGCTAATGGGTCTGGACCTACCGCATGGTGGCCATCTATCACATGGTTATCAAACACCGACCAAAAAGATTTCTGCCATTTCGAAGTACTTCGAAACTCTGCCTTATCGATTAAATGAGACGACTGGATACATTGATTATGACAAACTGGAAGAGATGGCAAGCATATACAGGCCGAGGATTATCGTTGCTGGCGCAAGTGCATATAGTCGACTTATTGACTATCAGCGTATGCGAGAGATTTGTGACAAGGTTGACGCCTACCTTCTTGCCGACATCGCCCATATTTCGGGTCTAGTTGCAGCAAAGGTTATACCTGGACCTTTCGCGCACGCCGATATTGTAACCACCACCAGCCATAAAAGCTTACGAGGACCCCGGGGTGCTATGATCTTTTACAGAAAGGGCACTCGAAGACAACACCCGAAAACGAAGGAGGATATCCTATACGACCTCGAAGGCCCAATCAACAATTCCGTCTTTCCCGGCCACCAAGGCGGCCCCCATAACCATACTATCACAGCCCTCGCCGTGGCTCTCAAACAGGCTCAAACTCCCGAGTTCCAAGCATATCAATCTCAAGTGTTAAAGAATGCCAAAGCGTTCGCGAAACGATTAAGTGAGCCCAAGGGCAAAGGCGGTCTAGGTTACAAGCTTGTTAGTGGGGGAACAGACAACCACTTGGTCCTGGCCGACCTGAAACCCCACGGCATTGACGGTGGCCGAGTAGAACGAGTGCTGGAACTAGTTGGCGTTGCGGCCAACAAGAACACGGTCCCTGGAGATCGTTCTGCTTTGGTTCCTGGCGGTCTCCGTATGGGTACACCCGCCATGACAACTCGCGGCTTTAATGAGGACGATTTCGTTCGCGTCGCTGATGTTGTTGATCGCGTTGTCACTATCGCTTCTCGCATTGACAAGGCTGCCCGGAAGGCGGCGGAAGAAAAGGGCGACAAGAGCCCTGGTAGGATAAAGGTTTTCCTGGAGCATCTTGGCGATGGCCAGACACAATCCGAAATCGTTCAGCTGCGAAGTGAGGTTGAGGATTGGGTAGGCACATACCCTGTGCCATGGAGTACGTCGCAATAACATTCCATTGGCATTCGGGTAGTCGAAGACTCATGAATCGGTACACCAAATCATTGACTCTACTCATGGTCAGGGAACAACATGGCCCACACGTTATCTTGACTTGACACATGACATGTATCTCTAGGTCAACAGGTATATAGGTAGTGCATATCGTTGCCCATGACCATTTTGTCCCTGACTTCATCGGATCACTCCTCACGCGTTGGACTTTCATATAATATAAATTATGGCTCGGATTACCTTCACCTTCAGATCATCGAGTAGGGCATGAAAGATCAGTCTGACTGTGTTTATCCTACGACCCATTGATTCGACAGTAATTCCAAAATATCATTATAGCGTCAAGCAATCAAATTACAACCCAGCCACAAATGAATATACATGTCTTTGGCCGATCAGAAGATATCTCCTACTCTCTACCGAGCACTTTCTTTGTACTCGGTCTTTCCTCTATCTTTCTGTAATACCCTTTGAGGTTTTTTAACCCATCAAAAGTATCCAGGCCTACTTCTTCTACCATGCTGTGAAGAACTGGCCAAATTGCAAAGTCAGGCAGCGACATCTCTGTGCCAGAGATGAAAGGATGTGCGCCCTCTTCTGCAAAGCCGTCCCAGACTTCAAGTTCTTGTCTAAGAGATTTGAGGTCTCGATTGCCAGTGTCGTCAGCTTTGGGCAGCTTTCGCCAAGTATTCAAAAAGGCCATGGCACGTTGGAAACGAGTGAGTCGAGTGGCAAGTTCTTTCGGAGCTTGCGGAGTACTGCCAGGCTTACCAATGCCATAGCGAGCATCCAGATACAACATGACAGCAAGATCGCCTTGGACAACGGATTTATCCTTATCTGCAAACTTGACGACGAGATTATCAGAGCTCAACGACTCGGATCCTGTTGTTATACTTCCTTTTGCATGGCTTACACCAAATTCGGCCAACATCAAAGCAATGCGTAAATTGACAATTGGATCGTGGCAGGCAAAGAAACGAGGTGCGTTACTCATATGTAGCACGTCGAACCCTTTTCCATAATATGCATCCCAGTCGAACTCTGTAGCATGATTTTCCGTTCCGAAAGCCTTCAGCATCTCGATAGCTTCGGAAGATTGGCCGTTGATGACGGGACGAGACTCGTCACGGGTTTTGGCTTTGGCTCCTTGACCCCAGATAAGAGTCTCCTCGCGGTTCAAGAAGGTCCCAATGTTTCGAAAGGTTAGAGATATTCGGCCCCCCTCAAAAGCAAGTTCCGCCTCGGACTTTTCTTTTTTGGGTCGTTTATCCTGACGAATAGCGTGCAACCACTTCATGTTGCTGCGCAGGCCCAGCCGACATAGTGAATTGTGTGGGAGTCGGGCACGCTGAATCGTTCTCCTCGAGTCTGTTGGTGCCGGTGCTCCGTCTTGAGCAGGATCCTTGTCCCTTCTCTTCGTTCTGAACGTGAAAGTTCGTTCAGCACCCAGGCTCACATTGGCGATATAAGATCCTTTGACAATATCCAAGGTTTTATCACTGTGTTCAGAAATGTAGTCGGTGCCATCTCGGTAATACTGAATAAGGACATGGTTCAGGGGGTGACCTAAATGTTTCTCTGTTTCGACCCTGATGGCCTGAACGGTCGGGGAAAATGGCAGCAGCGGCGGGGATTCATCCGATGGATGTCGATAAACTGGTATGCTGCCATCTGGATCAACTTCGCCCTGCACTGCGACGAGTCGTGGGACTTGCCCACCTTGGTGGGACATACGCTGCCACTGAACCTCCCCACGTAGCTTGTCGAAGATCCCGTCAACTAGAGAATCAGGGAGGGCGTTCTCGATTATATCAGTGTCTCCTTCGCAAAGCCCCCTCTGTTGAAGGTTGTCGTCATGGCTTGCAATTGGTTTCTTGTCCTTTTGGGGTTCTTGCATCTTGTCTGTTGGTGTTTCTGACTCCTGTGCCTGTTGCTCATGATGTTTATCATTCAGGGCGGGCGTTATTTGAACATGATTTGACTCGCTCTCTGGTTTGTCTGCCAAAGCTGATGACTCGGTGCCCTGATCCTTGTCTTGGGCAGAGGTCTTTGAATGGTATGAGTTGGTGACCGACGCTTCGTCAGTAGTTTGCAGCGGTATTGTTTGATCTGTCTTGGCTTCTGCTACATCCGTAATCGTACTTTTGGTAGACGAATCCTTGACATGTGCGATGTCGGGTTCTTTACTCGTCATGGTCTGGTTTACGCCATTGGGCTCTTCGGTCTTCGATGGCAACTTGGTTTTTGATTTGTGGCCTTCAACCCCACCTATCGACAAGTCATTTGATGGTGATTGAGTTGATGAGTGTGCTGGGCTTGGTGAGTCTGAAGCCAGCCGAAGGCTTGTCATGTCTTTGACAAAATCCGGAGTGGTGCTCTTCTGGTGATCCTTCGCTTCTTTAGGGCCTGGCTTGACGGTTCGCGGCTGTTGGAGGCCTGTTGGCGAAACGGGGGGTTGGACGCCTCTTGACTTGAGAGGTTTCGGTTTGGGCTGTATTACCTCCATCACCTCGTCATATGAAGCGATCTCACATCCGGTGAGTTCTATCAGGGAGGCGATCGCTGCACTTTTTCTTGACTCGCTACGATAACCGCAGCAGTCGTCAACAATAGTGATGGCCATGCCATGTCCGGCAGCGTCCAGAGCTGTCGCATACACGCCAACATTGGTCAACGATCCACAAATGAAAAGTTCCATAACCATCTTGGCCCGTAAAACGCGTAGTAGATGAGTTGACTGGAAAGCCGAGTAGTGAGATTTGAACAGCTTTGCGTCTGTCTTTTGCATTGAGTCCTGGATGGCTGAGGCGATCCGGCAGCCAGGACTGTCAGTTTTGACGCACACGGCATCCTCATGACTGAGGAAAGCCTCTTTATCTGGTGGGCCACCCGCCTCGATTATCTTTTCTGGAGGACTTGAGCGACCCCGTGAAGAGGCTTGTATTGATTTGGGCGCCTTGTCGGTGATAACAATATCCTCCTCTGGTGCATGTCGCGTTTCGCTGAACTGAGACTGGACCCAAACAACATCACCTACATTTCGGAACGCCTCTGACAGCTTGATAGTTCGCTCAACAAAGCCCTCTGGTTCGTGGACAGGCAGAGCCCCATCCTTGGATATGAAGTCATCTTGGAAGTCCACTCCGATGAGGGCTTTGCGTGTTGTGATTTGAGGCAAAGAGGCCTGGTCGAAAGAAAACATAATGGATGGCAAAGCGCGACTAGAATGTGATAATGCCGGATAGGGAAGTAGGTATAGTAATAAGGTACTAGGGGAGCTTAGGTACCTAGGTAGGTATGTAAAACAAACGATATCTTGGAGTGGCGAGCCGTGAAAGTCCAGCTTTCGATTTATATATAGTAGCAAACCAAAACAAGCATTCGATGTTGCCCTTACACGATAGGTGGGACGTTGTAACTTTGATATTGAGGGTTTTAGTTAGGGCAGGGGTGTTAGACGATCAGGGTCCTGTTCAAGTAAACCCAATTATGATGTCGGAGGGGCTGGATTCCGAAGGTGCAGGGTAGGCGGAGTTTCCAGGATAGACTGCAGATGTGTACAGAACAGAAAGCTTCTTTTTTATTCCTTGAGTTACAGCAAAACAGCCCGTGTGGTGACACCACTGATTCTTATGTCTGTTTTGGTATTTGCTTAGTTTGTAGGGGTGGTATGCAAACAAGGAGAAGAAGACCTGATGTTGACTATCTCCATTGCCGAATAATTTGGGGGCTAGGGCAGCCCAAGAAAGATCAGGATCGTCAGGCAGCAGACGACACGCTTTGACGTGGAAGCATGCTAGCAAGCTTGCTTGAGTGATATTGACTAATATGCGGGGTGATAAACCGACTCGCTTGTTACTTAGAAACCCTGCAACCGGCTACTGTAACTGAACGCTACCATCCATCTAATGATAAACCCGAATGTACCGGCTTACTTCAAAGTGTCGGTCAAAGCAACCTGTAATTGAGTACATCGGCTTGCATGTGAAGTACAGTACATCACATGATGAGAGTCATTACCTATTACCCAGGGCTGGTCAGTGTGTGGTGGGTTGTATTAAGAGTTTAGAGGGACTTGAGCGGTAAGGTCAGACTGTTGTCGATCTATCGGTCTAGAACTTTGCCAATACATACTGGCATTAATATCGCACACGGCACGTACAATTATAGTTGTTAGCAGTCCGCAACGCAATTTGGCGTGTCAGGATGACGTGTCTGCCTTTGCTTATTAGAACCCTGAACACAGCTGTTGGTTGCGATCAGAATGTTGACTTTATAAAGCTTGAAGCTTTATCCTTAACAGTAGCCAGGTGATACACCAGACCAGATATCACTTCAACAGAGACATGAGCCAATGAACAAACTGGAATGCAATTACTATCCAGATATGAGGAGCAACTGCATAGCTTTACCTGAATGTAGAATTGTCAAGTTCAGTTTGTTGCCATTTTTAGAAGTCAGATTTTGTCCGCCTGTGTAGTGGTTTAGTGGCCCAGTCAGTAGGTAGTAGGTAGGTAGATATGATAGGCTAACAGATTTGGTTTTCCACAGGAATACACAAGCTAATTGGGACCCGTAGCCTCACATGATGTATAGACAAATGATAACTAATTACTACCCAGTTACGGACCTCTATATACCTAGGTACCTACCTAGTACTGAAGATATTTTATTCGTGTAGATACTAGGTATTGTTGACTCCCAGCACGAGGTTCTGAAGAAGTTGGTACCCACATCGAGTGGACTCATCGAACATTGACGAATGAGCCGGAGTTTCTCCAGACACTACCAGCGAAGCTTAGCACCTCCTTGCTACAGCTCTTACCGATAACATACATCGCGAACGTGCATTCAGCCTCACTAACAACAAATCAACTTACCTACTATTCTACCTGTCGTATGCGCCGCCAACAAATATCATTATACTATTTCTAGCCTTGACGAAACAACGATTATCAATGGGCGATTAGAGAGTCCTCTCTCGACACTGCATCGCGTCGCGAAACCTACGCCTGCGAAGCTCGTCGCAATGACGCCTAAGCGAAGTTTATCACCCACCGACGAGCAACAGCCCGACTCAAAGCGCCCCCGGCTTAGGGAACACGAAAATGAGGTGATACGACTGGAGGACGACGAGATCAGTTCGATCGCTTCCTTGGTACCGAATCCGCATTACCAAGCCAGAACAGGCCTCCAGCGCTCTATCGCCATGGTTCTCAATCATGATGGGTTTGAAGGGGCAAGCCCCGAAGCAATGGAAAGCTTCACGGGGATGGTGGAGACATGTGAGTTCTGCGTCACTTTTGTATAAGCAACACTGGATTACTGATCTATACCAGATCTGGAGGGCATGATCGAAGCCGCCAAAACTCTCGCTTTGGCCGCTCGCCGTGAGCATCCTATACCCACCGACTTCGAACATGCGTTGCGACGGCATAATGTCAGTGTCTCATCACTGAAACCACACTTGAAGCCGCCTGTTCCCAAAACACAAATGTTTCCTGGCTATATTGATGTGTTGCCCGAAGACCTTGACGCATACACGACACTACCACTTCTTGGTGAGGAGCTTAGTGGACAGCCCGACAAGGACGAGAAGGACTATGTCCCGCCTTCGTTCCCCGACTTCCCTAGCAAACACACTTACAAGTTTACTCCCCAGGAGGATACCAGCATTCGTGATTCTAAGAAGATCCGCGAAGAGGCAGCAAGGACAGCTCAACAGGGCGAGGACGCTCTTAGACGACTCGTACGGGCATCCAAGATGCGAAAACAGAAAGAAGTTAAGAACCTGGTTGAACGCGATACACATGGGAAAGAGAGGTTCCGGCTTTGGGAATCCACAATGAAACGGTTCATGGCGACTGAAGGTAGAGGGGAAAATACTGACCAAATGGAGATTGCGGACCATAGCATGATTGTCAATGGGGAAGCACTTTTCTCGCGGAAGGAAGTACCAAAAGCTGGTAAGCGCTCAACTGTTTTGGCAAACAAAAAGGCGACGTGAGGAGACATGAACAAGATCATCATCATGATACCCCATATACCTATAATGGTGCTGGTTGGATGGCGTAAAGCGTTTCTGGGTTTGCTGTATTTTTTGGTTCTTTTATATTTCCATCGAGGCCGGAAATGGGGGCAGAGCAGTTACTGATGTAGAATATACTGCCAAGAACGAATCGAACACAATAGGACAACCGTACCGAATTCACATGCACGAACGACTTGTGGGTTATGGATGCAATGTGATTGAATACCTCTGGTAGTACGTTTACCCTCATTCTTTCCTGCGAAGGCCACTGACATTAATCTTCAACAATCAGCTTGCATCAGTTGATAGGGCATGTCAGAACCACCCGATACCTCCAGACTATAGCAATCAACAAGCATTCTTCTCTTCACGACGGCCCATTCTGCCTCGCATTCTGCCCAGTACAATGAAGCATAGTTTGCCCCCAATTGGCTTGACGGCTTGGAGGGTAAATTTCAGGCATTTATTAGCTCATCGAGGCTTTGCTGATAGGATGGATATTTGAGCTGAATCACAACCAGTTCAGCATCTCGGTGAAGTCACCAGCCACACCTGGGCATGTCTCAACGCCACACGGTTGAAAAAGAAAAAAAATCACACCCTGGCAAGTGCAAGAGATGATAAGTACGTACCTCGCCTGCCGCTCGCACACCCCGCTAATTTCAAAGCGGATTTCAAGGCCCTAACTTTCCTTTTTAACCCACACAAAAAAAAGGGCAGGTACGATTCGCAACCGCCTTCCCATCCGACTCGGCCTAGGTTTTGCAGAGCAGCCTTTGATTTCTCTCTTTCTTCCCCTTCACGCACCTTGATCCTCTGCATCGCCTCGTCACCGCAAAAATGGCCGAACAATTGATCTTGAAGGGAACCCTCGAGGGCCACGTACGTCGAACCCCATCAACCCTGCTTTCATCGATGCCGACTGCTGTGTCGCGAATGTCGCCGGTCATGACCCGCTTCACAATGAAAATGCTGAGTCGGCATCGTTGGAAGGAGATGATATTTGAGGAAGGAAAGACTGAAGGCTGACTGTTCACAGAATGGCTGGGTCACCAGCCTGGCTACCTCCATGGAGAAGTACGTCAAAGATTGCAAACACGCAGTTGCTCCAAGTCACCCAACTAACCGTTCGCCAGCCCCAACATGCTCCTGTCTGCTTCCCGAGACAAGACCCTGATCATCTGGAACCTCACCCGCGATGAGACCCAGTACGGCTACCCCAAGCGATCTCTCCACGGCCACTCCCACATCGTCTCCGACTGTGTACGTTCACCTAGTGCCCCGCCTTGAACGACAGCGCTTCGGCGGGCAGAAGGAATGAAGAATTCGACTGATTGTTGGAAATAGGTTATCTCTTCTGACGGTGCCTACGCTCTGTCTGCCTCTTGGGACAAGACTCTGCGTCTCTGGGAGCTTGCTACCGGTACCACCACTCGACGATTCGTCGGTCACACCAACGACGTCCTCTCCGTCAGCTTCTCCGCCGACAACCGCCAGATCGTTTCCGGTTCTCGCGACCGAACCATCAAGCTCTGGAACACCCTCGGTGACTGCAAGTACACCATCACCGACAAGGGCCACACCGAGTGGGCTTCTTGCGTCCGCTTCAGCCCCAACCCCCAGAACCCTGTCATCGTTTCCGCTGGCTGGGACAAGCTTGTCAAGGTCAGTACAGCAAACCATATTTTCCTTGCCACTTTTCACATGATGTTTGCAACCCAAGTATTTGCTACTTCAGAGCCTGTTCACGCAGGCCATGAGACCACTATTCACCATTGCCCTGATTCAAACTAGCCACAATCTTTTATACACGTATCTACAGTTACGCATTTGACAAGGTTCTGACATCTGGTATAGGTTTGGGAGCTCTCTACCTGCAAGCTCCAGACTGACCACATTGGTCACACCGGCTACATCAACACCGTCACCATCTCCCCCGACGGTTCCCTGTGCGCCTCCGGTGGCAAGGACGGTACCACCATGCTCTGGGATCTTAACGAGTCCAAGCACCTCTACTCTCTCAACGCCAACGACGAGATTCACGCTCTTGTCTTCTCCCCTAACCGATACTGGCTGTGCGCTGCCACCGCCAGCAGCATCATCATCTTCGACCTCGAGAAGAAGAGCAAGGTTGATGAGCTCAAGCCCGAGTTCCCCGCTGTCGGCAAGAAGAGCCGAGAGCCCGAGTGTGTCAGCTTGGCTTGGTCTGCTGATGGCCAGACTCTGTTCGCTGGCTACACTGACAACATCATCCGTGCCTGGGGTGTCATGTCGAGGGCATAAATTGCTCTACCCTAAAAAAGAGGCGTGGTGACGAAGGCGAGCGGAAGAAGGTAGATCATTGGTGGGGCGTCAATTGGTTGGCTTCCTCGTTTGGTCTTTATTGATGCAAAGGAAGGGGGGCGACTACAAATCTGACGAGGGCATAACGCATTTGCTGGTTATAGGCAGCCCCTGAAATTACCGGGATTCATCCTTTTGTTCTCCAATAAAGAACTCGAGTTTTCAAAACATGTCATGACTTCAGGTGATGGTGTTTGTATGTGTGAACGTATGCTATCCCCGAGTGCGGCCATAAGTAAAGTCGAAACGTGTCTCATAGAATGAATATAAACTTGAACAGCATAAGCGTCTTCCTTTGTCATACGGATACGCATTGATCAACAGAAAAAATGCTGCCATTACAGTCGCGGGCTCAAGTGCTGACAGTCGCACTTCATATAGCAATAAACATCTTGTACTCTTGACTGAGCATTGGATTGAATTTCAAATGCTTTTCAAAGTATTTGCATAACGCTTGCGTCCCGATGAAGGTTATCATATGAGCATGTGTGAGGGATACTTGCGCCTGTTGACCGGCAATTGACACCTGGTTATTTCACCTTTTCAGGGTTCCCTATCTGACACCACATGCTTTTGTTTTCTCAATCCGCCTCGGCCTACATAGTCGTCACCTTGACAATGGTGACATTTGTATAGAGTGGACACTGGTATTCACCAAAAGGGTCATCCATGCGTTGTTCCATGGCAATTGCTGATCCCTTCTCTCAAGACCTTACATAAAAGGTGGCAGGGAAAATGGATATCCGCCGTTCTTGACACGGAATACGCTCAACAAGAAGCTGTAGACGAGGAACAAAAGACCACCAAAGCCGATAACAGCCACTTGCTGAGTCTTGGCATCAGCAATTCGCGGAACCTTAATGGCGAGAGTGATGACGCAGAATGACAGGACACCATCTTAGACGTGGCCGGTTAGCACAAGTAGAGAAGTCAAGAGGAAGAGGGTGAGACGTACAAAGTGCCGCCACAATCTGGGTCTCCAGGCCGAGTTGCTGCTGAAAGCCTGGCACAATATAGTTGATCCCACCACGTCCGTCACCAGTAACATAGGGGACCTTGCGGATGTGGTTGAACATGTGACCACTGATGAACAACAGAATAACCATGAGGGAGATAGCAGCCCAGAGATTACGGCTCTGAAGAACGGGAGAGAGGTAGGGCCAAGCAGTTACGGCTGCCGTGACGACTCCGAGCACAGCGGTGATAGAGACTATCCAGCCTGTGTAGTTGATAGGCCGCTTGACGCTGGGATGAGGTCGGTCAGGAAGAGAGCGAGCAAGCCATGACTGAACTCGTTCGGCGGATGCAGGCCTGAAGGCTGTCAGTTCATTGCTGTTTGTGACCACAAGTGTAGGTTACTCACCCAGTATTAAAGTCATAGCGATCAGGCTCATTTTTAGCTGATGCATGGGGACCAACCGTAGGGTGGAATAGGAGCAACACAGGAGCAGTTGAGAGACCAAGCTGTCACACAAGTCAGCGACTGAAGTGCCATAAATTCTCTACATTTCTGTCTCTCAAGAGAACATACCGACATGAAGGTATCTCTACCGTCAACAAAATCCAGCGTGCCAAAAATGAGTCGCGATTCGGCAGCCTTGTCGCCTTTGTTCCAACTCTTGCCTAGCAGATCCCATTCGGGCTGAAACTCGCGGCATAGCTGACAAGCGAATCGTGCATCAGCAGCAGTGAGGAGAACGGCGACACTGTAGTCTCGAGGTGTGGATGTCAAGGACTTGTACGTAGAATCCTTGAGCTTGATAGGCGTTGAGATCTGTTTGGCGTGGAACTCGTTGAATCGCTCGGCGGAGGACTTCTTAGCGGCCACAACGCCGGTCGCAAGCAAGGCGAAGGAGACGAGCGAATGGAGGAAACGCATGGTGGCTAAAAGAGCAGCTCGGAGATGAGAATTAGAGAGGAGGAAGAGGCCAATTGGCCAGAGATTGTGCAAAAGAAGGGTGAAGGGGACTGTCGAAGCTACCTACTTCACCTTGTTACTTACACCTTGCACACAAGAAGCTGGAGCTATCGAACTGAAGCTGAGGTGGCCTCTGATTCTAGCTGGTAGATGCCTTACCTAAGCTCTCATAGGCCTGTAATAGGTAGGTAACCTAGTGGGGGGATGCAGCGTCATTGGGCGAAACCTCGAGGTCCCTATCTTATCTGCTTATCCATCACGTGGCAGTATTTACTACTTGTACAGGCAGGACCACTGGAAGGTCGCTTTCACGCTAGTCCTGATACAGCATTTTGTTTACTGCTACTGTCTTGGAGGAGCTTAGTTGCCAAAACACAGACTTTGGCTCGCTTTTGATATCCATCCGTTAATTCATCCCACTTCGTTGTGGCCTGTTCGCATGAAAGGCATTTTGCATATATCAAAGCTTCAGTATTGTCTTCTGTATTCAATCCCGTTTTCCTTCCATTAATTGACCGGCACTTCTCATTGTCGATAATGAAGGTCAGGTCCAGCGAGGTAGCTATGCGCGTTATGACATGGTTGATATTAACACGATACTGACTGCAACCTCACAGCGAGTAGCTCGAATCAACGAGCTCGAACTGAAGCACCAGGGCAAGGTCCACCAGATGGATTTGACAGGCCGTGATGAGGAAGCTCGTTTACTGAAGCTCCGACTATTGACGCTACGCGATGAAAATGCTTCGCTCAAGGACCGGTTGGTTCAGAGAGATGCTCTCGTGAAGCAACTCTCCAAGCAGGGTAGTGACACACAAGCCGAGCTCAATACAGCCAAGTCAAAGGTTAAAGCCCAAGATACACAGATTCGAAAACAAAGCAACGCATTGGAGGACCTCAAGGTAAGTGATTGTTAATGCATGCCAGATATTTGGTTAACACCTGACCAGACCGAGATCGACTCATTAAACGAATTTAGACAAGACTCAAATAAGGTCTTGCAGGAGAAACTCGCCCTGAGTCGTAAGCTTGATCAGATCCAACCCGAGCTTGAACATCTCCAGTCACAACTCGAAAATCATCGCGCCGTTGTCGCCCAAAAGCAGGATCTCGAGCGTCAACTCAGTTCAGTCGAAGTCGAGCTCGAGAACGAGAAAAAGTCAAAGCAACGCATACAATCTAAAAGCCAAGACAACGATGAATGGAAAGAAAAGTTCGACGAAGCTAAGAAAGAAACGGAGAGGCTTAAAAAAGAACACAGCAGAGAGCTACGGGAAGTCCGCGGCGAATACGAGATGCTAGAAGGCCGGATGGAAGATACAAGAAGCAAGTTGAAGAAAACACAAACAGAATTGAAGGACGCGCGAGCCGAGCTTGCGTCTTGCCGTGCCGAACTAGAGGAAGCACGTAAGATGATAGCCGACAACAAGTTGAACAAGAAGAATGCCGCTGTAAAGGAACAACCGGTTGGAAAGAGGCGAGCTCAGGATATAAGCATGGAAGACACCAGCATCGGAACTCCTGGGCCGGATGAAGCCAGTTTTCGGCGCCCGTTTAAGAAGCGAGGCGCTGAACGGGCACTAGTCGGCGAGAAATCGACCTTCTCGATTACACCATTCTTGAACCGTAGCAAGAATCTATCAGACAGCCTGTCGGAGGAACTGAGCGAGCTTCATTCACCAACCGGCAAAACTGCTAATGTCCCGGAGCCCGTGGCAGCTCTTGAGGAGGAAATTGTGGCGGCTGATGATTCACTCTCAAGTGAAGCGATAGGTGAGGCTTCTGGGTCGGACGGTCAAGCCAATGGCCATGTTAGCGCTGAAGAGATGGAAGAGCCAAAGACGCAGAAGGTGCGAGGCCGGCCAAGAAAAGCTCTCGATGAGGCACCGACAACAAAGAAGAACATGCCTGTTCAGGCAAAGAAAAAGGCAAAGACAACAAAGGCCTCCGGCAAACTTGCCATGGTGAGCGAGGAAGTTGAGATTGGTGAGACAGTAGCTGAGCCTTCCGCAAAGCCGAAGAAGATGCCTGGACTATTGAAGTCCAATCCTGCTCCAGCGTTGTCAAAGTATGGTGCCGATGACGCTGATGCACGAAAGAAGAAGCGCAAGGTGCTCGGTGGTGGCAATAAGACTCTGTTTGACGATGATGAGGCTGAACCAGTGCCGAACCCAGCGAAGATACAGATGGGGGCTGGTCGCAGGTTGAAGGCGCCGTTGGGAGGTCCTCGCAATGCATTCGGCGGAGCGACATTCTCGCCGTTGAAGAAGGATAGGCGAGGAGTTGGTGCTAGTTTCCTGCATTGAGAAGGACTGTTCACTTGTATCGTTAGTCTGACCGGAGAAATATGGCATGGGACGGCGTGGTTTATTGGTGTTTACTCATTGGTTTAAGTAGCGATGCTATTGAATTGGGAGTTTGGTATGGGCGCAAATGTTTCTAATTGGAATTATGATAACATTGTCACTGAGTAGACGGAAAAACACAGTGTATATTCAGAACCGAAATCATTTCCGATTTGTGTTTGGAGTTTGTGTTATACATCACCAACGTATACAGTGGTATAGGTTAGCAAGGCTATCGCAGAAGAGTTCAACCGGCTTCAACTCGCAATTATCAACTGGTCCTTGTCACATTCTCATTGCCCAAAATTATGGAATACTCCCTTGGCCGGAGGAACTACTGAACTACCTGTCGAATTTCTTGCTTATACTGCTGAAGTTTATTTCATGATTCTAGATGCTCGGCTAGGTCGATGAAAAGTTTTATCGCTACCCAGACCATCATTCTTGACACTTCAACTTTTCAAAATGAACTCTCGATTGGCACCATACCTCACAGGCCGACAAATTTGCCCAGTCTTCTCACTGGAGAGACAAGTCGCACCTTTCATCCGATGGTCGTCGTCAGGATCTCGCTGGAAACAGCGTCAGGGTCGTGATTCCTACGCACGTGGTGCAAAGGTTCAGGGACTCAAAAGTCGAGCGGCTTTTAAGCTCCTCGAGGTCCGTGAAGATTGTTGCATCTCTAGAATCACGAGTGAGCTAAGATTCCCGCTAGATGGACTCCAAATACAGGCTTTTCAAGGGGAATGGACAGACAGTGGTCGATCTTGTGAGTCTAGTTTCTGCGATGGATTTCCTGGCACTGATGGAACCCTCTGACTTACCTCATTATCAGGGATACGCACCAGGTAGCTGGTCACAGGTAAGCTTCACATGACTTTCTGTTCTGCAATCAACTAACAATACAAGGTCGCTGTAGAAAGAACCAGACCCAACGGCCGGGTTATCGGCATCGATCTCATCCCAGCCCAGCCGCCGCGTGGTGTCGCAACCTTCCAGGGCGACTTTCTTTCACCAGATGTACAGGAAATGGTCAAAAACTTCATTCTCGAAAGTCATCGACGCCCGCCTCCCTTGCAAGACAACAGCGAAATAGAAAATTCTGATCCAGAGGAGGCTGCAGCAGTTGATCGGCCGAGTTATCTCGATATGGAACGCCATGCTGCCCAGGATGAGGCATCACTCCTTGAATCAGAGGCAGCAAAAAAGCGTATCGTAGATGTTTGTTTAACCACCCGTCAGTATAATATTCTCGCTAATGGCTGTCCAGGTTGTTCTAAGTGACATGTCAGCACCCTGGGAGCAAACCACCGGCTTTAACGTGAACACGTTGAGTAATCCGTATCATAGGTTGATGAACACAAGTGGGAACGCCTTTCGCGACCACGCCGGAAGTATGGTGAGAACTGTCTTACTCTACATTTGTGAAAAGCATCCAAACTCAAGAACTTAGGATCTTTGTGCTGCCGCCCTACAATTTGCTAGTGATACCCTGAAATCCGGTGGGCATTTCGTCTGCAAGTTCTACCAGGGTCCCGAGGACAAGGACTTTGAAAAGAGATTGAAGACGCTCTTCAGCAAAGTGTTTAGGGAAAAGCCTGATTCTTCGCGAAAGGTCTGTCTCTCCAGTTTGGTAAAACCGAAGGAGCGCAAACTTGCTAATTCCTTCCGCAGGAAAGCCGTGAGGCGTACTTTATTGGATTACGGAGGAAACCGAACATTACGATAGAACCATCAACGGACGCACAAGACTAAACCAAACTGGAGTGGGTACATATAACTGCATCGATACGAGCCAGGCAGTGATGGTTGGCATTGATCTTTGTAGGATATATAATGTCTTGGGACAGCCGTTTTCAATCACTTGGGAGATAGTTCCATCATGACGGCAGCAATGCGCGAGAAGTTCATTGTAGAATTTTGTGATACCTAGGCACGCCAAATCCATGCAAGACCCATTTGCAAGCCGAAGTTCGGCATCATTTGCCCCATAAACTGGCCCAAACTCCACCCAAGGCCAATAATTTTCACCAACAAACCGCTTAGACCTTGAAACCGCGAGAACGTCTTCGGCCACGGGCACGCTCGAACTTGCGGCCCTTGGACTCAACATAAGGCTTCTGTGACGGGGGTTAGACAATGCCGTCTCTGAGTAAATAACAACTGATCTTACCTTGTGGCTGTGGGGACCGAAGCCGAAGTGCTTGACAGCCTCACGGGCGTTCTTGGGACCACGGAGGATCAGGGTGTTGCTTCCGGTGGGAGCACGGAGAGCAAGCTGGTCCAGAGTGATAGCCTCACCACCAGCAGCGAGGATGCGGGCACGGGCAGTGGCGGTGAATCGCAGAGCAGCGACGGTCACCTTGGGGCACTCGAGTAGACGGTTGTCATCGGTGATGGTACCGACAACAACGACGGTTCGCTTCTCACCCTCCTTGTTGATGTTGGCGACAATGCGGGACAAGGAGACGGGAGGTCGGTTGATCTTGGACGTAAACAGACGTCGAAGAACAACCTTGTTAAAAGAGGCATCGGTTCGGCCTGTAAAATTGTGATTCGGGTTAGTTGGCTGTGCTCGTTCGACTTTACGGAATCGTTGGCGGAAGGCTGGACATACGAGCCAGGAAGCGGTAGAGCTTCACCAAGAGCTTGAGGTAGACATTGTCGCTCTTGGGGGCAGTGCGGTGAGTGCCCTTGACGTGGTGGCGGTCGAGATCGATACCTGTGAGGTGAAGCCATGGTCAGCCTTTTTGTTCAAGCATGCTCAAAAAATAGCAACTCTGTCTTGCGCTTTCGCGAACAAGATGGTGCATTGGTCGCAGAGAAGGAGGCACAGAAGCACACTCCTCCTCTACTCGCATACAGAGGCTGAACTTCAATATCTTCACGTACCCATGGCGGCGGTTGTCGCTGTGAAATTTGGCGATGCTGGGTATGGAGGTGGATGCGTCGAACAGCACTTTCTTTCACCTCTGGAAAAATTCAGGGCTTTGCACTGGTGGGTCTTCGCAGCTCGTGCGACCGGTTCGAGGGCGGTGGTCGATGGCAGTTAGGGTTCTTATTGCCACCTTGCTGTGGTCGCGTGATGTTATGTGGAGCAAAGACTTACGCTAGCCTATTCGTCTCACCGCGGTCCGCGGCAAACTCACCGAGGTCTGCAACCTTGGTACGTCGGATTCTGGCAACAACTGTGTAGAAACTTTATTACAATGTGACGACAAGGCCGCTGCACGCTGACAACTATATTTACGCTTCCATAGCCAGTTTTTTGTCTATTCAGTCAAGTGTCCTTCTAGTATCCTAGTAGGTACCGATTCTTTCCTATAATGCCGAATCCTCTATGCGTCCTCGCCATGTACATACGGCTGACCTTGCCCCGTATGTTTTTGTCATTGTTCCAGTTGTCCCATGAATGTACAAATCTACCTGTGCCATGTCTCCCAGAACCGCGCCATTCTTCGTTCCGTTGTTCCCTCCCCTGCTGCCAAGTAGACTATGCGTCAGAAAACCCTATGCCGTACAGACTATCTTAACAAATTGAATGAAAATCACAATGATTGGGACTCAGGGTCGGGCCTGAGATCGACTAGAAAATCACGCGTCATCTCGAAGCTTAGCCAACTTGATGCCATACTGGGAGCAACCTTCAGAAGGTTAGGCACGATGCCCTTGTAAAGGCCCTTGATTCCCTCTTGCATCACAATAACCCGAATCGCGTCTGTGATGCCTTTGTACTGGTAGCCCATGCCTGACATTGTGTTGATCTGGAATCGCCGCCGTAGAACGTCGCTGCATACTGTGTAAGCGGTGATCATATACTTATCGATAGATAGCGGAACCACTTACAAGGGGTATGTGCAGGTCTGTGCTACAGCCCCAGAGATGGCACCAGCAAGTAGCTTGCGACTTGCGCTGGGGTTTTGCTCTCCCTCCGGCGTCAGATATTTCCGGACAGATTCATAGACCATGAAGTTGAGGCCGACCTGAGGGGGATTCTTGTCAGTATTCAGACAACGCTGGACGGACATTGGTATTAGACTTACGTATGGTGCTACGCCAGCAACAGTAGGGACGATGCCTCGATACAACGCAGACATACCACCCTCGGTTTTGTACATTTGGATCAAAGTAGTCCACATGCCGGGCAATTTATCTGGTCTGGCTCCTAGTTCGGCGAAACTTGCAGACTGGATAGATAACCGTGTGCGAACAATATCCAGGGGGTACGTAAGAAACACGGATGTTATGCCAGCTATGCCACCGCAGATAAGGCGAGTGATTGGTGATAGATCAGCGCCTGGGTGGCTCTCAAAGATGCTCTGTGGCTCTGTTAGCCTCTCAAACGTGAACTCAAGCCTGCTGTTGAACTATCACGCACCCGCTTGTAAAAGTTGTAGCTGCTGAATTGGACAGCAGAGTAAGGGACAATGCGAATGCAATTGGTGCCATTGCCCCGCATGAAACCTCTCCAGCCTTCTTCCTTCCACATCTTGGCCAGAGCTTTTCCAACCGATAGCTTATACGCATCTCGTCCAACGCTTTGCACTTGCATAAGGATCTTGAGTCGTTCTAAAGGGGATACGACCGTTCGGGACACTGCACCGGCGACACCTCCGGCGCAGAATGCGGCGATGACTGGCTGGGAAATGGACTCTCGAAACTGTATGGACCTGTTAGAGCCCACGGCCGTTGCCGAATTGACCAAGTCAGGCTGTGACTAAACTGCCTGATTAGTGACGCTTCTACAGAACAGCAACCATATACGCAATTGTCTCGAAAGAATCATTGGCGCATGTCTCACGTACAGCAGACATTATAGTGTGTTGATATATTGCGCCACGTGAAACGATGTTGTAATTGACTTCAACTCAAGGCTTCGTCTTTGTTTAAGGCGCAGTATTGTTGTGGTGGCGGTCGATATGCTCTAACTATCGATTGCGACAGTAATGAATAGTCTTGGGACTCGAAGGTGCGAGATTAGGGGCCGTAGGATCTCCGAGGAAGGATATCTCCGATTGTTACTGTCGATTGAAGAATATTAATAGCATGCTGAGAGATTGAGTCAAGGATAGGTTGTCGGTAACCATCGGAGAAGAAGGAAGAAACGTATGCGCCGAGACCGACACACGACAAGGCGTGCAGGCGGGTTACTGGCGAATTGCACGGCTATCGACAGCTTGATAAGTGTCGTATGTATATATTTATATGGATGAAGTTGAATGGTGGTGAAGATATGATGTTCGATGGACGGGAGACGGGATCGGTGCCGTCAACGAGCGGATTGGGCGCGTGAGCCGGCGATGCGGATGACTTCGGGGGCGCGCGCGTGGTGCCCCGGTTTGCCGTTCGGGAGAAGCAATAGCAGGCAGGATCTGGAAGGTTTATAATTGTGGAGTCTAACTTGGGTGGTGGGAACCCAGCACTTGACAGACAAACCAGCAGCTACAGGGTAGATCGGAGCCATATGACACTGAGCAAATGCTTCAACTGCAAAGTTGGATTTTATGACGAAGGATCTCGTGGCTTGGTAAGCCAGATCTCTTGTCATCAATAAGTTAGTACGTTGTCAGTGGCTTGAAGATTGAAGCCCAAGCTAGCCAGCCCCTAGGTCATTGGATTGCCAAGAACACAAGCAGCGAACTTACTAACGCAGCCTATGCCATTTCAGCATCCCCTGGGTTGTTCAGTTATTAAACTTCAAAATCTAAGAAAGTTTTCCGACCGCCTGGGCTGGAGATTGAGAAGCGTTGCTTTATATCGATAGGTAGAGGAGATATGATTGAGCTACTACTTACTAGGTACTGTACGGCCATCATCAAACTCCTTTTTGGCCAAGCTCAGGAGGGAAAAGGCTGCAACAACCGGAATCAGAACTTTAATGGTTAGATCATTCATTATAGCGCCACCGCATGAATGGAACAAGTCACAGCTTCGCGTCACACAGCGTCGTGGCTATACATATATTCAGCTGACAACGACAAGTTGGGAAGCGAGGAAAACAGATCATTGACCCGTTGCGCCGAATCATGGTACAGAACAGTCTAAACTAACTACGAAATGAAAAACCTCCAAGTAAAACGCGCCGTGGCAAAAGCCTTCACACTCGGAAAACGAGATTACCCACCCAACTCAACATGGCATCCGTACTTCCTTATACGTTGCCATTTAGTCGGGCCATTCAAGCAATATTACACAGTGCACCTGTCAAGTAGCAGGGAATGAAGCTAGCCTCAGCCATAAAGCAGAAACTTTTGTTTGAGCTTGACAAGCCCAGACAACATTGTGAGCGCTTATAGCACTGCGTACAGGACGCTCACTCGGCGACATCGAGATCCTCGTTAGCAGGAGGAGGACTGTCGAGAGCTGTGGCTATTGTGAGCAAAGATCAGGCAGAGTAGGGTTACGAAACATACGCTTTCGGTCATCACCGTTGGTGCCGTTCTCCCGGCGGTCACGATCCTCGCGATCATCCTTGGAGTCACGCTCGCGGTCCCTATAGTGGCAATGTTAGTACGAGCAACAGAGCAAGTCAGAGATAAACGTACCGATGGTCAGGGCTACGGGAGCGATCCCTGTCACGTCGGCTCTCGCGGTCATAGTCTCGGTCACGATCCCTGCGGTCGTCCTTGCGAGGAGAATAATCACGAGTGCTGCGACGAGGAGATGGAGAACGTCCACGTCTAGGAGAGCGGGCACCACCACGTCGGTCACGATCACGGCCTGACTCAAAGCGCCAGGAGGCAGAAGGAGGAGTACGAGCCCACTAAGAGACAAATTAGCAAGTGTTTCTGGACACCAGGCATTGTCCACCGTCAAAATCATATGACGAACCTCGATCTTTAGAATGTCATCACGACCAATACGTTTGTTGTGCATCTCGTGATAAGCATCATCGGCATCACGTCGGTCCTCATACTCAACAAAGGCGAAGCTATTATCCATGTCAGCTCAGTCGCAGATAACCACAGTCGACCACACTCACAGACGGCTGGACGTAGACCTGGGTGCAGGAATGTCGCAACGAACCAGTCGGCCATAGCTATTGAAGGAATGGTCAGTATACTACGGAGCATATTGTAACGCAGCAAAACGCCGACAGAAGCCCCCTTTTGAATACGAATGCGCATAGCATTCATGCGTTTGCTCGAGTAGAAGAGCGACTGCGCAATAGACGAGCAGTCCCATCGAAGAAAGTGGGAAGACAGGGGAGGAAGGAGTGCTGGGGCGTGGGCGCGAGCGAGAACGAAAACGGGAGGACGAGGACGTAAGGACGACGATGGACGGCGAGGCATCATGGCCAAGCAGAAGACCTTTGCATTGCATTGAAAGAATCTCCAGGCCCTGGCACAGACATAGACGAAGGCGCGTGCGAAAACGATAGGACGCGTACGTGGACGAGGGCGTGGGCGTGAGCGTGGGCGAGGTTGACATACCGTTCGAACTCGTAGGCGAGGTCGCGAGCGCGGGTGCCGTGGCTGAAGCCGGTCACGTAAAGGGTGGTGCCGCCGCGAGACATTGTCGTGTTGCGAAAGACGTGCTTCTAGAAGTGATTATAATAAGAGAAACCGATGGAGCAGTTTTTGAAAGTGTGCAGAGAGGGAAAGAATTGATGGAAAATGATTGATGATGGTGTAACCTTGATTGCCTTTCGAGGTTGTACGATACGATACGATACGGTCACGAGTGTCTGGCAGGTACGGAAAATTTAGCGGCGTTGCTGACATAATACGATGGCTTGCGCACCCAATCAAAACGCGTTACGCTTACAAGATGAGCTCTCTCTTTTTCCCTGCATGGGGCCGCTCGACATACAGCCTTGTTTTATCAGGTCCAATACCAGTTCAATGTGAATGAATGGACTTGAAATTTCTAAAAATCGGGCTCCTTCCCTGCCCGCCCGGACTGCGAACTCGGCATGCGGAGCTGACCAAAGCCGACCGGTGAGCGCGCAACCCGTTTCATGAAGAATCAATGTAATTGTACCAGGTACTGTACTCGGTAAGTCATGGTAGAGTGCTAAGATATGGATGCTCAGTGCTACCTAGCAGGGATATGAGGTCATCATCACTTACTTGCTTGTCTACAGCAGTTTCTTGATGAGTATAGAGTGGTTATTTCTTTCTTGTCACGTCGCGTTATCCTTGACTAGATTTTCGGCAGAAGAAGATATACTCATCTTCACTACGGTGGTACTTTCATTGATGTTTGGTTGATGAGAACATGACTTGACTTACCCGACGTAGTGTTGTCGCTGGTCCCTCCGAGCCTCCCGACCATGTGTGTTGAAGTTAGGTAGGTACAGTACTTTCTATGGTAATAAGTGTGGAGGGTCTGCCCAAAGGCCGAGGCTCTTTACAGGATGACGTTTGATTCATATGTCCATAAACTACTACCTAACTGTCCAACAACACAAGCATAATTGTTAATCATACCTGCCCAGTAGTCTCTCATCGCACGGCAACTTCGGACTTATCAGCAGGTACAGTACGGAGCATAACGGGTATTGTTTAATCGTCAGCCGTTGCATCCGTTCGGACTCCAAGTTTATTATCCATGCCGATTCTCTTTCTGATCGTTCTTAAAAAAGCCTTGCCGCTTACTGTGCTAATGCCTCGGGAGCTCCCACCTTTTATTTCTACAATTTCTTGAGCATTGCACATGCTTATCACCATCTTTCCCATATCTCCTCAACTCGAAGAAAGCACCCTGTGCATTTACTCATACATTTGCGTGGCTTCCACTGAATAAGTAGACTTTCATCTGCCAAAACTATGAATTCCCCAGTTGCACCGGAGGACTCCCCACATTCCGGCCGGAGCCCCGGATATGCGGTACCGGAAACTCAACGGCCAATGCCGAGATCGCTCGGCGAAGCTTTACGGGCTGTCGGTATGACGCTTGATACGCCCGGCTCCGAGACTCCTAGCGAAGAGGATTACGAAGAAAATGTCCGTCCAACTTTGACAGGGCCATCCAGTGTGCGGAATCGTTACCGGTATGCCCGTCGTGGTCGTCCACTGTTAGAAACATTATCCGCATCAACATCCACTGCAGAACCCGAGTCACGTTTCAGGCGCCGTGACTCAGGCGTCTATATCGTCTCAGATGAGGACAATAGCCTTCAGAAATTACTCATGACCAGCTCGCAATGGCCTGAAGAATCTTCTGGCCCAAAGACTCGACGACGCAAGTTTGCCGATCTCGTCTTCACTCGCCAGTTCTCTGCCTTTGACCGCCATAACCCGTCAGCATCCAACAGCCCATTCCATGGCTTCTACACGTTGTTCTGGCTAGCTGTGTCTCTCTTCGTTTTAAAAATTTCTGTCCGGAACTGGCAGGTTTATGGAAACCCTTTAGGAACCAGCGATATTATGAAGACCATGTTTCATCGGGATGGTATGACTTCTCTTTTGTCCGATACGTTCGCTCTCAGACTGACCGGATTAAAGTTGTTGTTCTGCTACTCTCAGACGGCATAATGTGTGCTCTTACAGCAGTTACTTGGCTGAATCAATGGTTGGTAGCTGCCAACTACCTCAATTGGGATGGAGCAGGATGGTTGCTCCAGAATGTAGGCGAATGAATTCCCTCGAATCGACAGGTTTTGAGCTAAGCAAATCCCTTTAGATTTGGCAAACAACTTTTCTGGCCGGAGTCATTGGCTTGACTCTGTGGCGCGACTGGCCGTGGACCCATACCGTGTTTTTTGTTTTGCATGGTATTGTTATGTTGATGAAACAGCACTCATATGCCTTCTACAATGGCCACCTCTCCTCAGTTTACAAGTACCGCACTGCCATCACCAAGAAGCTGAAACAGCTGGACCTTGTTAACCCAGTCACGACCCCTTCACAGACCGAACCCCCTGCATCTGCCATCTCAACACACCACCTAAGCGTTGCCCCCTCCGCTGAAGAGCGTCGAAAGTCCATCTCAGCGCAGCCAGAACAAGAAGAGAGCGACATAGAGAAGATTTCACAGGCGATTGCCTCTCATGAGCCCCTGGATGACCAACAGATCGCTCTCTTCGAGCGCATCATGAAATGGGAGATTGATGCTATGTCAGACGAACTCAAGGGTACCGCTCTCACAGCAGACAAAGCGTATCCGAACAACCTCTCATTCATTGACCATTACAAATGGATCCCTCTACCAACATTGGTCTACGAGATAGAATATCCACGATCGGATTCCATCGACTGGTCATACGTATTAGAGAAATCTGTAGCAATGATCGGGATCTTGTTTGTCATGGTACAAGTCTCACAGTATTCTATATGTGAGTCACCTTCCACTCGGAAGCTGTCAACTGCAAAGTCTAATCGGAACCTGCAGATCCTGTAGTCATGAAAACAGTTGAAATGAAGAACAATGGCATCGCACTCAGTGAGAGACTTCAGGAGTTCCCGGGGCTACTCCTTGATCTCATCTTCCCCTTCATGATGGAATACCTGGTAAGTCGGGACATGATTTGACTCTGAAGAGATGTACTAAATCGTTAGCTTGTCTGGTATCTCATATGGGAGACTATCCTAAACATCCTAGCCGAGTTGACACACTTTGCCGATCGGAGCTTTTACGACGCATGGTGGAATAGTGGTAAGCCGAAGAACACTGACGCAGAGTTACACCGACTGAAAATATATTTGCTCCTTAGTGTCCTGGGATCAGTTCGCTCGTGACTGGAATCGGCCAGTACACGTTTTTCTACTTCGACACGTCTACCATAGCTCCATCTCATCCTTGAAGGTCAACAAACACACAGCTACGCTTATCACATTTTTTCTCTCAGCTTGTGTTCATGAGTTGGTCATGTGGTGCTTGTTCAAGAAATTGAGAGGCTATCTTCTATTCCTTCAGATGTGTCAGCTACCCGTAAGTCCTTTTACTCGGCTCACTGGCTTGGTTACTGACGATTCATATTGAAGCTGGTAAGATTGAGTCGCACCAAATGGCTGCGGGGACGCAAAACACTGGGAAATTTTATCTTCTGGTTGGGTATCTTCACGGGGCCGAGCCTTTTATGCAGTCTGTATTTGATCCTGTGATGTAACTCCTGGTGGATTAAGCTTTAATAACAATCAATGCATTTGAGCTCGCCACACCATCAAAGGAATCTACATCGAGTACTGAGGCATGAACCAAGCCGAGACATTCTCACTGCAGATCACTGGTGACAATGTGAAGTAGTTTAACATAGGTTCTCACACATTACTCGAGAGACACCACAGCCTGGACTTTCTCTTGACTTGGAGTAAGAAACTAGCCCGAGTAGTAAAATTTGGACCAATGGAATAAAAGCTTTTATAAATATATGAAGTATTCCAGCATGTGAATGATAGCATCTTCGGAACACACTGTCTCAAGATGAGTTCTAGACTAGATCTACATTCTTTCATGAGTAGCCATAAGAGAACCTATAAGTCGAGTTAGCGAATTGTGCCGAGTGAAAACAGGAAATGCAGGAAGTGCTTACCAATGAATGTGGTGATCAGGCGGCTACGGACTTGACAGATGTCTTCGGGAACCAGCCAGATAGTTGCACCGAGCTTTCGAGCGATGCTGATGCTCAGCTTGGCATTCAAGTAAGCATCCTCGTCGGTTTGACCAGCTGTCACAAGGTCGTAATCGACGTAGCTGCTCTTCATTCCGTTCAATACATCCAGAAGAAAGATGCCTGAGCCGATTGAAGGGTCCTTCAAAGACCGAATTGTAGAGTTCCTGCCACCCTTTTGCGACATATCGTTTGCCCATCGCACCATCTCGGAGTCGGTAATTTCTCTCTTACCCAGCTTCTGGGCCAGTGATGACAGAGTAACTGTAATATTCTTACGCATAAGCTGCCACACGAGACCAAGAGTCAAAGTCCTCTGCCCATCAGTAATGTCGGCTCCCTGAATACCCACAAGCGAGAAGCCATTCTGTTTGCCTAGCTCAATCGCATAGTTGGTATTCTCAACGGCTTTGAATCTTGACATCTCTCCTCCGTGAGCTGGGCGTTTATTGACGTGACGAGGGTTGACGGAGTTAGGGATAACCTTCTCATAGGCTTGAAGGAGGATACCACCATCCCGGAGATCATCGAAGAAGGAAACAACTGCAGGTTGAACGTCCAGGCTGTTTAGCCATAAAGTGAAAACTCGGGCCTCGCGCTCTCCCTCCGCATCGAAATCTTCGACTTCAAGTTTCTCCTCCTCGGTAATAGGGTCAAGAGCGGGATGGTTGTTAAAGAGGTTAGCCACGAAAGCCAAGTTGAGCTTCGGGTTTCCTGCAACAAGGGACTTCGGTGTCAAGAACTTGCGACAGCCGAGCTTGTCAGCTTCCTGCAGAACGGCCTCAGCTCGTTCATGTAGGTCTTGCTTCTGCAAAGGTGCACGGGTGACGCCGTATTCAGGGCCAATCTGCGCAAGCAAAACCGCATAGTTCTCGCCATCTTTGACGTCGGAAGAAAAATTGTTGACACTGGGACTAGTCAGTCTGGGGAAATCAAGAACGAAAGTCATGAACGTACGTGCGAGACCAGTTAGCAGCTTTCAGATGATAGTTGAACCATCGGAGGAGAATTTGCTCCGGAGGTAGTCTGAGAAACTGCTCGAGGGTTTCGTCCTCTTCAAGCAATCGATAAAGCTCGGGGTGGAGCTTGATATCGATCTTGCCCAAAAGTCCTCGTCGAATAATCTGCCAAATGAGTCCTAGGATGAGATGCTCCCTGACCTCGATAATGTCACCAGCGCCAATGTTGACAACAGAGCAGCCTATGCCTTTGGCAGATTCGATGACGATATTGTTGTTCTCGCTCATGTGAAAAGCATTGAGGTTCTTGATTTTCCTACCGGGTATGTTAAGAACACGTTCGTCGATGGTGTCGGGAACGCTGTCGTTGATGAGCTTAGCCAGGACTAAACCATCCTTGCATTCGTCGAACATCTCAAAGGTATCTGTGGGAAAGGGCAGACGACTATCGATATCGGCATCACCAGCCAGAACAGCATTGATGTGTCGGGTGAACTCAGTGCGCTCATCCTCGTTGATGGTGTGAGTGATGTTGGCGTTGGAGCCTTGGACCTGAATCTTGCCGCTTAGGCTACCCTTGGAGGCATGGCCACCAGTCCGCTGTGCAACGACGCCTCCTCCACCTCCTGGGGATGAAGTAGGCCCTGTGGACATGCGCTTTTGAGCAGGTGAAGAATCGCGGAGCTTGGCAACGAGCTGGCAGCAAGAGAGTTAGTGTCAATTGCCGAATCCTGAACAGTTGAGCGCTGATACGCACGCTGACATAGTCTTCCAGTTCGACACGTCGTGACGAGTCAAGCTCGACTTCCTTTAGCGCCTGGCGCACGACATCATAGGGCTGGTTCTCGCTTTGTTGCGTGGCCTTGATAGCGGTAGCTTCGTCAAGGTATCCTTTGTCGTCAACATCAAGTCGTTGGAAGGCATCGGACAAGCTAAAGATCTCGTTTTGTTGAAATTGAGGAAATTTCCTATGGCCTCACTATTAGCTGAGCAACGTAGCCCGCAAGATCCGGCGCAACCGACCTCTGAAGCTTCAAAACATTCATGGCGGGGAAATGAGGGGCGCTCGGGTGAGGCGCTTTTACAGAAAGAGAATGTCAGGTAGAGAGAAGTGATAGCGATCCCTAGGGACCTGAATAAAGCAAGAGAACAGAGGAGCGACCTATTGCGCAAGGAGAGGTCAGTCACAGTTGCGAGTTGAATGAGAGATGATGATGCGAGAATTGGGCACTTGAAAGGAGACGAACGGTCAGTCTTGAGGCGGCACCCGTAGCATGAGTGGGGAGGCTTCGGTAGCACCTTTTCCAGATTGAGTAGTACCTGATCAATGCGGTCGATCAAGTACCTTCTAACAACGACGCAGGCAGTACATTGGGTGGGTCAGATCGTGGCGCGTGTACCTATCCGCTTGCGCCACAGTACTTGCCTGCCACGTCATTGCGGGGAGCTATCCTGCCAAGAGCCTCCTGCAGGTCTGTATTAGGCGGTGATGTAATGAGCACCTTAGAGATGGCAGTGCAGCTCTTTTCCACCCCGTCTTTCATACATACTACCAAGGTCATCTCCAAGCACCTGCGATCAGGTACTAGACTAGTATCTGACTGGGTGCCTGAACTATCAGTACTTACTTAGCACCTATACTCCTCCTGGATAAATTACTGAGAATATGGATCTGACAAGTAGGAGTCTGTATGTACAATATATGCCGTGGACAGATTGCATTACTTCTTAGTAACATTTCTCTGTTCTCCCATCCTACTATATTTAATCGATTATGTAGTTAATTATTTATTTCTATTTTGCAATGTACTCGCAACTGTTTATCTCTCTTACTACGCCAGTAATTAGACTTGGCACTCTCATTTCGTATACCTAGTACTAAGGCAGATGGTAGTAGTACTATCTAGTTATTGAGAATTAAAAACTCTCATCTAGAAAGAATGATAGTGCTAATCCATGGATGGTGGAAGGTGGGCATCCATTGTTAGTGTCCACTGCGCGAGTCGCCTCTGTGGCCTTCCGTAGTTCAGCCAGTTTTAATCACACACCCCGATGGTTTGAACCGAGCCCCACTTGGTTGAGTGCCGGCCTCGTCGGTCGCCTTACGGAGGCTATCTTGCAGAACTGAAAAGTAAGTTGGGTGGAGAAGGGAAAAAAGCACAGCAAAAGTTGTCTAAGCCCCTACTAGATACACAATTTCGTTCATTTACATCTGCCTGCTTCAGCCACGTTGAATTACGCATCTTTCAGGGTCGAAACCTAGCTGCTTACTGTCAACATGTCGCTTTGTAAGATTTGCGAGGAGGCGTTGGTGTTGCGCTTGGATACAAGCGATGATGAAATCGAGGCTTCTGGTGCCGCTGGTCCCAGTACTACCTCGGACTCATCGGTCCCTGACGATCTCGAATTATCCTGCGGCTGTCATTTCCATTGGTAAGTTCATCTGGATGATGCCGCTTGGCTGGTCGGACTGTAAACTGAATGTTGTTAGGCAATGCTTGTTGGACCAATCTTCTGACATTGCCCTGTCTCTCAAGTGCCCCAGCTGCAGCACCTACCTCCCTGTCAACAACGCGGGACCTTCTGTGACCAACCCGTTCCTCTCTACACCACCAGGCGCAGCAATCCTCACAACGTATACAAATGAGGGCGGTGTCCAAGAAAGACTAGACATTCTACCGTCAATTACGGAGGAAGCATATCTCGAGAGTCATCCTGAAGCACGTCCGGCCCGTGCGCTGCATGTTATGTGTGCAGAGGGTGACGTTGGTGGTATAGTTGAGCTACTTCGGGATGCCAGCGATGACATTGAGGACATGGCCTCCTTCGTAACATATCAGGATCCTCTTGCAGACATGAAGAGTGGGCTTCACCTGGCCATTGAGAACAAACAAGAGGAGTCACTCTGGCTTCTGCTTTGGCTGTGTTCAACGATACCGAACTCTTCTTTTCCTGAATACGCTCGGTCTGTAGCTGAAGCTCTAGGTGTTGGCAGACTATCAATAAACAGCGAAAAGGACATTCGTGGTCTACGAGACAGTCATGGCAGGACAGCTGCAGATATTGCGCAGCTGCAGCAGGGCCAGTGGGGGGCGATACTTCAGACAGGTCTACTGTCGCTGTAAGGCTGAATGGTAACTTTTCGTACCCAGCCTTCAAACTGAAGGGTTATGGCATCTGGTGGAGACGAGGTAAAGGTCATTAAGAACACAGGGTACGGCGTTGTGTAAGAAAAACAAGAGGGGAAAAGTGGTTCTCAAGAATATGAGCTGCAGTGCGGTATCGGTCACCTCTACAGCTGTCAAATTGAATGAGGCATTCTATGATTGTGAATGGCTCTGCCAGTAAACGGTAACTGCTAAAACAGTTGGCCGATGCGGTTGATGAGAAAAGTGAAGGCTATTAACGGAGGTTTAGGCGCGGGTACCCAGACGGGGCGCTTATACGGATCCTGGATGGACTGTGATTCCATGCGCGTCTCAATATGTTAGTTATTGCAAAATCAAATATGTATCCGTACATTGAGAAGAGATGCGGATATAAAGAGAATAGGTAGCGAACTCTAGAGATATTAGGGATCTTCATCCGTTCCGTACCCAAGTACCATAGGTAGTAAGCGATGATTGCCTACTACTAACCTAAGTTAGTACATTACTGTACTACTAACGTTAGTATTTAACTTTGCCTGGGCAGCTTAGTACTAGGTAAGTTATAAGTGCTTAAAGCGGCTAGGCTAAAAATTACTGTACATGCACTAACTAGTGCGCGGTCCGCCGCAGCCCTGGAACGTCATATGGGCTTTCACATGAAACGTACGTGTGCAACATCGCTATCAACTTCTCGATGCCTATAGATGCTTAAGTGCCTCTTTGATCATATATTCGTGACAAGCTAAAGGTTTCTTGTCGTATTTTCGCCTGCAAATCTTCTGCCCTGCCCATTCATATAACTTTACCAGGGCTGACAACGCCTGCCATCTATCCTGACTTCTGACCCTTTAGGGACATCGGTGAGACTCGTGTCGCTCTGGCGTTATTGCACCTCCAAACGCGCGCAATTGCCTTTTCATTCTTGCTGAGGCGGTCTACTTTATCGACCTTCTGCAAAAACCCCCGAAGTGCATGGTCAAGAAATTTCACCAAAACGATGGCCCCAGGGGCTACCGACAAGAAGACTGAGAAGTCATATTTAAGCTCCGCAGTTGATTCTATCAACCCTTGGGCCACCAGTCGTAGTACGACTCCGACTCAAAAGCCCACGGCAGAATCTCACAGCCTTTTGGCCGCGGCACCTGCAAATCCTGATGATCATAGCACAACTCATCTGTATGGCCAGAGTTTCCGAACATATCCCTCAGGATGCCCCCCACTGAAGGTTCAATGGTTTCACGCCGTGGATGTTCCTAAGCGGAAACCTAAATTGAGCCGCTCGTCGGAACCTGAGCAGGTTTCTACAACGCCCAAGAAATATAATATGTTTTCGACCTCGGACTCAAAGGCTCTGGAAGCCGAGTATCAGAAGCTGCTCGAGAAAAAAGAAAGCGCTCGGAGTCAAACACCTGGAAGCACACGCGCTACCACAAGAAAGCGCAAAGCAGAAGCAACAGGCGGTGCCGCAGATGATATCTCAGATTCACATTTGACTGGTACTCGTGTCCCGGTGAATGAGGACTTCCTGTTTGACGTGGATATTGAATCTCGCGAACTGGCCCCCGTCTATTGGCTTGGTCCAGTTTACGATGGTATGTTGCGACGCAATCTAACCTTCTCTGTCTCTGATCAGTCGTAGTTCGTCGTGGAACATGGTTCTATCAGGAAGGCTCAAACCTGCGCCCCTGCGAGGAAAATCTTGCTGCCCAGCTCGAGGAGGTCAGTACCGAGAGGTAAATACTGGAGCTTTCATTTGACTTGTCGTCTAGGGTTATCTTAAGATGAAGCCATGGCTATATCCCAGTAAGATAAGCAGAGCTTGAGTCGGTTATCCAGCTAAGTCATTGTATAGCAAGGGATCGCAGTCCATCGGGTACGAGACGAAACTTGACACCAAAAGCGTCACAGGAAAACCTACGGTCAGCATCTAAAGGACCAGCAGAGAACAACAGTGCACCTCAAGTTGCTGACGCTTCACCAATGGAGCCGCCTTCCCGCGGCCAGAGTCAACCTCAGTCGTACCGCTTGTTTGGAACATACATGAATAGTATGGCCACTTATCACGATACAAATATTGCTTATTTGAATACAGATGGCATGCTCTCGTGGGTGGCTTCTTCTATGTACCAAAGGTTCTCTGGTGGGAGTTACATGAGTGGAGTGAAGTTGGTTCGCGGTTACTCAGAGCCTTCCAAGAACAAGGAGAAAGATGCCGAGAAGGACAAAAATGACGAAAACAAGCCTGAAGTCGGAGAGAATACATTGCCACTGGACGAAAAACAACAAAAGTTGTTGAAGCGAAGATCTGCCCCACCTTCGACTCGAGCCTCGCATGAAGAGCCGACCCAAGAAGACGTGGACAATAGCCCCAGTCGAAACCCTCGGCAATCAACACTTCAGCGACAGCTATCTTCTCTTCTTGAAAGTGAAGGCAAAACTAAGGCTGAAAAGGAAGAAGAGATACGCCGGCGGCAAGAACAGGAAATTCAGGATGACTACAATGCACAGGCTGGTGAGACACAAGGACGTGAAATAGAGCACCTAGTGCTTGTCACGCATGGAATAGGCCAGCTCCTCAGCTTACGGTAAGATTTGACAAATAGCGACACAATAGTTCCATGGCTAATTGTCCTAGAATGGAGAGTGTCAACTTTGTTCATGATGTCAACGTTCTCCGCAAGACAATCAAGTCCGTTTATGCCAACTCAGCAGATTTGAAGGCATTGAACTCGGAGCTGGGAGTAGGGCCAGGGAACTGCAGAGTACAGGTGCTCCCAGTCTGCTGGCGACACTTGCTAGACTTCCCCAAGAAGCGTGAGAAGAAAGGCGAGCGTGATCTGGGGGATCTCGACGGTGACGAGGACGAGTGTAAGTGCATGTTGCTATACTTGCGACTAATATGTAACTGACTTGGACGACTTGACAGATCCATCTTTAGAGGATATCACTGTTGAAGGGGTGGCTTTCGCCCGCTCTCTGATTTCAGACCTTGCCTTAGATGTTCTGCTATATCAGAGTTCGTACAGAGCTCAAATTTCAAAGATCGTTCTCAACGAGTGCAACAGAATCTTCAAATTATTCAGAGAACGGAACCCAGATTTTAAGGGGAAAGTGCACCTCATGGGTCACTCTTTAGGTTCGGCTATTCTTTTCGATCTCCTTTGCCAACAGAAAAGGGACCAGGCTCCAGAGTCAAGATCCATTCTGAGGTTATGGCCAGCCCAGGATATTTCCGAGACACCAAGCAAAGACTCTGATCTCAACCTGGAATTTAAGGTTGAGGACTTCTTTTGTCTAGGCTCTCCAATAGGCCTCTTTCAGATGCTCAAGGGGCAGTACGTCTTACTACACTCTACGCAAAGAATCCCACAATGCTGACATGGTCCTAGGACGATAGCAGCCAGACATCGCACGCCAGCAGGGAACGTCAAAAGCGCTACAGGAACTAGTACTTCAGAAGACATTCTGCGCACAACCCCGCTTGCTTCAGGAACAGAGCAAATATCCTCGGTAACTGGTCTTCCTACGTCTGTCGCATCGCCAAAGGTTCAGCAGCTTTTCAATGTCTTCCACCCGTCAGACCCTATTAGCTACCGCCTAGAGCCACTGATCTCACCCTCTATGTCAGCACTGAAGCCCCAACTGCTACCTTACACAAAGAGGGGAATCTTTGGAAATGTTGCGCCGCAGGGATTGACGGGAATTGGAGCCAAAGTTGGCCAGAGCGTCAGCGGGTTATGGTCAAGCCTCAGTGCTGGCATTGCCAGCAACCTGCTCAACCGTTCTCTCGGTTTGAGCAGCGAAGAGGTGGCGCGACTCACAGCTAACGCAAGTCAAGGAGAAGCCACCAGCACTGATACTACAGGGACCAAATCGACAACGAACGGGGACGTCTCCAGTGCTGCAGAAAAATTAGAGGCCACAGATGCGCGAATGAAAAAGCTCGCAGACTCTGCGACTGGTAACATCGGGCTTGACTCGAAAACCGGAGATCGTAACCCAACACTGATCGATGATGAGATCGAAACTTTGTATTCCAGTTTCCAGAAAAGCCGCCATCGACCAACAAAGGATGAGGATACGACGACGACAGCAGATGAGGACAAGAAGGCGCGCAAGATGCGTAACGAGGAGGCCAAAGTCCGAGCACTCAACCGCAACGGTAGAGTTGATTATAGTATCCAAGAGTGAGTGCACCCCGAATCATGGTGCAATTTGATGAAAAGATGGGCGTTGACAACATATATAGAAGTGTCCTCGACTTCAACCCGATTAATACGATTGCATCTCACATGGCATATTGGTCTGACGAAGACGTGAATCATTTTGTTCTCTCGCAGCTATTGTCGAGTAGGTCGAGCTCCAAAGGTAACTTTGAGGTCTTGCCAAAGAAAGAGCCAGCATGAGTATAATAGAAGAAGGAATACGAACTGGAAGGCTCTCCACGAATGCTGGATGAAGCGAGAATATAGGTAGTCTAAGGCGTGCGACTAAGATATCTTTCCGATAATGCTCAAGTACCTACCTAATTACTCAACGTCAGTTCTTAGCTCCTGCGGGGAATTTCGGAAAACAGATTGGTGGCTTATAACTTTATCTCTCTAGAATTAGCAGCTGAAATGTTTTGGAGAAATCAGTTAGTTGGTTGATGTGATGTGTACAAAGTTCACCGAATGATTCATCCTAGAGACTGTCGCAACTGCTCGGGCGTGCCTGGTTCGGATGGTTGGCCCCGCGTGTCGGCAGCATGGTGGGGCACGACAGACTAAGACTACCTAAGAGCGCCGAGTCCCTCTTCGCAGGCGATGGAAATTTTGCGACCAAACCCACGTCCTTCAACCTTCACCTTAATATCCGTTCTCTGCGTCGCGACCTCGGATCTCTGGTCATGTACGTCGCATGCGAAATTTCGCAACTGCAAGCAGCTTCTCACCCAAGCTTGTTGTGATCTCAATTCCACGGTCTTTGCCGCCCGCATACCTGAGCCCGACGTTGGTGTTGGTTCCTCGTTAAAAGCTACAACACCACCCACAAGCTTGCGCCTTCGCAACTCCTACAGGCATCGATTGGCGCCCAGGCCTGCAGCTCTTTTACAACGATTACGATAACCTAAATACACAATCTTTGCGCCTTCAAAATGGCGATTTCCGGTTCCGTGGATAGTCCCGTCAAGCAGCAGCTTGTGGACAAGCTGCCAAAGCGATTCAAGGGTATTAAATTTGGTATACAGTTAGTATTTCGATGACCGTGTTCTCTAGCCGCACAACGCTGACTTTTCCTGCCTAGATCCAATCAAGACATCGCCAATCAAGCTGTTCTTGAGGTTTCCGATCGCCTACTGTACGATATCGAGAACAACCGTGCTCCATATCGCCACGGCCCTCTGGACTCTCGACTGGTGAGTGATCTATGCCAAACAAAGATATTTCGGCCGTAAGCTTATATCGTCTCAGGGTACTTCCAGCAAGCAAGGAAGATGTTCGACCTGTCAAGAGTCTCTCAAAGACTGCAATGGTCATTTTGGCCATGTTCGCCTGCCTCTGCCTGCGTTCCATGTTGGATATCTTCGCTTCATCATGTCAATTCTGCAAGAAATCTGCAAGGTATAGTCACAACAGAACCCTGCAACGTGGTTTCCCAGATTTTAATTCTGTTTTAGGACTGCGGCCGAGTTTTACTCGAGGAACCCGAACGACAGCAGTTCCTCAAGGAACTACGACGACCATTCCTAGACAACTTGCGACGGACCCAAATATGCAAGAGGATTAACGAACAATGCCGAAAAGTCAAGACCTGTCCTTATTGCGGCTCTCTCAATGGCCAAATCAGAAAGATCGGTGTTCTCAAACTGGCTCATGACAAGTTTGTTGCCTACAACAAATCAACCTCTGCCAAAAAGATCCCCCCGGAGAGTAAGATCAAGTTTGACAACTCATTCAATGAGGCGAAACGCGAAAACCCCGAGCTTGACAAGCATTTACGCAAAGCCATGGAGGATTTGAATCCGCTCAGAGTCCTCAATCTCTTCAAAATGATTAGCCCTACGGATTGTGAGCTTCTGGGACTCGATCCTGCTGAGGGAAGACCCGAGATGTTTATTTGGCAGTTCCTACCCGCCCCTCCTGTCTGCATCAGGCCATCTGTCGCCCAAGATAATGCCAGCAATGAAGACGATATTACAACCAAGTTGGCTGATATTGTTTGGGTCAGTGGAATGATTCGCTCCGCCTTACAAAAAGGGTCTCCAGTTCAGACCATCATGGAGCAATGGGAATATCTACAGACTCAGATCGCCATGTACGTCAATAGCGACGTTCCTGGCCTTCAGCAGCCTGGTTTTGGCAAAACCACAAGGGGTTTCTGTCAACGTCTGAAAGGCAAGCAGGGCCGCTTCCGTGGTAATCTCTCCGGCAAGAGAGTTGACTTTTCTGGGAGAACAGTCATTTCCCCAGATCCAAATCTCGGTATTGACCAGGTTGCTGTGCCTGAGTTGGTTGCCAAGAACTTGACCTACCCTGAAAGAGTACAACGACATAACATCGAAAAACTGCGTCAGTGTGTCAAAAATGGGCCAGACGTCTGGCCCGGAGCCCAGCGTGTCATCAAATCAGATGAAGGTGGCTATCTGCAGTCTCTCAAGTTTGGCAACAGGGAGTATATAGCCCGGGATCTCAAGTTTGGTGATATTGTCGAGCGACATCTTGAAGATAACGACATTGTCCTTTTCAACCGTCAACCTTCCCTCCACAAACTGAGTATCATGAGCCATCTTGCCAAAGTCCGTCCTTGGAGGACTTTCAGGCTGAACGAATGTGTCTGTGGTCCTTACAATGCTGATTTTGACGGAGACGAGATGAATCTTCATGTTCCACAGACTGAGGAGGCTCGCGCCGAGGCCATCAATTTGATGGGTATCAAGCACAACCTTGCCACTCCCAAGAACGGTGAACCTGTCATTGCCGCCACACAAGATTTTATCACCGCAGCGTATCTGTTGAGTGGTAAAGATAGATTTTTCGACCGAAAGACATTCACTTATCTCTGCATGCACATGATGGATGGTAAGACGCACTTGGACTTGCCACCTCCTGCTATCATTGCACCACAGTCCCTCTGGACCGGGAAACAGCTGTTTGGTATGTTAATGCGGCCCAATAAGGATTCGCCAGTCAAGGTGAACCTCGATGCCAAATGCAAAACATACAAAGCCCGGCCAGGTCAATGCCCCGACATGGACCCCAACGATGGTTGGCTAGTGGTTCGCAACTCAGAAGTGATGTGTGGTCGCATGGATAAGTCCACGGTGGGAGACGGCAAGAAAGACTCGATCTTCTATGTCATTTTACGTGATTTCGGACCGGACGAGGCTGTAACAGCCATGAACAGGCTGGCGAAACTCTGTGCACGACAATTGACAAACCATGGCTTCTCTATCGGCATTGGAGACGTGTTCCCCCCTGAATCGCTAATCCAGGAGAAAGAACGGCTTGCTGCCGCTGCTTACAAGCAATGTGATGACTTGATCGAAACTTTCAAAGCCGGAAAGCTTGAGAAGGCCGCCGGCTGTAACCAGGAACAGTCCCTAGAGAACTTCATGTCTGGTATCCTGAGCAAGGTTCGACAACAGGCAGGATCTTACTGTGTCGAAACCTTGAGTCGCAATAACGCCCCGCTTGTCATGGCCAAATCTGGATCGAAGGGATCAGATCTCAATGTCGCACAGATGGTTGCCCTTGTCGGACAGCAGATTATCGGCGGTGCTCGTGTGGCGGACGGGTTCCAGGATCGAACGCTTCCCCATTTCCATAAGAACGCTCGACAGCCTCCTTCCAAGGGCTTCGTCAAGAACAGTTTTTACAGTGGCCTTTCCCCGACCGAATTCATATTCCACGCTATGTCAGGTCGTGAAGGTCTAGTCGACACTGCTGTAAAGACCGCCGAGACCGGCTACATGTCCCGACGACTCATGAAGTCACTCGAGGATTTGTCAACGCAATATGATGACACGGTCCGAACGTCCGGGGGCGGCATTGTCCAGTTTCAATTTGGCGCGGATAAACTCGATCCTGTTGATATGGAAGGCTCAGCTGCGCCAGTCCACTTCGAGCGAACGTGGACTCATGCACAAAGTTTGACAGTCGACAACAGCGAGACCTCCATGACACCAGACGAAATCAGATCCTTTTGCGACTCGAAACTGGAGCACGAGCGACGGCGTTATGTCCGAAAGGGGTTGTTGGATGGCGAGGTACTGGACTACGAAGATACCAGTGATTATGGCATTGACGAGCACGAGGGCGCAAGAGGATTCCTCAAAGCCATCGAGCGTCATGTTGAAGCTCTAGCATCAAAATTGGAAAGAGTAAGAAAGCTTGCTGGGTTTGAGGGTGATGCAATGACTAGGCCGACCGCTCAGGACCACGCCGACCGAACTGCTAAAGTCACGTTGTCAACTCTCCAACTTTTCATTAAATTGTGCTTGGAGAAGTACAAAAAGGCACATGTTGAACCTGGACACGCTGTTGGAGCCGTCGGAGCTCATTCCATCGGTGAGCCGGGTACTCAAATGACGCTGAAGACTTTCCATTTTGCCGGCGTTGCTGGTATGAGTATCACACAAGGTGTTCCCCGAATCAAGGAAATCATCAACGCGTCCAAGGCTATTAGCACACCGGTCATTACATGCCCCCTGGAGAACAATGAGCAGATTGAAGCCGCAAGAGTGGTAAAGGGGCGAATCGAGAAAACGTACATTTCGGATATCTTACGTTTTGTTGAGGACGAATGGCGCACGACAGAAGGCAATGTCGTTCTACAGATTGACCCAACTGCGCTTTCAGACATGCATCTTGGTATCGGTCCGTACGATATTGCCGAAGCTATATGCAAACAACGGAAGCTCAAGGTGCAGAGAGATGATCTTTCTATTGATGGAGACCGAATTATCGTTCGAGTGCGTGATATTAGCGACCCGGCTGCGAAGAGGACAACTGCCCGAAGCAAAGCTGCTGCTGCTGAAAGCGGGGACATGTTACTCAGGGCGAATTTCCTCCGCCGGGCACTGCCTAATGTGCCTATTTCCGGTTATTCTGAAGCAACGCGTGCGATTATTCAAACTTCAGAACAAAATACCCATACTGTCCTTGTGGAGGGTTATGGCCTTCGAGAATGTATGACTACGGAGGGTGTAATTGGCACCAAGGCAAGCACCAACAACGTCATGGAATGTAGGGACGTACTTGGTATTGAAGCTGCGAGAACAACGATCGCTGTCGAGATTGGCTCGGTGATGGGTGACATGAACATTGATCCACGTCACATGCAACTTCTTGCCGACGTCATGACCTATAAGGGCGAGGTTCTTGGCATCACGCGTTTCGGCTTGTCCAAGATGCGTGATAGCGTACTGCAACTGGCATCATTCGAAAAGACCCCAGATCATCTTTTCGAAGCTGCAGCTGGCATGAAGACAGATCAGATCGAGGGCGTCAGTGAGTGTATCATTATGGGCCAGACAATGTCTGTTGGCACCGGAGCGTTCCAAGTCGTTCGCCGTTTAGGTATTCGGAGTGGCGATGTCAAGCAGAAGCCAACGCTGTTTGAGGATTCCTGGGCAGAGGAGACCGCCCTGAAGCGCAAGGCTCGTCGCAAGGCATAAAATAAGGTTCTGAATCATCCGAGAGCATCATATCAGGGTAGAAAGTGGAATTAATATTAACATAACGATACCATAAGAGTTTCTTTCTATGTGTCGTTCTCAACAAATGCTCACGTGCTCTACATAGACCTTTTGTGCCAATGGTGTTCGTCATAGCTTGTCGCACGTGATCGTTTGTAAGTCGGCTTTCAATAAGAAGGAATACCGTGAGCGCCACAGCCAGAAAGACTGACTTTCTGCACTAAACCAGCTATTTCCCATCCGTGAAACATGTGCGGAAGATATGCGCTAGCCTTGGCAAGTTCGCAACCGATTGATGACTCTGGATATGTTCACTGACGTCGGCGCATAGCGGCCATCGCAAATTCGTCAAATGCTCGAGGATGACGGGTTGGAGGTTGATGACGCACCGGAGGATACTGGAGATGGCGCCCCCCGGAATAGCTACAACTTTGCCCCTGGCTATCATGGCTTGGTTTACCTTGCCAATGTTCCAAACCGAGGCACTAGACGCCAGGATGACCATGGTGAAGCTCAAGAAACCTTGGCACGAAGCAAGATGAACCCTAGCGATGGTACCGAATACCGATTGCAAACTATGAAATGGGGTCTGATCCCATCATGGACCAAGCGCAATCCCAACTATGGCTCGATGCTTAAGACCATTAATTGCCGGGACGATTCTCTCAGCTCCCATGGAGGTCTATGGTCTAGCATGAAGGCCCGCAAAAGGTGCATTGTAATTGCTCAAGGATTCTACGAGTGGCTCAAAATTGGCAAGGATAAGCTCCCACACTATGTGAAGCGGAAGGATGGCCGGCTGATGTGCTTTGCCGGTCTTTGGGACTGTGTGCGGTATGAAGGTAATCGTTTCGTCGAAGTCCCGTACAAACATAGCATGAGAACTAACGTACGGCAGGTTCAGATGAGACGCTCTATTCATATACAATCATCACTACCGCCTCGAGCCCAGAGTTGAAGTTCCTTCACGATCGGATGCCTGTCATCTTGGAACCACAGTCGTCGGGCATTATAAGCTGGCTAAACCCATACCAAGACGAATGGTCTGACGAGCTACAGTCACTGTTGAGACCATTTGAGGGAGCCTTAGATGTCTTTCGTGTCAGAAAGGAGGTTGGGAAGGTAGGTAATAACTCTCCGACATTTATCGTTCCGTTAGACAGTAAGGAGAATAAGTCAAACATTATAAACTTCTTTAATAGAGCGAAAGAGAGCTAAAGAAGTAAATTGAAAGAAGAATTAGCTTAAAAGAGAAATATTATAATTTTAACTAAAATAGTTTAAAAGTAATAATTAAAGAGATTAATAATAGCCTCTCTATTAATAATAAAACTAAAGCTTATTATTTTACTTAATAAAGATATTATTAATAAAGACCTCTTTAGTTAAAATTAGCTAGAGATTTAAAATTCTTTTTAAAATAATATATTTAAACTCTATTATAAATATATTTAATAAATAATATTATTTTTAAAACTCTAGTAAATAATTTAATTTATAATATTATAATATATTATAGTCTTAATAAAGTAGGTTTTTAAAGAGGAAAATTATAGAATCTTTTATATAACTTTAATTAATTATATTAATAGTTAACTTAAAGTTAGCTTAACCTTAAGTAATAGCCTTAACTATAAAGTTTATATATAGAACACTATTATTATAGTTTTAACTTTTAATAAATACTTAAGCTTTTTAATATACTTAAAGTTATTATTAATAATATATAACGCTTTTAAATAGATTAAAACTTAATATTATTAATTTAATAAATATTACCTTTATAATTAAACTCTAATTAAAATAAACTTAATATATAACTTATATTACTTAACTATAATATAGTTTATAAGTAAGTTAGCTACTTAAGTAAGTTAGCTAAAAATCCCTTACTTTATATTAATACTATTAAATTAATTAAATCTTAATTACTATAAATATTATAGCCTTTAAAAGAAGCTTAACTTTATTTTACTCTTTAAGCCCTTTAAAATAACTTTAAATTAAATATTTAATATACTACTAAAATATATAAAGTAAATTATAATACTCTTAATAATTAAAAAAAAGGTAAAAAAATATAATATAAAATTATATTAAATCTATATAAGCTAAAAACTTAATTCTTTCTTACCTTTTATATTACCTATTAAGCTACTATTATAATAAGAAATATTAAGAGGGGCTTTAAAAGAGCTAGATTTATTCCCTTTAATTTAAAGTATATTATTTTAAAGCTTAATATATAGCTATAGACCTTAATATCTCCTAAAGAGGATATAAGCTAGGCTTAACTTTAGACCCTAAAGATACTAAAGACTATTATAGAGGTTAATTTATATTCTAATTACCTTTAGAGGTAAATTAAAAGATATTATAGTAACTCTTTAGAGTTAATCCTTAAAGCTCTTTAGTTATTAATTAAATTAATAATAAAAAATATATATAAGCTTGGTATATTTAAAGCTAGAAATTAAAAGCTTTAAAAGAAAAATATAGTAAATAGTTAAAAGAAAAAGAAAGAAAATAACTATCTATAAAATAAAGGTAAAATAACTATAGGGATTAATTAGAATTAAATTAATTAAATAGATATTAATATATAGATAGTAGCTAAATTATTAAGAAGTTATAATTAAAGAAAGTCAATTAAATTAAGTATTTAGTATTATTATATATATAGTAAGAGTAAATAAAATATAAAGACTTATAAAGAGGTAATTAAAGTTATTAAAAATAAAAATAGTAATTAGTTTTAATTAATTAAATAGATTATAGTATTTTTATTAGTAATTAAAATATAAAGGCTGAGATTTATAGTTAATTTACTTAGGTAGCTAATTTGCTTATAAACTATATTATATAAAGTAACAGTTAGTTCTTTCTCTATTAAAACCTTTAGTTAATTTAATATAATAAGCTTACTTAACTATTAGTTAATCTATTAAAAAGATAAAGATTATTTAATATATTAAGCTAAATTAGTTAATTAATCTTTAGTCTCCCTTTACTCTATATTATTAATTACTTTTATAAGCTTTATATAGTATAGTATTAGCTATTATAAGAAAAAGCCTAGTTAATAGATACTTAAGCTATTATAATAAAGGTTTTAATTTAACCTAAGTAAAAATTAAATAAGCTATTAATAACTATAAAGATAATTAAAAGCTTAAATAATTAAAATAAAAAGCTAAAAACTTTAATATAATTCTATAATAATTCTAATTAATATTACTAGCTTTTATAATTATGTAAAATAATATTATTTTTATTAAATTTATTACTTTTAATTATAAGTTTTTAATCCTTTATAATAAAAAGCTTAATGTAGTTTATAAGCAAGTTGGCCACCTAAGTAAGTTAGCCAGTATACTGTATAAGCTAAAATTAGCCTACCCTATAGCCTCTAAAAACCTAAATAAAATAGCTAAAAATAAAATAAAAGTAATTCTTATTGAAGTATAGTTAATAGTACTATATAGGATTTTTTAAGGATTTTTAGCTATTTATTTTATATAGAAAAACTTAATTATACAGTGCGAATAGGTTTTTTATATACTAACTATATAAAGATTTTTTTAAAAAGTCTAGAAAATTACTATAGCTTACTTTTTAAGTTAAATATAAACTGCCTAAGTTATAGCTATTTTTAGCCTATTTTCAGCCTTTTATAAGCTTTTTAAAATCCAGTTGTAAGGTGGTATAGGGTAGTAGCCAACTTGCTTGGGTGGCTAACTTGCTTATAAACTACATTAACTAAAGTAATTTAATATAGTTATATTTAATTAAGTTTAATAATAAACTTAAGAGCTTAAAAAGCTTAAAAAGAAAGCTAAAAAGAGGTCTAATCTTTAAGATTAATATTAACTTCCTTAAGGCAGTTAAATTATATTATAAGCACTAGTATAATAAATTAGAAATATAAGTCTATAAAGCCTATAAGATACTAAGGTATCTAGTTATTAATAAGGCTGTTATATAAAGCATACTGATTATAGCCTGAGACTATAAGTATATAATAATAGGGACTTAGTATATAGTATTATCAGGGGGGGAACTGTAAGGGTATAGGAGTTAGCAGAGAGCTTAGATAGCACTGCTGAAAAGTATAGCGGGGCAATATAAATAACGGAAAATTAATAAGGTTAAAGTTAGAGTTCTATATATAAGGTTTACAGTTAAGCCTGCTACTTAAAGTTAAGCTGACTTTAGGCTATAGATTTAATTAATTAAGGTTATATAACTCTTTATATAACCTCCCTCTTTAAGAACTTACTATATTAAAACCTTTATAGTATATTATAATATTATAAATTAAATTATTAATTAAGGTTAATTCTTACTTATTTTCTCTCTTAATAATACTATATACTAAGTCCCTTTATATATCTATAGTTTTAAGCTATAATTAATATATTCTATATATACTTTAAGATATTATTAATATAATAGAGTTAATATTCTAACTTAATATATTAATACTAATAGTTAATATAGAATCTAACTGCTATAAGGAATTAAGCTTTAGTCTTAAAGATTAAATACCTTACTATTAGCTTTACTTTTAAATATTTAAGCTCTTAAGCTATTATTTAAGCCCTTTTAAGTCTAGCTATTAATTCCTTTATTTTTATTTATTATTATAGAGAATTAAAAGCTTATAGTTTAAAGTAATAAGCTTAATAAAGTTTATATTATTTTATATAATTATAAAGAGTATTATAAGCCTTTAAAAGTTCTATATATTAATTTTATTAAAGTCTAGAGCTTTTTATTTTAACTAATTAAATTTCTAACTATTACAATAATTATTAATATTCTCTTTAATTTCTATATAACAGTTATAGTTCCTAAGGGATAAACTAGTCTATATTAAGTTCATATTAGTAGATATATAGGGTATAATATTAAGTAATATAAAGTATTATATCTCTTAATAGTAAATATAGTAATATTATACCTTACAGTCTAGAACTGGCTAAGCTCCAGTTTACTATAGAATAACCTATAATCTAAATATAATTATAGCCTTACTTTAGAACTTCCCTCCTTAAGCTTTAATATAATATAACTATTAAATCTATCTTACTTTTTTAACTTATTATATTTATAATAATTCTAAAGCTTCTACCTTATACTATTTAAAATAATAATCTTTATATAATAATAGAAAATATACTTTAATAACTTTAAGATTTTAAACTCTCTTATTATTAGAAATCCTATAAATAAAATAAACTTAATAAGAGATAAATAATAAGAATCCTTAATATTAAAGCTTTTATTTATAATTAAAGCTAGCTTTATTAATAAAATCCTTTTAATTAAAATAATATTATCTCTAAATATTTTAATTATAGTAAAAAAAGTAACTTTAATTTAAAATAAAAATCAAGCTTTATAAAAAGAAATTAAAAATTTAAAATAAAAGTTTAATTAATAGAATAAAAATAAAAGCTTAAAGACTACTTATTATAAAAATAAATATTTTATCTTTCTATTATACTATAGAGATCTTTTAATATAATTACTTTAATGTTAAGCTGCTTTAAGTTTAATAGCTTTATATTTAAATTTAATAGTAAAAAAGAAATTAAAGTTAATAATATCATAATCCTAAAGATCTTAATAAATCTATAAACTCTAAATAATTAAATAAATAATCTTAAATAATCTTTAAGAGAATTATATATTTATTTTAAATCTCTTAAGAAATAATTCTTTTATAAAATAGAAAATAAATAAATATTTTTCTTTTTTATAAAACTTTTAATACCTTTATAAATCTATTTTAAATTATCCCTAATTAATAACCCAGTTAATAATATTACTTTATATTATAAGGGTCTTAATATAGTAGGTTCTTAGAGAGAAAGGTTATATAATCTAGATTAATTAAACTTATAGCCTAAAGTTAGCTTAACTTTAAGTAGCAGCCTTAACTCTAAACCTTACTCTAAACTTTATATATAAGATATATCTTTTAACTTTAAATATTCTTAATTTTTCTTATAATTTCTCTTAATAATACTATCTATTAAATCCTTTTATAGCTTTATATTAATAACTATAACCCTCTTATTAAGGGCTTTAATTATACTATTAGCTTACTTTAGTAAATAAAAAAGCTAATATTAATAGTCCCTTTTTATACAATTAAAAAAGTCTCTCTCTTTAAGACTAAATAACTTAATAGATAGTTTTTCTATTAGCTTTATTAATACCTCTAGCTCCTTTATAAAAAACTTTCTATCTTTCTTCTCTTTATAGAACTATAGGGTTAATAGAAATCTATAGCTAAAAGTAATTAGCCTAATTATATCTTTATTAATATAGTTAGAGTAATTAAGTTAGAAAGCTAAAGTATTTTATATTAATTTAAAGTCCCTTAAGACTATATATTTCTTAAGAGCTTCTTTAATTATTTTAGCTATAAAGTTAAGGTCTTTATTAAAATAGTAGTTATATTAAAACTGCTATAGGCTTTACTTATTGGAAATAGATATCTTATTATATAAGGCTTATAAAAGTAGTTAGTAATATAGAGTAAAGGGGGGCTAGGGATTAATTAACTGACTCTTAATATATTAAATAATTTATATCTTTTTAATACATTAACTAATAGTTAACTTAATTATATTAAATTAGTTAAGGGTTAAAGGAGGAAGATATAGCTATATTTCTATATAGTTAAATAACTGCTATATAGGTTATATATTAAATGTATTTTAATTAGAGTTTATCTATAAAGGTAATATTTATAGTTATAATATATAGAGTTTTTAACCTATTAAGATAGATTAACCTTATAGTTAATAATAAGGAGGATATTAAGAAGCTTAAATATCTATTTAAAGTATAGAAAATTTAAATATTTTAAATTATAAATATAAAGACTCTTTAGAAATATAAAGAAATAATAATATAAGCTATTTAATATTAAGACTCTATATTAAAAAAGGAGTAATTATAATAACTCTATAATAATATATATCCCTAATTATGATATACAGAGTTTTTGACCTGCCGGGACAGGTCAACCTTACAGTTGACAACAAGGAGGATATTGAGAAGCTTGGGCATCTGTTTAAAGTATAAAAAATTTAAATATATCCCTAATTAATAACTCAGTTAATAATATTGCTTTATATTATAAGGGTCTTAATATAGTAGGTTTTTAGAGAGAAAGGTTATATAACCTAAATCGATTAAACCTATAGCTTAAAGTTAGCTTAACTTTAGGCAGCAGCCTTAACTCTAAACCTAACTTTAAACTTATTATATAGAATATATTTTTTATAGACTTTAAATACTTCTAAATTTTCCTATAGTTTCCCCTAATAATACTATATATTAAGTCTCTATTATTATATACTTATAGTCTTAAGCTATATTTAGTATATTTTATATAATACTCTTACGTATAGCTTTATATTAATAACCATAACTCTTTTATTAAAGGCTTTAATTATACTACTAATTTACTTTAATAAGTAAAAAGTCTAATATTAATAGTCCTCTTTTATAGTCTTAAGGAAATCCCTCTCTTTAAGATTTAGTAATTTAATAAGTAGCTTTTCTATTAGCTTTATTAATACCTTTAGCTTATTTATAATAAATTTTCTATCCTCCTCTTTATAGAAATATAAATCTAATAGACGTTTATAGCTAAAGGTTATTAGGCTAGCTATATCTTTATTAATATAGTTAGAATAGTTAAGCTAGAAAGCTAAAGTATTTTATATTAATTTAAAGTCCCTAGAGACTTTATATTATTTAAAGGCTTCTTTAATATCTTTAGCTATAAGCTTAAAGTTATTATTATAATAGTAGTTATTTTATAACTGCTATAGGCTTTACTGACTGGAAATAAATATCTTATTATATAAGGCCTGCAAAAGTAGTTAGTATTAAATGCAATAAGTTATATAATTATAATTGTACTAATTGAGACACTTGATATATCTTACTGCTTCCCCTCTTTTAGGTAATATAATTAGCCTTAAGTCTATTTAAGCTTCCTTTTATTATATAACTCAGCCTTCCCTTCTTCTAAGGCTTATTTATATAATTAGCCTTACTTATTTATATACTGTCTCTTTAATATATAGAAGTTTCAGTTTAATATACCCCCCTAGAGGAAGAAGGTTATTACCTTTAACTCTAAATAACCTTATTTTTAAACCTATAGCGTTTTTCTAATTAACTTAATTAACCTTAATTACTTCCCCTTATTTATATATTAGCTTATTTAAGCTTTATATTATTATTATAACCTATAAATAGAAAGGCTGCCTATTTTTACTATTTAATAATATAAATAAATAGCTATTAATATAAATACAGATTAATTAAAGCTTAAATATATATATCTCCTTTTGCCTCTATAGAAGCCTCTTCTTCTTCCTTTCTTTATTATTATCAGTATATATAGTATATACTATAGCCTTTTCTTTCTTCCTTATTATATTTAATGGTAATTTTATATTTTTAAACTACCTTTATTAATTTCTATAGTTATAGGACTATTTTATAATTTTTAATCTGCTGCTTTTATTACTGCTTTTATTATATTATATATATATTACACTTTAAAACTTAGTTTTATAAGCTTACAGCGCTAATTTATATTTTAGCGATTTTAAATTACTCTTACTGTTACTATAGGACCCTCTAGAGTCCTTAGCTTTATTTTCTTCTTTTAGAGTTACTTCCCCTCCTAGCATTATATATACTACTTTTAAAGCTTATTTATATAGAATATACTACTAATTTAATATAAGCAGTAATACTCCTACTTACTGTCCCTCTATTTAGGGCTTATCTTATCTTTACTATAAGGCCTATAAAGGCTAAATTGCTAATATTACTATTGCTATTAATATTATATAAATTAAGCTTTATTTTTATATTTTATACTTTATTTTCTAACTCAGTAATTTATAATAACTCTAAGAGGCATTAAGTTTTATATTTAGCTTACTTTAATAGTGCTCTTATTAATTAAAGTATTAATAAGTATTAGGCTAAGCTGGGTATATACTGTTATAGATAGTATAACCCTAATGGCTCTTACTGCCCTATATAAATAGCTTCTAATACTGGTTTTAAGGCTTATTTTACTAATTTACCTTATAAAGTCCTCTTACTGCCCTCCTTATAGCTTTATTTTTCTTAGACTATATTTAAAACTTAGGTATTGTTCCTACCTATATTTAAAAGACTATAAGTTTATTTTACAGTTTATTTAATATATTAGAGCCTTACTGACTTATTTTAAAATTAAAAGAAGAATAAGTATTATATTATAGCTAAAGGTATTATAAAGGGTTATTAGGATAATACCTTTCCCTCTATTAGTAACCCTTATCTCGCTTAAGTAAGGAGCGTTTTATATTTTTAAGTTATATATTATAGTTTCAGTCTATACCTTTATTATAGTGTATTTAATTCTGCCTTTAGGTATTTTATAAATCTAAACTAATTTTTATAATATAATTTCTTATCTCCTTTAAAAATAATAATATAATTATAACCTTAAGATTAATAAAATAACCTTTATTTACTATAAATACAGCTTATCTAGGATTTCTTTAATTAATTGTTTAGTTAGATCGTTATCTTATTATTTTGTAATATAGCTCTTAATTTTAATAAGTCTAAACTATCTATAGCTCTCCTTTTATAATAGCCCTTATAATACCTTTATAAGTCTATCTATAATTAGGTTTAAGCTTTTCTTATAGCTTAAGGTAAGTATTCTTCTTTTAAGGTATTCTTATAATTAATAGTTATAAATATCTATATACTTAGGTTTAGTCTTTAATTTCTAAAGGGGATTCTTTAATAAGCTAATTATCTATTAATTATTATAAAAGAGGTATAAATCGGTATTTTAAAGCTTAATCTATAGGCTTTATAATAGCCTTTATTAAAATAGACCTTCTTTTACTGCTTATAAGAGTATAAAAAGCTCTACCTCAGTTATTAAGGTAATAACTATATCCTATTTATTTACTCTCTAGCTAATAAGCCCTTTAAAAAGCTTTATAGTAAATCCTTATAAGCTCTTATAATTAAGGGTATTATCTATAAAAGAGGTATTACTATAAACTTTAAAAGTATCTCCTCCCTTAAGCTATAGACTATAGAAATGCATTAGATATAGGTAATTAAACACTCAGTTTATTATATTAATATACTTTTAGCTTAAATTATTTATAAATTAGGCTAACTATAAAACTATAAAAGTAATATTAAGATAAATAATTATATTTATATATGGTAATAATCTAATTGCCCTTTTAAATCAGTTTATTATTTAATAACTTACTATCCCTTTATTTAGAAAGAGCTCTTCCTTTATTATTAAAGTTCTATCTATAATTTCTAAAGTATATAACTTATATATCTTCTCTAGATATATTACTTAAGTTATTTAAATAACTTTTACACTTTAATTTCAGATTCTCTTTATTTTAAGGAACTATTATAGCTTATTTCTACCTATTAATCAGTATTTCTTCTATAAGGATTATACTACTTATATTACTTCTTTTTTATCTTCCTTCTTAAATATAGTAATAATATCGTCTATATAGAAGAATATAAAGATTTTATTTATCTAATAGCAATAGGGTTTATTTAGTATAGATTTAAATCCTAATATCTATAGGCTATTTCTAAGCTCTATTTACTATAAAAGAGGTATAATTTAAAGTCTATATAGTACTTTATATAGTAGTAATACTTATCTTTCTTTCTTATCTCTCTTAAAGTCTAAAGGAAGTTTTATAAATATATTTAATTATAGCTTTATATTAATAAAGGTATTTACTGTATTATGTTGTAATAGCTCTAAATTGAATTTTATTATAATTGTTAATAGTATTTAGAATAAATCTCCTATAAGTATTACTATATAGGTCTTATTACTTCTTAACTTCTATTATTAGTCCCTGTATATAATAAGCCTAGCTTTATATTTCTATAGGTATCTATACTTATTAAATTTATAAGTAAAAACCTATATACAGTCTAGTATTTATAAGTCTCTAATCCTTAAGTTATAGCTTAAAATCTCTATTTAGGATAATATCTACTTATAGCTCTCTAAGTAATTACTCTATACTTACTGGAACTCTTCCTTAAACCTATATCTAATTAGACTACTATAAGAATTTAGTGCCTAAAGTAGGTTCTTTCTATAGTAATTTTATCTATTAAGAATATGGTTTATTTTAAGCTTTTATATCTTACACTTAGGGATAAGCTTTCTATAAATATATCTTCTCCTTATTACCCTTAAAATAACCTTACTTTCCTTCTTTATAATTAATATAGCTATTAAACCTATATAGAATGCTTAATTTAGGATATATAGGTCAATTTCTAATCCTATTATCTAGTCCTTTTTTTAGCTTATCTATATCCCTATTTATATAAAGAAGCTTAAAGGTAGGCTTTTTAGTAGTATTAGGAGGACCTTAAAATGAGATTAAATATACTCTTAAGCTTTAGTAGCTTTACCTTTTTGTGGCTTTATTTCTCCTATTAGTAATTCTTTAACTGTATTTTTAAGGCTTATTTTTAGTATTTCCTATTTATTAGGGCCTTAAATAGAGTCTATTACTTAATCAAGCTATATAGAGTTAAAAAGAGCTTAGAGATAGGATTAAATCTTTTCTAAAGTCTATTTTATAGTTATTTCTCTTATTTATTCCTTATTAATACTAAAGAATTCTTCTTTATTAAATATTTAAAATTTTTTTATACTTTAAATAGATACCTAAGCTTCTTAATATCCTCTTTATTATTAACTATAAAGTTAACCTATCCCGGTAAGTTAAAAACTCTATATATTATAACTATAAATATTACCCTTATAATTAAACTCTAATTAAAATAAACTTAATATATAACTTATATAGTAGTTATTTAACTATATATAAATATAGCTATATCTTCCTCCTTTAACCCTTAATTAATTTAATATAACTAGCTTAACTATTAATTAACCTATTAGATAATAAAGATTATCTAATATATTAAGCTAAATCAATTAATTAATCTCTAGCCTTCTACCCTTCGCTCTATATTACTAACTACTTTTATAGGCCTTATATAATAAGATATCCAGTCAGTAAAGCCTATAGTAATTATAGAATAACTACTATTATAATAATAACTTTAAGCTTATAGCTAAAGATATTAAAAAAGCCCTTAAGTAATATAAAGTCTTAAAGGACTCTAAGCTAATATAAAACACTTTAGCCTTCTAATTTAATTATTCTAATTATACTAATAAGGATATAGCCAGCCTAGCTGCTTTTAGCTATAGACTTCTATTAAAATTATATTTCTATAAAGAGGAGGATAGGAAGTTTATTATAAATAAGCTAAAGGTATTAATAAAATTAATAGAAAAGCTACCTATTAAATTGCTAAGTCTTAAAGAGAGGGACTTCTTTAAGGCTATAAGAGAGGACTACTGATATTAGATTCTTTACTTACTGAAGTAAATTAATAGTATAATTAAGGCCCTTAATAAGAGAGTTATAGTTATTAATATAAAGCTATAAGAAATACGCTAAGTGTAGCTTAAGACTATAAGTATATAAAGGGACTTAGTATATAGTGTTATTGGGGGAAATTAGGAAAATTGGGAGTATTTAAAATTGAAAGATGTATCCTATATATAAAGTTTAGAGTAAGGTTTAGAGTTAAGGCTGCCGCCTAAAGTCAAGCTTCAGGCTACAGGTTAAATCGATCTAGATTACGTAACCTTCCTCTCTAAGAACCTACTGTACTAAGACCTATAATGCATAGCAATATTATTAACTGGGTTATTAACTGGGGTCTTTATTAAATATAATATCTCTAGTAATATAGATCTTATTTATAATTAAATTCTAAATTTAGAATATATTTTAAGAATTATATTTAATAAAGAAGCTAATCTATACCTTTAAGTTAGTTCTTAATTAAAGGCATTTTAATTTTTACTATACTAAATCAGTTATAGTAAATACTTTACTGCTAATAACTCTTATATAGCCAATTTAAGGTTAACTATCTTCTTATATATTCAGAATGCCTAAATAGAAGCTCTTATAGGGTAATTTCTACTAAAGACTCTATTTTAAGGTTCAATTTAAGATATATATTACTATTCTTACTATATCTAGCTAGAGACTTAATAGAAGGTTACTATTAATTATTAGCAGCCTTACTTTCTCCTTTACTACCCCCCTAAAATACTTACTAGATCTATTCTACTATTAAGTATAAGGTATACTCTTATCTAATTAAATCCCCTTTTCTATAATCTATCCCCTAGTTAAATTACCTTTCTAAAGCTTATTATCTATTTTAATTACTTAAATATTAATATTATATATTATTTTAAGTATTTAAATAAAATATTTTAATATAATTAAGAGATTTTTATTATAGCAGTTAGTAAAGTAATAATCTTAATATAAGCTTAACTCTTAATATATAATAATCCTATATAATATATATCTATTAATTCTAACTTTAAAGTTATAAAAGTTAATTAAAATGCATTTATTAAGTTTTAAAGCTTATATCTTTAATTTATAGCACTTTTATTATTTTATCTTTATCTTTCTATAAATATTATATTTAACTGTAATTAGTCCCTTAATTCTAACTCTAAAGGTATAGTTTATAAAGTATTTAAGACTCTTTAGTCCTAAATAACCTAATTAACAGTACTATTAAGTTACTAATACTCTATTAAGCTTCCTTTTAATTTAAAAATTATATTATAAATACCTTATAGAGAATACAGCTTAATTCAGGGTTTTAAGGTTATATTTTAAGATATATTAATTATACTTTAGACTTAAATTATATAAGACTTACCTATTAATATATTAAATTATATCCTTATTATTTTATTAATCCTATTAATACCTTAATTTTTATACCCTTTATAAGGATACTAAATTAATTCCTATTTACAAGCAGTATATAACACCCTTTAGAATAAGTAAATACCACTTATTCTTTAGGTTTAATACTTTAATCTATATAGTACTGTAATATAAGATTAATAGCTATTATAATCTAATATAGACTCCTTCCCTATATTATAAAGTCTTTAGACAGTTAAAGCAGTCAGCTTTATTAAAGATATATACTATAGTTCCTAAATTTAGAATTACTAAGCTCTATAATAAGTATTTAATACTTACTGCTAGAAAAGTAGCTGCTTTTTTTAAAATTAAAGTTCTAACCCTTAGTAATTAATTTAACTTCTCTTATAGAGTATTATCTTTATATTATAGTCTCTTATAGAGATTTTAAACTTCCTTCTTTTACTTTAAGCGTTCTTTCTAAAGGCTTTACTATTTCTTTAATTATTAATAATACTTTAGCCTCTTCTCTAAAAAAGCAATTTAATATAAAGTTATATTTAGATTCTTATAACTCTATTTATGTAAAATATATAGTTTTAAGGTTTCTTATAAAAGTTAAAGACATTTAGTTAAACTTTCTTATAAATCTTAAGTTATAGATTGACTTTACTTCCTATCTTTTAATAATAAAGCTTAAAAGGTAGGTCTAAAGCTCCCTTTTATAATACAGTCTATTATAGCCTTATCTCCTCTTTACTTCCTACCTTAAATTTTAATTCAGAATTAAGAGGAAAATATTAGAGGAAGATATATTCTATTCTTAATTTCCTTTTTATTTTAACTATATTTAATTTAAAGGAAACTCTTAAAATAATACTCTAGAGCTTACTGTAGGTTATTAAACTAAATAGTTAGATACTAAGTATTAGCTACTCCTTTAAACTTTATAATCTTTATTCCCTTCTCCTTAGAGGTAATCTATTCTTCCCAATTTATTCTAATATTTAAAGCCTTCTTTAGCACTTTAAAATAGTATTTCTAGGCTTATTTTCTTTTAAGTTTATTATTAATACTATGTATGTCTTTAAGACTGTTATAGAACTGCAAAATATTATTATATTCTTTTAATCTATTTATAATAAGTAAATATATCTCAATATAATATAAGCTAATCTTTTTAATTATCTAATTAAGTATATTTTAAATACTATTAGCCTACTTATTAAATTAATTAAAGTTACTATAATAGATTATTATCTTAACTTTATATACCTCTTAATCCTTAGGGAGGAGTTTAATATATACTGTAATAAGTTATTCTCCCTAAATAAACCTTAGAGGTTATATATTACCTTTAGCTAGTTCTTTTATTAAATAGTCCCTAAATTTAAGCCTCTTAAGCTCCTTTATATATAAAGTAGCAAATTAATTAAAGTTGGCTAAGTAGCCTAATTTATATACTTATTTAATACTTATTTTTATAATATAGGACTGCTTAGAGGAGTCCTGATTAGCTAGGCTATTAAGGAGGTAGGTCTTAATATTAGCAATTAATAATATCTTTAATACAGCATTTAGTATAAAAGTGCAATTTATTTTATTAATTAGTAATTTATTATTATAGTTATAGCTACCTTAAAGAAGTATAGCTCTAAGACTTTTAATTATTAAATGCAATAAGTTATATAATTATAATTATATTAATTAAGATACTTAATCTATCTTACTGCTTCCCCTCTTTTAGGTAATACAATTAGCCTTAAGTCTATTTAAGCTTCCTTTTATTATATAACTCAGTCTTCCCTTCTTCTGAGGCTCATTTATGTAATTAGCCTTGCTTACATATATGCTGTCTCTTTAATATATAGAAGCTTCAGTTCAACAGTTAGTAATATAGAGCGAAGGGTAGGGGGCTAGGGATTAATTAACTGACTCTTGCCTTGCCTTTTTAATAGGTTAACTGACAGGTTAACTGACAGTCAAGCTAGTTATATTAAATTAGTTAAGGGTTAAAGGAGGAACATATAGCTATATTTATATACAGTTAAATAACTGCTATATAAATTAAATATTAAATTTATTTTAATTAGAGTTTAATTATAAAGGTAATATCTATAGTTATAGTATATAGAGTTTTTAACCTATTAAGATAGGTTAACCTTATAGTTAATAATAAGGACGATATTAAGAAGCTTAAGTATCTACTTAAAATATAAAGGATTTTAAATAATAATATATATTTAATTACTTAAGGAAGCTATAAAATATATCTTACTATATATTACTTATAAAATAGAGATAATATAATACTTTATTATAATTATTTAAATAATTAAATTTCTTAGAATTTAGATTAATTAGTAGTTTAATAATTAATAAATTAAAAGAATATTTAAAATATATATTATAATTATAATAAAATTAGATAGATTACTTTTTATTATTTAAAACTATTAATATAAGTATAATAAATATAATATTAAGTAAATTAAAATAGATAGATAATACAAAATAACTATTTATTAAAAAGGCTTTAAATTTAATATAAAGGACTATTTTAATTTAAATATTCTTTATTCTCACTATTAAGGGTATAATTTATTTTAAAAGAGATAATGAGATTACTATCTATTTAAATTTTATTATAGAAATTAATATTATTAATAAAACCTTTATTAAATAGTATAAGCTTTAAAAGTGATATAAAAAAGCTTTAAAACTTTATAGTATTAATAGTATATCTATAAAGTAATACTATTAATAGAAAATAACCTTTACTTTTATTAATTACTAAAGAAAATCTTATAAAATTACCTCTATATTTATTAAAATTTTAATATTTTAAATAGATACTTAAGTTTCTTAATATCCTTTTTATTATTAACTGTAAGATTAATCTATTTTAATAAATTAAAACTCTATATATTATAACTATAGATATTACCCTTATAATTAAACTGTAATTAAAATAAACTTAAGATATAACTTAAGTAGTAATTATTTAATTATATATAAATATAGCTATATCTTCTTCCTTTAATACTTAATTAATTTAATATAATTAGTTTAAATATCAGTTAGCTTATTAAAAAGATAAAGCTATATTATTTAATATATTAAATTAAGTCAGTTAATTAATCCCTAGCCCCCCTTTACTCTATGTTACTAATTACTTTTATATGCTTTATATAATAAGATATCTAATTAATAAAGCTTATAGTAGTCTTAATATAATTACTATCTTAATAAAGACCTTAACTTTATAGTTAAAATAATTAAAAATGCCCTTAAGAAATATATAGTTTTAAGAGACTCTAGATTAATATAAAAGACTTTAGCTTTCTAGTTTAATTACTGTAGCTATATTAATAAAGATATAATTAAGTTAATTACCTTTAGTTATAGGCTTCTATTAAACCTATAGTTCTATAAGGAGAAGAAAAATAAAAAGTGTTTTATAAAGGAGCTAGAGGTATTAATAGAGTTAATAAAAAAGCTATTTATTAAATTATTTAGTTTTAAAGAGAGAGACTTTCTTAATACTATAAAAAGGAACTATTAATATTAGCTTTTTTATTTATTAAAGTAAATTAATAGTATAATTAAAGCCTTTAATAAGAGAGTTATAGTTATTAATATAAAGCTATAAGTAAGAGTATTATATAAAATATATTAATTATAGCTTAAAACCATAAATATATAACTATTAAAGATAGAGGGACTTAATATATAGTATTAATAAGAGAAACTATTAAGAAAATTAAAAGTATCTAAAGTCTATAGAAAATATATCTTATATATAAAGTTTAGAGTAAGGTTTAGAGTTAAGACTGCTACCTAAAGTTAAACTAACTTTAGGCTATAGATTTAATTAATTTAGATTATATAACTTTCTTCTTTAAAAACGTACTGTATTAAGACTTATAATATAAAGCAATATTATTAACTGGGTTATTAATTTGAGTCCTTAGAGATTATAATAAAAGCTATTAATAGACTTTATTATAAAATTATTATTAATTTTCTATTAAGATAATAAAATAAATATAATCCTTATTATAATAAATTAATTTATAAAGTATAGCCTTTTTCTATTTATTACTATTATAATTATAGCTTTAAAGTTAATTAAATATTTCTATAATAAAGTAAAATTATAATATAAAGTTCCTTTAAGTATTATATTAAATAAGAGATTTATCTTTATTAATAAGGTTTAAAGGAAGCTTTATTATACTTTATAAATAAAGTAATAGTTTTTAATAATATATTACCTTTAGATTAATAAGTAAATAAAAGGAATAAATTAAATATTTAATTACTATTTAAAATATTTTATAAAAAATAATTAAAAGATTTAATTAAAATCACTTTAAAAAGTATAATTTATTTATAATAAATAGAATATTATAATAAATAAAAGCTTAAATTATATTTATTTAAAAAAAGGTTTTATATTTTAAATAGATACCTAAGCTTCTTAATATCCTCTTTATTATTTACTATAAAGTTAACCTATCCTAATAAATTAGAAACTCTATATATTATAACTATAGATATTACCTTTATAATTAAACTCTAATTAAGATAAACTTAATATATAACTTATATAGCAGTTATTTAATTATATATAAATGCAGCTATATCTTCCTCCTTTAACCCTTAACTAATTTAATAAAACTAACCCACTTAACTGTCAATTAACCTATTAAAAAGACAAGGCCTTATTATCTAATATACCAAGAGTCAGTTAATTAATCCCTAGCCCCCTTTCGCTCTATATTGCTAACTACTTTTATAGGCTTTATATAATAAGATATCTATTTCCAGTCAGTAAAGCCTATAGCATTCTCAGTATAACTACTATCTTAATATGGACCTTAACCTTATAGCTGAGATAATTAAAGAAGCCCTTAAGAAATATATAGTCCTAAAGGACTTTAAGCTGGTATAGGACGCCTTAGCCTTCTAGCTTAATTACTCTAGCTGTATTAATAAAGATATAGCTAGGCTAGCTGCCTTTAGCTATAGGCTTCTATTAAACTTATATTTCTATAAGAGGAAGAAAGATAGGGAGTTTCTTATAAGGGAGCTAGAGGTATTAATAGAGCTAGTAGAAAAGCTGCTTATTAAGTTATTTAATCTTAAAGAGAGGGACTTTCTTAATGCTATAAGAAGGGACTATTAATACTAGATTCTTTACTTACTGAAATAAGTTAATAGTATAATTAAGGCCCTTAATAAGAGAGTTATAGTTATTAATATAAGGCTATAAGAAATATACTAATTATACCCTGAGACTATAAGTATATAAAGGGACTTAGTATATAGTATTATTAAGGGAAATAGGAAAAGTTAGGAGTATTTAAAGTCTATAAAAGATATATCCTATATATAAAGTTTAGAGTAAGGTTTAGAGTTAAGGCTGCTGCCTAAAGTCAAGCTTCAGGCTGCAGGTTTAAACAATCTAAGTTATATAACCTTCCTCTCTAAGAACTCACTATACTAAAACCCTTATAATATAAAGCAATATTATTAACTGGGTTATTAACTAGGGCTAAATTATATATTAATAGATTATTACTTTATTATTTAATATATTATTAAAGATATTAATATTAAAAGGAAAGTATTAAAATTTTATTTATAAATAATATAATTTAAAATAATTAAATAGGAAATAAAGAATTATTAAATTATTATAAATAAAAAATAAAAGAAATACTATAATTAGAACTATCTCTAATTAATTATTTAATTAATAATATTAATTTATATTATAAAGGTCTTAATATAGTAGGTTTTTAGAGAGAAAGGTTATATAATATATTTAATAAGTAAGTATTATAAATAAATAAGTATTATAAAAATCCCTCAGTTTATATCTTTATTATCTAATTAGTTATTTCTTAATAGTTTAATATATTATAGTCCTTAAATAAAGTTAGAATCCTTTTTACCTTTTTTATTCTTTTAAATAACCCTAATCTAAAGACTTAATATATTATACTAATCTATAAAGTAAACTATTATACTTTATATTACTATTAAGATATTATTTAATTATAATATAATTATATCCCTAATTCTTAAAAACTATCTAATTTAAAGGAATAAATAATAGTTTAATTTATTTTTAATTTATATTTATAAAGATATCCTTTATAATTATATTTTATAAAAGAAATAGTTAATTCTCTATTTATTAACTGTAATATATTACCTATTAATAAGTATTAGGCTTATAACTTTATTAAGTAATAATTAGAGCTAAAGATATATATCTTTTAAAGATATAACTATTAGAGAGCTAAATATAAAGATTTAAATATTATTTATAGCTAGTTTTAGCTTATAGAGAATATAATTATAAAATATAATATTTAATTAAATAATATTTAGAACTTTAATAAGACTGGCTTTATAATAAGCTTTATATAATTTAAAATAGTTATTATAAGTTTAGAAAGATAAAAAAGATTAAAATTAATTTAATTTAAAAACTATAAATAGATTATTATAATTTTAATAATAAATATTAAAAGTTAATTAATTTTACTATTTATTATTAATTTAGATTAATATTATCTTATAAATTAATATTAAAAAAGTAATCTCTTTAATAATTAAATTATTATAATAAATTAAAATAGCTAAATAAATCATAACTTAAATCTTAAATATTTAAAATATTTTAATTAATTAATAGCTAAGTAATTAATTAATCTCTATTATCTTTTAATCCTTAATAATTATAAAAGTTACTATTTAGTTAATTTTAAGAGATACTATTAAGATTATAAGATTATTATACTTTATATACCTCCTTATATATCCTATTTACTTTAGCCTCTTAATATTAAGTATTTTTTAATACTAAAGAATACTTATAATTAAGAAATAAAGTATCTAATTAAATACTTTATAACCTATATTTTAAAGATTAAATTCTTTCTAACTTTTTATATTACTTTTTAAGCTACCTTTATAGAAAGTAATATCTAGAGAGCTTTTAAAGGATCAGACTTTATCCTCTTAATTTAGAAACTATTATTTTAAAGCTTAATATATAGCTATAAACCCTAATGCCTTCTAGAGATATAAGCTAATTATTAAGTCTATAGGTTTTAAAGACCCTAAAGATAGTAAAAGAGGCTTAATTTTACTCTAAATACCGTACTAAATAAATTATTAAGTATAAAAGTAACTCTTTAAAGTTAATAATTAAAGCTATTAAATTAAATATAAAAATAATAATTATAGTTATATATAAAGCAGTCTTATTAAGAGATTAAATATAAAATCTTAAAGAGGTAAATAGTATATTAAGTTATTATTAAAAAGTAAAAAGGATAAAATTATAAAAAAGAGGGATAATAGCTATATAGAATATATTATAAGTAATTAATTAAATAGATATTAATATATAAATAGTTAGCCCTAATTAATAACCTAGTTAATAATATTGCTTTATATTATATATCTTAGTATAGTAGGTTCTTAGAGAGAGAGGTTATATAACCCTTTATTTAACCTCAATTAATTAAATCTATAGCCTAAAGTCAGCTTGACTTTAGGCAGCAGCCTTAACTCTAAACCTTACTCTAAACTTTATATATAGGATATATCTTTTAACTTTTAATACTCCTGACTTTCCTAAGCTTTTCCCCCTAATAACAGTATATACTAAGTCCCTTTATAGCCTTATTTAAATTTTTTTATACTTTAAACAGATGCCCAAGCTTCTCAATATCCTCCTTGTTGTTAACTGTAAGGTTGACCTGTCCCGGCAGGTTAAAAACTCTATATATTATGACTGTAGATGTTGCCCTTATAACTGAACTCTAACCAAGATGAACTCAATATGTGACTTACGCAGCAGTTATTTGACTGCGCATAAACGCAGCTGTGTCTTCCTCCTTTAACCCTTAACCAATTCAACACAAGTAGCTCGACCGTCAGTCAACCCGTCAGTCAACCCGTCAAAAAGACAAGGCCACATCGTCCAACGTACCAAGCTACTAGTCAGTTAATCAATCCCCTTCGCTCCACATTGCTAACCACTTTCGCAGGCCTCGCACAACAAGATGTCCGGTCGGCGAAGCCTACAGCAGTCACGGAATGACTACTATTACAATAATAACGTCGAGCTTACGGCTGAGGACATTAGAGAAGCCCTTAAGCGATATGAAGTCTCCAGGGACTCTAAGCTGGTATAGGACGCCTTAGCCTTCCAGCTCGACTATTCCGGCCATACCGATAAGGATATAGCCAGCCTAGCCGCCTTTGGCTGTAGACTTCTGCTAGACTTGCATTTCTGTAAGGAGGAGGACAGGAAGTTTGTTGTAAATGAGCTGAAGGCGTTAATGAAGCTAGTAGAAAAGCTGCCTACTAAGTCGCTGAATCTCAGAGAGAGGGACTTCCTTGAGGCCGTAAGAGAGGACTACTGGTATTGGATTTTTTACTTACTGAAGTAAGTCAATAGCGTAATTGAGGCCCTTAACAAAAGAGTCATAGTCATCGATATAAGGCCATAAGAAACACACTGAGCGTGGCCTGAGACTACGAGTGCACGATGATAGGGACTCGGCGTATGGCGTTATTGGGGGGAACTGTTAGGAAAATCGGGAGTGTTTAAAGTTGAAAGATGTATCCTATATGTAAAGTTTAGAGTAAGGTTTAGAGTTAAGGCTGCCGCCTAAAGTCAAGCTGACTTCAGGCCGTAGGTTTAATCGATCCAGGTTACGTGACCTTCCTCTCTAAGAACCCACTGTGCCAAGACCTGTGATGCAAAGCAATATTATCCACTGGGTTATCAACTGGGGATTTATAGCCTTATATTAATAACTATAACTCTCTTATTAAGGGCCTTAATTATACTATTAACTTACTTCAGTAAGTAAAGAATCTAATATTAATAGTCCTCTCTTATAGCCTTAAAGAAGTCCCTCTCTTTAAGACTTAGCAATTTAATAGGTAGCTTTTCTATTAATTTTATTAATACCTTTAGCTTATTTATAATAAACTTCCTATCCTCCTCTTTATAGAAATATAAATCTAATAGAAGTTTATAGCTAAAGGCAGCTAGGCTAGCTATATCTTTATTAATACAGTTAGAATAATTAAGCTAAAAGGCTAAGGCATTCTATATTAATTTAAAGTCCCTTAAGACTTTATATTACTTAAGGGCTTTTTTAATATCTTTAGCTATAAGCTTAAAGTTATTATTATAATAGTAGTTATTCTATAATTGCTATAGGCTTTACTGACTGGATATCTTATTATATAAAGCCTATAAAAGTAGTTAGTAATATAGAGTAAAGGGTAAGGGGCTAGGGATTAATTAACTGATTTAGCTTAATATATTAAATAATCTTTATTTCTTAATAGGTTAACTGATAGCTAAGCTAATTATATTAAATTAATTAAGGGTTAAAAGAGGAAGATATAGCTGTATTTATATACAGTTAAATAACTACTATATAAATTAAAATACATTAAGTTTATTTTAATTAGAGTTTAGTTATAAGGGTAATATCTATAGTTATAATATATAGAGTTTTTAATCTATTAGGATAGGTTAACCTTATAGTTAATAATAATAAGGATATTAAGAAGCTTAGGTATCTATTTAAAGTATAAAAAATTTAAATATAAATAGCTATAGAATTATTAAGAAGTAGTAATTAAGGAAGGTCAGTTAGACTGAATATTTAGTAATATAGTATATATAGTAAGACTAGGTATAATATAAGGATCTATTAGGTAGTTTTAAAGGTATCTAAAGAAGAGTATAGTAAGTAATTTTAATTAATTAAATAGGTTATAGTGGTTTTATTCTATAGATAATAAAGAGTAGTAAGATTTTTATAATACTTACTTATATATAATACTTACTTATATATAATACTTACTTATTAAATATATTAGCTAACTTAATTGCTTTTAGTTATAAACTTTTATTGGATTTATATTTCTATAAAGGGGAGGAGAAGAAGTTTATTATAAATAAATTAAAAGTATTAATAAAGTTAATAGAAAAGCTACCTATTAAATTGCTAAATCTTAAAGAAAAGGATTTCTTTAAGGCTATAAAAGAGAATTATTAATATTAAATTCTTTATTTACTAAAGTAAATTAATAGTATAATTAAAGCCTTTAATAAGAGAGTTATAGTTATTAATATAAGGCTATAATAATAGGGACTTAATATATAGCGTTATTAAGGGAAACTATAGGAAAGATTAGGAGTATTTAAAGTCTATAAAAGATATATCCTATATACAAAGTTTAAAGTAAGGTTTAGAGTTAAGGCTACTGCTTAAAGCTAAACTAACTTTAGGCTATAGGTTAAATTAATTTAGGTTATAAACCTTACTCTCTAAGTACCTACTATATTAAGACCCTTATAATATAAAGTAATATTATTAACTGAGTTATTACCTAGGGCTATTTTAAAATATATATTTATTAATAAATATAATTTTATTTCTATCTTTATAGAATTTCCTAAGTTTGACCTTAAAGTCTTATTTAAGATTTTTTATTAATTATTTAGAGTTTATAAGTTTATTAAGATCTTTAGGACTATAATATATTTAATTTTAATTTCTTCTCTATTATTAAATCTAAATATAGGGTTTATATACTTAAAGCGGTTTAAAATTAAAGTAATTATATTAAAAGATCTCTATAGTTTAATAGAAAAGTAAAATATTTATTTTTATAATAAGTAATCTTTAAGCTTTCATTTTTATTTTCTTAATTCGATTTTTATTTTTTATTTTTTAACTTCTTTCTATAAAGCTTAGTTTTTATTCTATTATTATAGTTTTAACTTTTAATAAATACCTAACCTTTCCAGTATACTTAAAGTTATTATTAATAATATATAACCCTTCCAAATAGGTTAAAACTTGATATTGTCAGTTCAGTAGATATTGCCCTTATAACTGAACTCTAACTAAAATGAACTTAATATACTGGTTATTTAGCTGTATATAAAGTAACAGCTGGTTCTTCCTCCTTTAAAACCCTTAACTAATTCAATACAATAAGCCCACTCAACTGTCAGTTAACCCGTCAAAAAGACAAGGAGTCAGTCAATTAATCCCTAGTCTCCTTATTATACTAGTATACCCTTACCAGCTAGTAAGTGCATAGCGTGCCTACCCTTCGCTCCATATCGCTAACTACTTTTATAGGCTTTATATAGCATAATATTAGCTGTAAGAAGAAGCCTATCTAATAGGTGCCTAGGCTACTATAATAGGGGTCTTAATCTGACCTAACTGAAGACTAAATAGGCTATTAATAACTATAAAGATAACTAAAAGCTTAAGTAGCTAAAGTAAGAGGCTAAAGACCTTAATATAGTTATATAGTAATTCTAGCTAATATTACTAGCTCTTATAATTATATAAAATAATACTCCCCTTATTAAACTTATTAGCTTTAGCTGTAAGCTTTTAATTCTCTATAATAGAAGGCTTAGCTAAAGTAATTTAGTATAGCTATACCTAATTAAATTTAATAATAAGCTTAAGAGCTTAAAAAGCTTAAAAAGAAGGTTATAAGAGGGTCTAATCCTTAAGATTAATACTGACTTCCTTAAGGCAGTTAAGTTATATTATAAGCGCTAATATAATAAGCTAGAAATATAGATCTATAAGGCCTATAGGATACTGAGGTATCTAGTTATTAATAAGGCTGTTATATAAAGAGGGACTTAGTGTATAGCGTTATTAGGGGGGGAAGAGGGAAAATTAGGAAGGTTAGAGTCTATAGAGTTCTATATATAAGGTTTACAGTTAAGGCTGCTGCCTAAAGTCAAGCTGACTTTAGGCTATAGATTTAATTAATTGAGGTTATATAAAGGGTTATATAACCTCTCTCTCTAAGAACCTACTATATTAAGTCTATAATATAAATTAATATTGTAAATTAAATTATTAACTGAAGATCTTTATTATTTATTTTCTATTAAATTTATTTTATTTATAGAAATTCTAATAATAAGAGAGTTTAAAGTCTTAAGGTTATTAAAATATATTATCTATTATTATATAAAGACTATTCCTAATTAATAACTCAGTTAATAATATTACTTTTTACTATAAGGGTCTTAATATAGTAGGTTTTTAGAGAGAAAGGTTATATAATATAAATCGATTAAACCTATAGCCAAAGTCAGCTTAACTTTAGGCAGCAGCCTTAACTCTAAACCTAACTTTAAGCTTTATATATAGAATATATTTTTTATAGACTCTAAACACTTCTAATTTTTCCTATTGTTTCCCTTAATAATAGTATATATTAAGTCTCTATTATTATATATTTATAGTCTTAATCTATTATTAATATATTTTATATAATACTTTTACTTATAGCTTTATATTAATAATTATAACCCTTTTATTTAAAGCTTTAATTATACTCTTAATTTACTTTAATAAATAAAGAATTTAATATTAATAGTCCCTTTTTATAGTATTATAGATATCTCTATTTTTAAAATTAAATAATTTAATAAATAGCTTTTCTATTAGCTCTATTAATATCTCTAAATCTTTAATAAAAAACTTTTTATCTTTTTTCTTTTTATAGAATTATAGATTTAATAGAAGCTTATAGCTAAAAGTAATTAATTTAGATATATTTTTATTAATATAGCTAGAGTAATTAAATTAAAAGGCTAAAGTATTTTATATTAATTTAAAGTCTCTTAAAACTATATATTTCTTAAAGGCTTTTTTAATTATTTTAAGTATAAGGTTAAGGTCTTTATTAAAATAGTAATTATATTAAGACTACTATAAGCTTTACTAGTTAGAAAAAGATATCTTATTATATAAGGCTTATAGAAGTAGTTAGTAATATAAAGCGAAGGGGGGCTAGGAATTAATTAACTGACTTTATATTAAATTAGTTAAGGGTTAAAGAAGGAAGATATAGCTTTATTTATATGCAGTTAAATAACTACTATATAAATTATATATTAAGTTTATTTTAATTAGTGTTTAATTATAAGGGTAATATCTATAAATATATTATAGAGAGTTTTTAACTTATTGAAATAGATTAACCTTATAGTTAATAATAAGGAAGATATTAAGAAGCTTAAGTATCTACTTAAAGTATAAAAAAAAATTTAAAAACTAATAAATATAATAATTAATCATTATTATTATTAATCTATAATTAGTATTTAAATAATTCTAAAAAATTTAATATATTTAATTAAAAAAATATATTTTAATAGTATTTATAATTAATATAAATCTACTATTATTTCTATATATTAATAAAGATAATATTTATTAGAGAGAGAATAGTTATTATTCCTTGAAGTTTAAAACTAACTAAACTTTAGTTTACTATAAAACTGTCTATAATCTAGATATAATTATAGCTTTACTTTAGAAATTTCCCTCTTTAAGCTTTAGTATAATATAACTATTAAGCCTATATAGCTTTCTTAACCTATTACTTCTGTAATACCTTGAAAAATTATAATAATAAGAATAATAAGAATAATAAGAATAAAGAGAATAAAGAGAATAAAGAATAATAATAGAATCTTAAGAGGAACTTAAAAGATAATATAAATGCCTTAATAATAATTTATATTATAATAATAAATATAACCCTTATTTACTTAAGTCTATTAAGAAAAGGTCTAGGCTTACTATACTGCTAGAGCTATAGCTAGATAGATCTATAAAAAAGAGAAATATTATACTCTTAAGAGCTCTATAAATAACTATAAATAGTTAAAAGACCTATTTAAAATTATAAATATAGATTAAGGGAATATAGCTAACTGTACTAATAGATTATAGAGCTAACATTAATATAACTAACTTTTATATACTTAATAAATTAAAACTACTATAGTAAGATAAAACCTATCTTTACTTAATAAAGAATTTAAAAAGATAATTATTTTCTTATAAGGGAGAATTCATTATTTAAGAGACTAATTATTTAAAGGTATTTAGTAAAACTTAAAAATAATATATTAACCTTAATATTATCTTTATATTTAAAATATAACTTTATATTAAAATACCTATAGCTATATTGCTATGATCTATGAGATATTAATTAGAGAACTAGCTAGATCTATTTTATTGAGAAACACTTTAATAATAAATTAATTAATTTTAAATTAATAATAAATAGAGATTTTGAATTTTAATTAATGCAATCAGTAAAATATAGAATAAGAAAATAATAGAGACCTACTTACCTTTAAAAGGAGTATAGTATAAATAAAATAAAAGTAAAATAAATAGAATTAAATAAATAGTTATAAACTTCAGTATATAACTACATAACTTAAATAAGAAACTAGATTATAGATAAAAGAACTATAGGAGGATAATAGACTTAAGAATATACTATAAGAATACTATATCTATAAGAAACTATTTAAAGAGAAACTTAAAATAAAAGTACTATAATATAGCTATTGGAACTATAAGATTGTCCTTATTATAATTAAACTACTACTTTAAAAAAATCTATAATCTTAATAAAATAGAGCTTATAATACTTAAAGAGAATTTAAAAAAGAAACTATAAAAGAGTAATATATATAAATCTATATTATCTATAGGAATTCCTATAATATTTATACTTATATATAATACAGAATTATAACTTATTATAGACTATTAATAGTTAAATACCCTTATAGTAAAGAATAGAGCCTTACTTCTATTTATTATAGAATTTAAAAACTAACTTTAAGGAAAGTGAATTTTTATTACTCTAAACCTTAAAAGAGCCTATAACTTTATTTATATTAAGGAAGATAATAAATAGAAAACTGCCTTTAGAACTAAATTTAGACTTTTTAAATATTTAATTATACCTTTTAGACTTATTAATACCTTAATACTATTTTAAGGATAATTAATAATATACTATAATAATATTTTAGTATTTTTATAGTCTACTATTTAAATAATATCTTAATCTTTTTAAATAATAAAGAAGAGTATAAGGAATATATCTATAAAGTCTTGAAAGTACTATAAGATATTAGTTTACTTATAGAACTTAAAAAAGACTTACTTTTATATTAAAGACAATAACTTCTTAAGATATATAATTTTCTTAAAAGAAATCTAAATAGATTAAAAAAAGATTTTAAAAATATAAAACTGGCTTATATCTATAACTATTAAAGAAGTATAGAGCTTTTTAAGCTTTATTAATTATTACTAATAATTTATTAAGGACTTTAAGAAAATAGTAAATCTATTTATTAAATTTATTACGAAGGATTAAAAGTTTATATAAATATAGAATATTTAAAAAACTTTTAAAAAGCTATAAGATATTATCTTTAGTAAATCAGTATTAATTATATTTAACTTTATATAAAAAGTTAAATTAAAAATAGACTCTTTAGACTTTATATTAAGAGGATATATTAAATAATAAGATAGTAATAAAATAATTATACCTTATTGCCTTTTATTGATATAAACTATATAGAGTAAAGCTTAATTACTTCATTTATAATAAGGAACTCCTAGCTATTATTAACTATTTTAAGGAATTTAAATACTACGTTATAAAACGCCTCTATTAAATTAAAGGCTATATGAATTATTAAAATATACTATATTTTACTACTATTTAAGAGTTAAATAGATTATAACTATATTATAGTAAATATCTATATAAATTTAATTTTATAAATATATATTATAAAAGATTTAATAATAGATAAATAAATACTATTAGTTAAGGATTAAACTTTAATATTAATACTGTTAAAATTAAAAATTTACTATTAAAACTTAATATAAAGGGATACTATTAGTTTACTTAATTAGTAAGAAGAATTATAAGAATAAAAATAATCTCTAGAATTATAGCTTTTAAGGAATAATAAAACTCTAATAATAAACTATAAAGGCTATAAGAAATAAGATTTAATTATAGAAGATAATAAACAATATAACTTAAATAGATATTAAATATATTTAGAGAAGAATTAATATAGAGTATATATAAATACCCACTATATAGCTATTAAGGTATTATAAAGATACTTAAAAGAATATAAAAGAGATATAAAATAGATAATATAAGAAAGATAATAAAGAAAGTAATTAAATAATATAATATTTATAAAAATATTAAGTCCTAAAGATATAAACCTTATAGATAACTATAGCTGCTATTAATAGTATAATAACCTTAAGATTTAATTATAATACACTTTATAATTAAACTAACTTTATTAAAAAAAACCTTTAATTAATATTTTTTATAATAGTATTATAATTATTATTAACTAATTTATAAATTTCTTATATTACTTATACTATGGAGAATCTATAGATATAGAGGAACTTTCTTATATTTTTTATAAGTATATTATTAATATATATAGATTATTAAATAAGATCTTATTAACTAAAGGATAAATATTTATAGCTAAATTCTAATAAATATTTATATTATATCTAAAACTTAATTACTAGCTTGTGATAGCCTTTAAACTATAGATAGATAGATAAATTAAATAAATAAATTAAATATTAAATTAATACTTATAGTACTATATCAACTGTAAATAAAATAATTAAATTAAAAAGCTATCTATTATATAATTAGTTTATAATATTACTTATAATAAAAGTATAGAAATAAAACTAATTTATATTAACTTTAGATTTATTTTAAATACTTATTAAAGTAAATAAAATATATAAATAATTAACTTTACTGCTATTTTAAAGGCAGATAAATTAAAAAATCTATATAAAGAAATAACAATAGAATTAGAATTTATTAGAAAAAGAATAAACAACTACTATAATATTAAGAAGGTAAAAATACTAACCTTTAAGGAGGGAGAAATAGTCTATTTAGCTATAGAAAATATTATAATAAAATAACCTTTATATAAATTAAATTATAAGTATAATATAGTTTATAAGTAAGTTAGCCACTTAAGTAAGTTAGCTATTAATCTTAACCTTTATATTTTAATTACTAATAGAAATATTATAAGCTATTTAATTAATGAAAACTAATTATTATTTTTATTTTTAATAACTTTAATTACCTTTTTATAAGTCTTTATGTTATATCTACTCTTATTATATATATAATAATACTATATACTTAATTTAGTTAACTTTCTTTAATTATAACTTCTTAGTAATTTAGTTACTATCTATATATTAATATCTATTTAATTAATTTTACTCTAATTAATCCCTATATTTATTTTACTTTTCATCTATTTAAATTTTTTTTATACTTTAAATAGATATCTAAGCTTCTTAATATCCTCCTTATTATTAACTATAAGGTTAATCTATCCCAAGAGGTTAAAAACTCTATATATTATAACTATAGATATTACCCTTATAATTAAACTCCAATTAAGATAAACTTAATATATAACTTATATAGCAGTTATTTAACTGCATATAAATGCAGCTATATCTTCCTCCTTTAACCCTCAACCAATTCAATACAACTAGCAGTCAGTTAATTAATCCCTAGCCCCCCTTTACTCTATATTACTAACTACTTTTATAGGCTTTATATAATAAGATATCTATTTTCAGTCAGTAAAGTTTATAGCAGTCTTAATATAATTACTATTTTGATAAAGACCTTAACTTTATAGCTAAAATAATTAAAAAAGCTATTAAGAAATATATAGTCTTAAGGGACTCTAAAGTAATATAGGATACTTTAGCCTTTTAATTTAATTATTTTTATTATATTAATAAGGATATAATTAAGCTAGCTACTTTTAATTATAAAATTCTATAAAATCTATAGTTCTATAAAGAGAAAAAGAAATAGAGAGCTTTTTATAAAAAAGCTAAAAGTATTAATAAAGCTAATAGAAAAGCTATCTATTACCTTATTTAATTTTAAAGAGAGAGATTTCTTTAATACTATAAAAAGGGACTATTAATATTAACTTTTTTATTTATTAAAGTAAGTTAATAATATAAATAAGGCCCTTAATAAGAGGGTTATAGTTATTAATATAAAGCTATAAGTAAGAATATTATATAGAATATACTAATTATAGCTTAAGACTATAAATATATAATTATTAAAGATAGAGAGACTTAATATATAGTATTATTAAAGAAAATAAGAAATATTAAGAGTATTTAAAGTCTATAAAAGATATATCCTATATATAAAGTTTAGAGTAAGATTTAGAGTTAAGGCTACTGCTTAAAGTTAAGCTAACTTTAAGCTATAGGTTTAATTAATCTAAATTAATATATTTAATAAGTAAGTATTATAGATAAGTAAGTATTATAAAAATCTTACTACTCTTTATTATCTATAGAATAAAACCACTATAATCTATCTAATTAATTAAAATTACTTATTATACGTTTCTCTAGATGCCTTTAGAACTACCTAATAGGTCCTTATATTATGCCTAATCTTACTATATATACTATATTACTAAATGCCCAGTTTAAGTAACCTTCCTTAATTACTACTTCTTAATAATTCTATAACTACTTATATATTAATATCTATCTAATTAATAACTTATAATATATTCTATATAGTTATTAACCCTCTTTTCTATAGTCTTATCCTTTTTAACTTTTAATAATAGCTTAATATACTATTTACCTCTTTAAGATTTTAAACTTAATCTCTTAATAAGACTACCTTATATATAACTATAATTATTACTTTTATATTTAATTTAATAGCCTTAATTATTAACACTAGAGAGCTATTTTTATATTTAGTAATTTATTTAATAAGGTATTTAGAGTAAGATTAAGCCTTTTTTACTATCTTTAGAGTCTTTAAAACCTATAGACTTAATAGTTAGCTTGCCTCTTTAGGAGGTATTAGGGTTTATAGCTATATATTAAGCTTTAAAATAATAGTTTTTAAATTAAGAGGATAAATTCTAGCTCCTTTAAAAACTCTCTAGATATTACCTTCTATAAAGATAGCTTAAAAAGTAATATAAAAGGCTAAAAAGAATTCAGTCTTTAAAATATAGATTATAAAGTATTTAATTAGATACTTTATTTCTTAATTATAAGTATTCTTTAGTATTAAAAAATACTTAATATTAAGAGGCTAAAGTAAATAGGATATATAAGGAGGTATATAAAATATAATAATCTTATAATCTTAATAGTATCTTTTAAAATTAACTAAATAGTAACTTTTATAACTATTAAGGATTAAAAGATAATAGAGATTAATTAATTATTTAGCTATTAATTAATTAAAATATTTTAAATATTTAAGATTTAAGTTATTATTTATTTAGCTATTTTAATTTATTATAATAATTTAATTATTAAAGAGATTATTTATTTAATATTAATTTATATAATAATATTAATCTAAATTAATAATAAATAGTAAGATTAATTAACTTTTAATATTTATTTCATAAATTATAATAATCTATTTATAGTTTCTAAATTAAATTAATTTTAATTTCTTTTACCTTTTTAAGCCTATAATAATTATTCTAGATTATATAAAGCTTAATATAAAGCCAGTTTTATTTAAATTCTAAATATTATTTAATTAAATACTATATTTTATAATTATATTCTCTATAAATTAAAACTAACTATAAATAATATTTAAATCTTTATATTTAGCCCTTTAATAATTATATCTTTAAAAGATATATATCTTTAGCTCTAATTATTACTTAATAAAGTTATAAGTCTAATGCTTATTAATAGGTAATATACTACAGTTAGTAAGTATAGAATTAACTATTTCTTTTATAAAATATAATTATAAAGGAAATTCTTATAAATTTAAATTAAAGATAAATTAAACTATTATTTATTCTTTTAAATTAAATAGTTTTTAAGAATTAGGGATATAATTATATTATAATTAAATACTATCTTAATAGTAATATAAAATATATTAATTTACCCTATAGATTAATATAATATATTAAATCTTTAGATTAAGGTTATTTTAAAAGATAAGAAAGATAAAAAAGATTCTAACTTTATTTAAAGACTGTAATATATTAAGTTATTAAGAAATAACTAATTAAATAGTAAAGATATAAAGTAAGGGATTTTTATAATACTTACTTATCTATAATACTTACTTATTAAATATATTATATCTTTCTTAATATAATTAAAATAATTAAATAAGAAGACTAAAATATTTTATATTAACTTAAAGTCTCTAAAGACTTTATATTATTTAAAGGCTTCTTTAATATCTTTAGCTATAAGCTTAAAGTTATTATTATAATATTAATTATTTTATAATTACTATAGGCTTTACTTACTAAATATCTTATTATATAAAGCCTATAAGAATAGTTAGTAATATAGAGCGAAGGGTAGGGGGTTAGGGATTAATTAACTGATTTAGCTTAGTATATTAGATAATGTAGGTATATTGCTGGTGCTGGTGCTTGAGTATGATATTAATATATAAAGCCTTGTCTTTTTGATGGGTTAACTGATAGGTTGACTGACAGTTGAGCTAGTTGTGTTGAATTAGTTAAGGGTTAAAGGAGGAAGATGTAGCTGTATTTATATGCAGTTAAATAACTGCTAAATAAGTTATAGTATAATAAGTTTATTTTAATTAGAGTTTAATTATAAAGGTAATATCTATAGTTATAATATATAGAGTCTTTAACTTACTGAAATAGGTTAACTTTATAGTAAATAATAAGGAAGATATTAAAAAGCTTAAGTATCTATTTAAAGTATAAAGAATTTAAATAAATTAAAATAGATATTTATAATAATCTTATTACCTTAAGGAATATTTAATTAAAGAGTATATATTTATAAACCCCAGTTAATAATATAGTTTGCAATATTGCGTTATATTATAGTCTTAATATTATAGGTTCTTAGAGAGGGAAGTTATATAAAGGGTTATATAACTTTAATTAATTAAATCTATAGCTTAAAGTCAGCTTAACCTTAGGCAGCAGCCTTAACTGTAAACCTTATATATAGAACTCTATAGACTTTAATCTTTCTAATTTTCCTTTATTTTTCCCCCCCTTAATAATACTATATATTAAGTCCCTATCACTTTATATATACTTTAGAATATTATTAGTATAATAGAGTTAATATTCTAGCTTAATATATTAATATTAGTAATATGACCTAATTGCTATAAGGAACTAGGCTTTAGTCTTAAGGAATAGATACCTTACTATTAGCTTTTCTTTTAAACTCTTTAAGCTCTTAAGCTTCTATTCAAGCCCCTTTAAGTCTAGCTATTAATTCTATTATCTTTACCTACTATTATGAGGATTAAAAGTTTATAGCTTAAAGCAATAAGCTTAATAAGGTTTATATTATTTTATATAATTATAGAAGGTAATATAAGCTTTTAAAAGTCCTATTTATTAATCTTATTAAAGTCTATAGTCTCTTATTTTAGCTAATTAAGCTTCTAACTACTGTAGCAGTTATTAATAGCCTCTTTAATTTCTAATTAAATTAGATTAAGACCTATATTATAGTAGCCTAGGCAGTTATTAAATTGGCTTTTTCTTATTGTAGCCGATATTATACTATATAAAGCCTATAAAAGTGGTTAGCGATATAGAGTGAAGGGGGACTAGAGATTAATTAACTGACTGTTAATTAATAAGTAGGCTTATTATATCGAATTAGTTAAGGGTTTTAAAGGAGGAAGAACTAGCTGCTGCTTTATATATAGTTAAATAACTATATTAAGTTTATCTTAATTAGAGTTTAGTTATAAGGGCAATATCTATTAAATTAATAATATTAAGTTTTAATCTATTTAGAAGTGTTATATATTATTAATAATAACTTTAAGTATATTAGAAAGGTTAGGTATCTATTTAAAGTATAAGAAATTTAAATATTTATAAAGTATAATTAAAATGTATTTTAATATTAAGTTATAGCTTTAGTAAAAGATATTAATAATAAAGATATTAAAATTATAGCTATTATAAAATAAATTAAATAATAATTTAAATAGTTATTAAGAGAGTTTTAAATCTATTTTAAGTCTCTTAAGAAAAAACTCCTTTATAAAAAAGAAAAAGAATAATCTCTCTTCTTTTTTATAAGATTTTTATATCTCTATAAATATAATTTATATTATAAATAAGAAAACTCCTTAAGAAATAAAAAGAAATAATATTATAAAATATTTAATATTAAGACTCTATATTAAAAGAGGAGTATTTATAATAATCCTATTATACTATATATTTAACTGCTTAGAGAGGCTATAGGATATATCTAAGTATAGATTATTTATAAAATAGAGATAGTTTAATACCTTATTTTAATTATTAAAGTAATTAGACCTATTAAAAGCTAAGTTAATTAATGCTTTAATAATTAATAAGTTATAAAGATATTTAGGTTATATACTATAAATATAATAAATATAATACTAAAGAAATTAAAGCTAATAGGTAATATAGTCTAACTATTTATTAAAAAGGCTTTAAACTTAATATAAAGGATTACTTTAGTTTAAATCCCCCTTATATTTATTACTAAAAGTATACTTTATAGTAAAAGAGATAAAAAGATTACTATTTATTTAAATTCTACTATAGAAATTAATATTATTAATAAAACCTTTATAAAACAGTATAAACTTTAGGAATTATATAAAAAAGGCTTAAAGCTTTACAGTATTAATAGTATATCTATAAAGTAATACTATTAATAGAAAATAATTTTTACTCTTTTCTAACTATTAAGGAAAATCCTATAAAATTATCTATATATTTATAAAAATAGATAAACTAAAAGAGTCTAAAGATATATTATTCCTCCTCTTAATAATATATCTTATAGAATACTATATCTATACCGACTTTATAGAATAGTAATAGTAATTTAAAATTAACTGATAAACCTAATTTAAAATCCTACTATCTTATATATTTATATAGTAAGCTAAAAATATAAAAGTCTATATTATTACCTATACTGAGGAATTATACTTCCTATTAAATAAAGAGAAACCTAATAAAAACTGAAATAAATTAATACTTAAAAAGCTATATAATTACCTTAAAGTCTTTCGCTTTTAGAAAGTTAATATATTACTTTAATTAAAGTAAAATAATTATATTATTAATTTATTTAAAATAAAAAAACCTTTTTATATATCTATCTATCTATTAACTTAATTAGAGTTATAGGAATTTAAAGAATATTTAAGAGATAATTTAAAGAAGGAATAAATTAAACCCTTAAAGATCTTTATAGAAATATTTATCTTTTTTATTCTTAAGGAAGATAAAAGTTTAAGACTCTATATTAATTATAGAGGACTAAATAAAGTAACTATTAAGAATTAATACCTATTACCTATTATTATTAAGATTATTAATTATATATAGGAAATAAAGTACTTTTTAAAGATTAATTTAAAAGATATTTATTACTAAATCTATATTAAAGAAGGTAATAAATAAAAGATAGTATTTTATATTTAATATAGTTACTTTAAATATCTTATAGTACCTTTTAAATTAATTAATATATTTATAACCTTTATAGTTATATTTATAAAACTTTTTAAAATTTAATTAATATAATTTATATAATCTATTTAGATAATATCTTAATCTATTTAGAGATAGAAAAAGCCTATTTTAACTACTTAAAGTAAATCTTTATAAAGCTATAAAAGGTAGAGCTCTATAGAAAACCCTTTAAGTATATATTCTAATAAAAAAGGGTAGAAATTTTAAAATTCTTTATTATAAATATATATATTAGAATAGATTTAAAATAATTTAAAATAATTTAAAATAATTTATAATAATTTAAAAATAAAAAAAGTAAATTACCTATAAAAAGATATAAATCTTCTTAAAATTCTTTAACTTCTATAGAAGGTTTATCTATAAATACCTTAAAGTAATAGCCCTTTTAATAAGCCTTTAAAAAAGGAGTAAAAATAAAATAAAGTTTTAACTTATAATACTAAATAATAAAGAAAAATATATATTTTATAGCTTAATTAAAGAGTTTAAAAAAGACTTATTATTATAATATTTTATCTTTATTAAATTAATTTATATTAAGATAGATATATTAAATATAATAATAATAAGTATTCTTTTATAATTAAATAATTAAGGCTAATATTACTTTATAGCCTTTTAGTTTTAAAAGTAAATAATGAAAGAGATTAATTATAAGATATTAAATTAAGAGCTTATAGTAATTATAGAGTTATTTAAATACTATTAATACTATTTTAAAAGATCTTTAATTTAAAAAGAGATATTAAATAACTATTAGAATTTATGGTTCTTTATAAAAAATATTAAATTAAATAGTAAATAGGCTTATTAATATATTTACCTTATTATTATAGTTTTAACTTTTAATAAATACCTAAGCTTTCTAATATACTTAAAGTTATTATTAATAATATATAACCCTACTAAATAGGTTAAAACTTAATATTATCAGTTCAGTAGATATTGCCCTTATAACTAAGCTCTAACTAAAATAAACTTAATATACTGTAACTTATATTATTTAACTGTATATAAAGCAACAGCTGGTTCTTCCTCCTTTAAAACCCTCAACCAATTTAACACAATAAGCCCACTCATCAATTGACCTTCACAAGCACTCGACTGTCAGTCAACCCATTAAAAAGACAAGGCAAGCTACTAGTCAGTCAATTCATCCCTAGTCTCCCTTCGCTCTATATCGCTAACTACTTTTGCAAGCCTCATACAGTATAATATCGACTACCGCAAGAAGAAGCCTATCTAATAGGTGCCCGGGCTACTATAGTAGGGGTCTTAATCTAACCTAACTGAAGATTAAATAGGCTATTAATAACTGTAAAGATAATTAAAAGCTTAAATAGCTAAAGTAAAAAGCTAAAAACCTTAATACAGTTATATATTAATTCTAATTAATATTATTAACTCTTATAATTATATAAAATATAACTACCTTTATTAAATTTATTACTTTTAGCTATAAGCTTTTAATCCTCTATAATAGAAGGCTTAATTAAAGTAATTTAATATAATTATATTTAATTAAGCTTAATAATAAGCTTAAGAGCTTAAAAAGCCTAGAAAAAAGGCTAGAAAAAAGTCTAATCCTTAAGATTAATACTGACTTCCTTAAGGCAGTTCAATTATATTTCTATTATAAGCGTTAGTATAATAAGCTAGAAATATAGATCTATAAGGCCTATAGTATACTAAGGTATCTAGTTATTAATGAGGCTATTATATAAAGTGATAGGGACTCAGTATATAGCGTTATTAGGGAGGGAAGTAGGAAAATTAGGAAGGTTAGAGTTAGAGTTTTATATATAAGGTTTACAGTTAAGGCTGCTGCCTAAAGTTAAGCTGACTTTAGGCTGTAGATTTAATTGATTGAGGTTATATAAAGGATTATATTACCTCCCTCTCTAAAAACCTACTATATTAAGACTGTAATATAATGCAATATTGTAAACTAAATTATTAATTAGAGATATTTACCTTATATTATATAACTTTATTATTAAATATTATATAGGAAAGATAAACTTTATTAATATACCCTTAAGACCTATAGGAATATAGTAAGAAGAGAGTAAAAATCCTATTCTATTACTATTATTAAAGAATAAAATAATAAAAATATAAATAGTAATAAGAAATTTAAATAGAAATATTAATAATAAGCTATAAATTTAAATTAAAGATTTAATAAAAAGAGCTAAAAAGCTATATAAAAGAGAAGAGAGAATATTAATAAAAAGCTAATAGATAAAGCTAATAAATTTAAAAAGCCTAATAAGATATAAAACATTTAAGCTAATATATCTTTATCTAAAGTAATAAGTATAGAGGAGCTATAAGTATTATAAAATAATCTAAAAGAATAAATAGAAGACCTAAAGATTTAAGTTAATATATCTCTATTTAAAGTAATAAATATAGAGGAGTTATAAATACTATAAGATTATTTAGAGTATAATAAAATATCTTTTAGTATTATATTAAACCTTATTCTATCAGTAATACTAATTAAAATAGGCTTTATAAGTATTTCTCTATAAATTTATTTTTAATTTTATATTAATTTAATTTTTTTATTTAATATTTTTTATATATTTAAAGGTAATTAATATTCTTTATTTTAAATTATTTATAATATTATTAAGATTCTTAATTAATTTTAAGAGAGTATTAATAATATTTTTAATTTTATTTTAAATATTATATTTTATAAAGCTATTAATATTATATTTAATTATTTTTTATATTCTTTCTATTTATTAAAGTTTATTTATTAGTTTACCTTTAATATATTTAAAATTAATATTAAAATAAATAGTTTTTATTTAAGTTTCTTTTTATATTCTTAATATTATTATTTCTATAAAAAGTATAATATACTTTATAAGCGACCTAACTATATAAGCGACCTAACTATATAAGCGACCTAACTAAAATCCCTTACCTTATATTAATACTATTAAATCAATTAATTCTTAATAACTGTAAATATTATTATTATTAAATAAAGCTAGAATTATTCTTACTCTTTAGGCTCTTAAGAATAACCCGAAATTAAGTATATAATATATATATTAGATATATATAATTAAATATAGTACCCTCTGCAATCGGAAGAATAATATTAAAGCAAAATATAAAATTACTATTAAATTACAGAACCTATCCAATCTAGAAGAGTAGGTCCTTCTTTAAGCTATTTTTAACCTAGATATATAAGGCTTTCCTCCCTAGATCTATATTATTAAAGAAGTAGCTAATTAACTACTTATTAATTATAGCGCCTAATCAGTCAGTAAGCTCTAGGCTAATAAATTTATTAATTAATAAATAAAGCTTAAAATGTATTTCTTATAGAAGTATAACTATAAAAGAGCTTTATATAATAATCTAACTATTATTTATAATTAGTTTAGGCTTATATAAAATATAATTTCAAAATATAATATCTATATAGATAATATCTAGAACTTTAATAAGACTGGCTTTATAATAGATATAATTTTAATTAAGAAAGTAATTATAAAGGTAGAGAGGTATAAAAAGCTAAAATTAATATAGCTTAAAAATTAGAAATAGGTTATAGTAATTAAAGGGATTAATACAGCAGGCTAGGCTATCCTACTATTTATTATAATTATAGGTAAGTATTACCTTTATAATTAATATAAAGAAAGTAGCCTCCCAGCCAATTTGGCTATTGCTATAACTTAAAATAGATAAATAAATAATAAAATAGATCTTAAGTAGCTTAAGCACTTTTAATAAGTATATAATTAATTAATCAGTTAGTTAATATTGCCTTTTAATCTTTAATAGCTATAAAAGTTATTATTTAGCTGACTTTAAAGTATACTATAAGGAAAAGAAGATTATTATACTCTATATATCTATTTATACCTCTTATTTACTCTAGCCTCTTAATATTAGGTATTTCAAGCCACTTAAAACGGCCTATAGTTAAGAAATTAATTATTTAATTAAATATTCTATAAATTATATTATTAAAACTGAGTTCTTTTCTACCTTCTATACTGCTTATTAAGCTACTATTATAGAAAGTAATATTAAAGGAGGTTTTAAGGGAGTTAGGCTTATTCCCTTTAATTTAGAAAATATAATCTTAAAGCTTAATATATAAATATAAACTCTAATGCTACCTAAAGAGGATATAGGCTAGGCCTAACTTTAGACCCTAAAGATACTAAGGACTGTAATTAAGACTAATTCTTATTTAGAATAACTTAAGAGATAAATTAGAAGATATTATAATAGCTCTCGAGAGTTAATCCTTAAAGCTCTTTAGTCTCTTACTAAAGCAGTAAGGCATAATATATATAAGACTGCCCTATTAGAGGCTAAAGTTAAAGAGCTTAAAGAGGAGAATATAAAGCTTAGCTAGAGGAAAAAGGGAAAAAGAAGCTAGCTATAGAATAGCAATAAGATAACTATAGGAAATAGTTAGAATTAAATTAATTAGATAGATATAAATAAATAGGTAGCGGCTAAAATAAAATTATAATTAAGGAAGTTCAGATTAGCTATAGGTTTAGCACTATAGGAGTTATAATAAGGCTGGATATAACGTAAGGATATATTAAGAGATAATTAAGATCAGTAAGGAAGAGGATAGTAATTAGTTTTAATTAATTTAATAGATTGTGGTATTTTTATTGCTACCTTAAATAAGAAGGTTGAGATTTTTAGTTAGGTCGCTTATATAGTTAGGTTACTTATGAAGTATATTATTTTATTTATAATTAAGCTATATTTTAATAATTTTTTATTTTTTTATAATATTATTTTTCTTTAGCTTTAAGTGTAATATATTTCTCTAATTTTATTTATTAATTTAATTTAATTATAAATAATTCTAATATAACTCTATTTAATAATATTAAATTAATACTTAAGTTTTATATTTTAAGCTTTATACTATTAATTATATTATTTAATTAATAATTAAAGATACTTTTAAAGTTATAATAAAGAGGAAGTAAATATATTTTCTATTAAGGCTTTAAATATCTTAATAGAATTATCTCTAAATCTTTACTCTATTAAGATATATCTAAACTCTATTATTATTCTTTCTCTATATAAATATATTTATTAAAATAGACTTTTAATATACCTTGTTTATTATAAATCTCCTTCTGATTTTAAAGAATAATTCTATTAAGATAGTAATAAAGTATAGAGAGTTACAGTCTTATATTTTAAATCTTCTTAAGTATAAATTATATTTTATTTAAATAGGTTTTATTTATATTACTTTTATAATTAAGTTAATAATAGATTCTTTTTACTTTATTTCTTTTTTATTACTTTATAATTTCTATTTATTTTATTCTTTTCCTTTTTATATAATATTATTCTTTTTACTATATATAAAAAATTTAAATTATATTTACTATATTACTTTTAATAATCTATTAATTATATTTAAATAGCTATTTTAATTAATCTATTAAATAATAAAGCTATCTTTTAATTCTTCTTCTATTTTTAATATATTTTACTTTTTATTTATTTCTATTAATTTTCTATTTTTAATATTAACTTTTTTAATATTTATATTTTAACTTTTAAATAGTTTAAAAAGTTTAATAAGAAATATATTATAGAGTCTTAAGTATTAACTTAATAATATTAAGTAATATATTTATATATTAATTTTCTTAAAGATTTAATATAATTTAATAAATCCTTTTTTTAATTTCTTTTTTTTTTTTTTTCTCTTTTAAAGTTTAAATTTCTAATTAAATATATTATATATAAACTCTTTTTAAAATAGTATTTTTAATAGTTTTAATTCTAATATTTCTTTTATTTTTTATTTATAGTAATTTAATATTGTTTTATTCTCTATTTAGTTATTTTAAGTTATATTATTTTTATATAGTCTTTTAAGAGTCTTTTCTTAATATTAATATCTTTAGTAATATATTAAACTATAAAATAGTAGTTTATTAATATATAGTTTAAGCTTTTATTTATTATAATATTTTATATATTATTATTAATAGATTGTACTCTTTAAAGTAATTTTAATTATATCTTTTAATTATTTTTAATAGAATATCTTAAGTAGGAATTAAATATTTAGTCTATTCTTTCCATATACCTATTAATTTAAAAGTAATATACTATTAAAAGCTACTCTTTTATATATAAAATATAGTAAATCTTACTTTAGAACTTATCAATAAAGATAGATCCTCTATTTAATATAATATTTAAAAGAACTCTATATTATAACTCTATTTTATTATAAAAAGGCTTAATTAACTTTAAAGCTATAATTATAATAATAATAAATAAAAAAAAGCGATATTTTATAAATTAATTTATTATAATAAGAATTATATATACTTTATTATCTCTATAGAAAATTAATAGTAATTTTATAATAAAGTCTATTAATAGTTTTTATTATAGTTTTTAAGGAATTAATAAGTTCTTATATTTGCTATAAGGTTTATATCTCTTAAATACTATTTTTTAATATATAAAGTATATTTTTACTTATTTAGCTATATTTTAATTTAACTTTTTTAATAGAATCTCCTTTTAATTAAGTCTTAAATATATTTAACTTCAAAGTCTCTTACTATCTCTTTATTATAATAAAAGTATATTATTTCTTATCTCAAGTTAATAACTTAGTTAATAATATCATATTATATTATAAGTCTTAATATAGTAGGTTCTTAAAGAGGAAAGTTATATAACCTAGATCGATTAAACCTATAGCTAAAAGTCAGCTTAACTTTAGACAGCAGCCTTAACTCTAAACCTTACTTTAAACTTAATATATAGGATATATCTTTTAACTTTAAATACTTCTAATTTTTCTTATAATTTCCCTTAATAATACTATATATTAAGTCCTTATTATTATATACTTATAGTTTTAAGCTATAATTAGTATATTTTATATACTACTTTTACTTATAGCTTTATATTAATAACTATAACCCTTTTATTAAAAGCGTTAATTATATTATTAATTTACTTTAATAAGTAAAGAATTTAATATTAATAGTCCCTTTTTATAGTATTATAGAAGTCTCTCTCTTTAAGATTTAGTAATTTAATAGATAGTTTTTCTATTAAATTTATTAATACTTTTAGTTTATTTATAATAAATTTTCTATCCTCCTCTTTATAGAAATATAAATCTAATAGAAGTCTATAGCTAAAGGCTGTTAATCTAGCTATATCTTTATTAATATAGCCAGAGTAATTAAGGTAGAAGGCTAGAGTATTTTATATTAACTTAAAGTCCCTTAAGACTATATATTTCTTAAGGGCTTCTTTAATTATTTTAGCTAGAAGGTTAAGGTCTTTATTAAAATAGTAATTATATTAAGACTGCTATAGGCTTTACTAATTAAATATTTTATTATATAAAGCTTATAAAAGTAATTAGTAATATAGAGTAAAGGGGGCTAGGGATTAATAAACTAATTTAGCTTAATATATTAAATAATCTTTATCTTTTTAATAGGTTAATTAATAGTTAAGCTAGTTATATTAAATTAATTAAGGGTTAAAAAAGGAAGATATAGCTGCATTTATATACTATTAAATAACTGCTATATACATTATATATTAAGTTTATTTTAATTAGAGTTCAGTTATAAGGGCAATATCTATAGCTATAATATATAGAGTTTTTAACTTACTGAAATAGGTTAACCTTATAGTTAATAATAAAGAGGATATTAAAAAGCTTAGGCATCTATTTAAAATATAAAAAAGAATTAAATATTACTTCTTATTATAATTCTATATTTTATAGAATATATAATGTACTTAATAAGTAAGTAACCTAAATAAATAAGTAACTTAAAAATCCCTTATCTTATAATATTTCTATTTAATTAGATACTTCTTAATAACTAAATATACCTTAATTATTAAATAAAGCTAAAATCCTTTTTACCCTTTAGGCCCTTTAAAATAACTTAAAATTAAATACTTAATAGGCAGTAACTATCTATAATATCTACTATTATACTTTATAATACTATTATAATAGCATTTAATTATAATATAATTCTATCTTAAACTTATAGAAACTATTTAATTTAAAAGAGTGAATAATAGTCTAATTTATTTTTAACTTAAATTTATAAGGATTTCCTTTATAACTGTATTTTATTAAAGAAATAGCTAATTCTCTATTTACTAACTGTAATATATTACTTATTAATAAGTATTAAGCTTATAACTTTATTAAATAATAATTAAAGCTAAAGATATATATCTTTTAAAGATATAACTATTAAAGAGCTAAATATAAAGATCTAAATATTATTTATAATTAATTTAGGCTTATATAGAATATAATTATAAAGTATAGTATTTAATTAAATAATATTTAGAACTTTAATAAAATTGGTTTTATAATAGGCTTTATATAATCCAGAATAGTTATTATAAGCTTAAAAAGGTAAAAAAAGATAAAATTAATATAATTAAGAAACTATAAATAGATTACTATAATTCTAATAATAAATACTAAAGGTTAATTAATCTTACTATTTATTATTAATTTAAATTTATATTATTTTATAAATTAATATTATAAAGTAACCTTTTTAATAATTAGATTATTATAATAAACTAAAATAAATAAATAAATAATAAGCTAAATCTTAAATAATTAAAATACTTTAATTAATTAATAGATAAATAATTAATTAATTTTTATTATCTCTTAATCTTTAATAGTTATAAGAATTATTACTTTATTAACTTTAAGAGATACTATTAAGATTATAAGATTATTACATTTTATATACCTATTTATATATCTTATTTACTTTAGCCTCTTAATATTAAGTATTTTTTAATACTAAAGAATACTTATAGTTAAAAAATAGAATATTTAATTAAATATTCTATAATCTATATTTCTAAGATTAAATTCTTTCTAGCCTTTTATATTGCTTTTTAAGCTACCTTTATAGAGAGTAATATCTAAAGGGCTTTTAAAAAAGCTAGACTTTATTTTTTTAATTTAAAAACTATTATATTAAAGCTTAATATATAGCTATAAACCCTAATGCCTCCTAAAGAGGTAAATTAACTATTAAATCTATAGGTTTAAAGACTCTAAAGATAGTAATAGAGGCTTAATCTTAATCTAAATACCTTATTAAATAAATTATTATATATAAAAGGAGCTCTTTAGAGTTAATAATATAGACTATTAAGTTAAATATAAAAGCAATATTAATAGTTATATATAAAGTTATCCTATGAAGAGATTAAATTTAAAATCTTAAAGAAGTAAATAGAATATTAAATTATTACTAAAAGGTAAAAAGGATAAAATTATAAAAAGAAGGGTTAATAACTATATAGAATATATTATAAGTAATTAATTAAATAGATATTAATATATAGGTAGTAGTAAAATTATTAAAAAGTAATAATTAAGGAAGGTCAGTTAGACTAGGTATTTAGCGCTATAGTATATATAGGAATACTGATTATAATATAAGAACCTATTAGGAGGATATTCCGGCCTTTAGAAATAAGTATAGTAAATAATTTTAACTGATTAGATAGTTTATAGTGTTTTTATTTAGATATTAAGCCTAAAGGTTGAGATTTTTAGGTTACTTACTTATTTAGGTTACTTGCTTATTATATATATTACTCTATTTTTATAATAATAAATACTATCTTTTACTTTTTATAAAATATTTTTATTTTAATTCTCTTTTAAAATATATCTCTATTAAATTACTATTTTAATATTATAACTCTATATAAATGAAATTTTTTCTTTTAATAATACTATTATCTCTTAATTTATAAAGTCTTTACTCTATATACTTTACTATATTCTCTCTTTTAATATTAAATTATATAACTATAATTTATCTTTTATTTATTCTTTAAATTTAATAAATAACCCTTTTAAATCCCTTTTAATTAATATTATTAGTAAAATAGGGTTTAATATAATACCTAAAGATATCTTATAATACTTTAAATAATCTTAAAGATTTAAGCTAATATACCTCTATTTAAAGTAATAAATATAAAGAAGCTATAAATACTATAAGTCTTTTATTTATTCTCTTAGATTATTTTATAGTATTTATAGCTCCTTTATACTTACTATTTTAAATAGAGATATACTAATTTAAGTTTTATATATCCTATTAAATACTTTAAATTTATCTATTTTATTTATTAATTCCTTATTAATATTCTCTTTTTCTTTTTTATATAGCTCTTTAGCTCTTTTTATTAAATCTTTAATTTAAATCTATAGTTTATTATTAATATTTCTATTATAATTTCTTATTACTATTTATATTCTTATATTTTTATTCTTTAATAATATTAATTAAATAGAATCTTTATTTTCTTTTTACTTTATTTTTATAAATCTTAAGAGTATATTAATAGGGTTTATTTTTCCTTTTTAATACTTAATAATAAAGTTATATAATATAAAGTAAAAATATTAATAAGCTTATTTACTATTTAACTTAATAGTAAGAGGATTTAAAGTCTTAAGGTTATTAAAGTATATTATCTATTATTATATAAAGACTATTATTTAAAATAGCTTAAAGTATAAGCTTTAAAATTATTATAGATATAATAGGTTAAAAAAGCTAGATAGGTTTAATAGTTATATTATATTAAAACTTAAAGAGGGAAATTTTAAAGTTAAGCTAAATTTATACCTAAGTTATAAGTAATTCTATAGTAAATTAGAGTTTAGTCAGTTCTAGACTCTAGGGTATAATAAAAGTATTATAAATAAGTTATTAAATAGGTATTAATATACAGATAGTAACTAAGTAACTAAGAAGTAATAATTAAAAAGGTTAATTAAATTAAATATTTACTAATATAATATATATAGTAAGACTGAATATAATATAAAGACTTATTAATTAGTTTTCAAGCTAGTTAAGGAAGAGTATAGTATATAGGTTTAATTAATTAAATAAATTATAGCAATCTTATTATATAGATAATAAAGGGTATAATATAGTTTATAAGCAAGTTAGCTACTTAAGTAAGTTAGCTATAAATCTTAGCCTTTATATTTTAAATTAGTAATAAAAATACTATAATCTATCTAATTAATTAAAACTAATTACTATCTTTATTTCTAATAACCTTAATTACCTCTTTATAAATCCTTATATTATTTCTACCTTTACTATATATATAATAATACTAAATACTTTATCTAATTGACTTTCTTTAATTATAATTTCTTAATAGTTTAATTACTATCTATATATTAATATCTATTTAATTAATTTAATTTTAATTAATCTCTATAGTTATTTTACTTTTCTTTTATAAATAGTTATTTTTTCCCTTTTTTTTTTAACTATTTATTATATTTTTCTCTTTAAACTTTTAATTTTTAGCTTTAAATATAGTAAGTTTATATATATTTTTTATTATTAATTTAATTAATAATTAAAAAGCTTTAAATAATAACTCTAAAGAGTTATTATAATATCTTTTAATCTATCTCTAAAGGTAATTAAAATATAAATTAGCCTCTATAATAGTCCTTAATATCTTTAAGATTTAAAATTAAATCTAATTTATATCCTTCTTAAGAGGTATTAAGGTCTATAGTTATATATTAAGCTTTAAAATAATATATTTTAAATTAAAAAAAAAATTAATCTAACTCTTTTAAAACCTCTTTTAATATTTCATATTATAATAGCAATTTAATAAGTAATATAAAATATTAAAAAGAATTAAATTTTAATAATATAGACTCTATATTATTTTATAAAACTTTTAATTTTTTAATTATAAGCCTTTTTTAATAATTTAAAGTAATTTATATTAAAAACCTAAAATAAATAAAAAGAGTAAGAAAGTATATAAAATAAGATAATTCTTTTCTTTTTATAATATATTATAAATTTAATTAATTAATAACTTTTATAACTATTAAAAATTAAAATATAATAAATATTAATTAATTAATTAGTTATATATTTATTAAAATACTTTAATTAATTAAGACTTAATTAATTATTAATCTTTTTATTTTATTTTAATATAATAGCTTAAATAGCTAAAAGGTTACTTTCTTTATATTAATTATAAAGATATTCTTTACTTTTTATTATAATAAATAGTAAGATTAATTAATTTTTTTATATTAATTACTTTAATTATAATAATTTATTTTTAATCTTTAAATTAAATTAATTTTAATATTCTATATCTCTTTATATTTATAATAACTTCTCTAATTAATATTATATTTATTATAAAGTTAATTTTATTAAAATTCTAAATATTATTTAATTAGATACTATATTTTATAATTATATCCTCTATAAACTTAAATTAATTATAAATAGTAATGAAATCTTTATATAAAGCTCTTTAATAGTTATATCTTTAATTATAATACAATTTAAGCTTTAATTACTAATTAATAAAATTATTAGCTTAATACTTATTAATAGGTAATATATTATAGTCAGTAAATAATTAATTTATAATATTTTTAATAATAAAGAGTTAATAAGGAAATCCTTATAAATCTTAATTAAAAGTATATTAAAAAATAATCTTTTCTTTTAATTTTAATAATTTATATAGATTTAATATAATTTTATATTATAGTTTTTTATTCTTTTTTAATTATTAAAAGTATTATACTTTACTTTATATATCTTAATAATATATTAAATACTTAATTTAGGGTTATTTTAAAAGGCTTAAAGAGTAATATAAAATTAAACTTCTTTTAAAGGCTATAATATTTAGAGTAATTAAGATTTAATTAATTTAATAGTATTAATATAAAGTAAGGGATTTTTTACTAACTTACTTAAATAGCTAACTTGCTTATAAACTATATTATAGAAAAGTAACTTACTTACTTAACTTACTTTTTTACTTATTAAATATATTACTTAAAATAGATATTTATACTTTTTAATATCCTCTTTATTATTAACTGTTAGGTTAACCTATCCTAATAGGTTAGAAACTCTATATAATATAATATTATTATTAAATTACTAACTAGAGATTAATAAATTATTACTATTAATGAAATTATTATAATTTAATTATTAGTAGATATTATATATTAAAGTTTAAGTAAATATATATATAATTACCTTTTAATATTATATTTAAAACAAGATTTATATTTTATAGTTTTATAATAAATCTTAATTGAAATAAAAAGAACCTATTTTACTGCTGCAATAGACCTGCAATAGAATTAAAGTAATCACAGCGGTTCTGTATAGTCTGTGTCATGTTCTGTAAAACTGTCCTGCCTCCTGTTTCAAACACTATACGTTGCCTTTGGGCCTTTGAGTAAGCCTGCCACAGCGCAGCATTCCCGTACCGATACTTATTCGGATCATAAGACTGAACGAAGCTAGTCCAATACCCTTGAACCACCGTGGTAATGTTCGCGTTGATGCCTCCGCTTAGGAAGCTCGAGAGTGTACCGCTACTCGCCATACCAGTTCCCCATATTGCATGCATCTCAGCACAATGGGGTACCCCCTTTCCTGGAGCATCCTCAACGTTATACCAATAACTCCATGTTTTTGTCGGCATCCAAAATGACATTGCGCTGGTGAAAGATAGGCCAGAGCACATGAATCGCATGTCGCCGTAGGAGCTCTGTAACTGTTTTGTGAAGCAACCAGCGTTGTCGCAACCGGTAGTGAGGTCGGAATACAGGGCAGTAATACTAGACATGTGAGTCGAATTCATCCTGGGGTACTCGGCCTGCCAGAAATTGTCTACCTCCGATTGGGAAGATACAGCTGGGGTGAAACCAACACCCTCGTTCGTTGTAGCCCCTATTATTGTAGGTACTCTGACGAAGTTGCCTTGGTTGAAAGCATCCCACAACCCGCTTCTCACCACATCTCCGTCGACGACTGGCATCCACATACTAATAGGAGTCTTCGTGCTTCCAGGAGCTAGGTAGTTTATGTTGACGGTCGAGATCTCGTAAACCGTCTTGTTCCGCATGCATGCCATAACGTCTCCATCAGTACAGCCAAGTTTGGTCATGATGTTGTCGGCTCTGTAAGCGGCTTGATCCATAGTAACGATAGGCGAGGCTGAGATGGACTCAGCCGAAGCAGCATGAAATAGCTTGTCATCTCTGCCTCCATACATGGTCAAGTGGAAGGCTACACTCGCAGCACCAGAGGAATTACCTCCCAGGACGACATGTCTAGGGTTTCCGCCGAACCTTGAGATGAACCTTTGTACCCACTGCAATGCCTTTCTCTGGTCAAGAAGGCCGATGTTGGGTTGCACCTTATTGCCATGGGACAAGAAGCCAAAAACTGACACCCGATAGTTGAGAGTTACGACAATCATTTTCATGCCAGAAGCCTGGATAAGCCCAGTGCCATCGACATGGGGTTTTGAGTTGCCATTAAAGGCGCCCCCCTGAATGAAAACATAGACGGGAAGCCTAGCCATCCTGGCAGCATCTGTAGGTGCGAAGACGTTGATGAACAGGCAATCTTCCGATTGCGATTTGCCAATCGAACTGGGCTTTGCTCCCAAGCCAACGCACTTGAGCCTGAACTACGGGGTTTTGTCAACTCTGAGCTTTTGGCAATGAGCAAGAGACGTGGAATATACTTACTTTGCTTGCGTCTTTGACTTTACGCGCCCTGGGGGGTTCTTGGGGAGGCATAAACCTCAAATCGCCAATAGGGGGTGCCGCGTATCTCATACCGAGCCAGCTGGTGACCCCGTTTCCATTGTCTTTTCCCTTGTACTTGCTGTAAGACACATCGACAATAGGAGCCACAGCACTGACAAGTGTAAGCAGCAATGCCAATATGGCTAATAAAGATGAGGGGTATGTTGAAGCCATGCCGAGCAAACCCTATGCAAGTACATGAATACATGAGGAAACACTCATGGGGGATGCAATGCACCTTTTATTAACAACGTAGGAGGGAGTTTCTCCTGAATAAAGCCTACCTCATCCATGAGGCGAGCCGAGAATGATCGCCAAGGCTGCGAGATTGCTCATGGATATTCGGAACGGCCGAGCGTTCCATCATGGGCGCTACGAGAGTAGATGCCAAGGCCGGACTGCATACTTTGTTGAGACGACGTTGCCATCGCCAAATCTTATGACTACCGAGGTCAAGCGGGATCGGCTCAATAGTCCAACGTGTAATCCCATGTAACTCCTACTAAAATGATTCAGCGCAGGAACCAGATCAGCCTGTTGGTTCCTTGGAACTAGCAAGGTCTAGACTTCGGCATCGGTTCATCTCGTCCGTTTTGGTGCCTCTGATCTTAGAAGGGGAAGAGTAAGCGAACCATTCCACTGGTCTCAAGCCACAAAACCGAGACCAGAATCAGGTCGATATCCTCACAAGGCTGGAGGCTGGCTTATTCCCGATGGAATGCCACCAAGCCAGTCATGTCTATTGAGCCAGTATGCTCAAGCCACAAAATCCGAACCGGGCTGTCGGGCCAGTTGCTTGTTCCTCGCTAGGTTCGAGATGACTAGATCTGCCATGGGTAGTAGTACTAACGTGAAAAGGCCAACTACTACTGAGCAGGATTTTCCAAGCCACGGCGGGCGGGATGAATACCATTGTCCTTGGACCCTGGCATGATCTGGCAGAAACAGCAGGACAGAGCTGATCGCTATGGTTGTAGAGTGCCATGTTAACTCAGAGAAATACGGAACGGCAGTGTAGTGACGAACACAGGCTAGTTCAGACTAGAGGACCTTCAGCATATTTTCCCAGCTTGAATCTTCAACGTGAGAGGAAACAAATTCAGATGATCTTTAAGCCACTGGCTGTTGGTGGAAGTACGTCCATGTCGAATTATTGTGGCAACATGACGAGGTATGAATGTTGACAACAGAGTTCTTGGCGATTTTAATGCTCGTTCACCCTTTCGAAGCGCATATGACACCGCAGAAATAGGCCGTAATTATGAGTTTATATGTCTTTGAAAGGTTCATCCATTCCATTGATATTTTCGGATTGCTGGCTGATAGTGAGTTTTTCGCTTGGATTTCACCATATGGCAGGTGGCTGGACATTGGAATTGTGGAACAGCTCTCGATTATGCTGCAACCATTGATGAAAAGCATGAATCTTAAGTAGCCGCTTGGCCTATTATGAGAGTACTCTTAACGAATTTAATTATGCTTTTTTGATACTGGTGACTTGGCTCAGTAGATAGTAGGTATTCAAAAACACATATCGCCGCATTCGGGGTTGAATGAAATGAGCTCCACTCTTGCGGGACCCACCCCTCGAGCGGCTTTTCTTATCTTATCTGTCGCAAAAAAAAAAAAAAAAGACCATATCAATTCTAGCTGTCAAGCGTGAGTAGAGACTTGCCTTTGTCAAAACCTTTGATCGATCCTTATCGACATAACATCCAATGGCGCCAACATTGGTTTCTCGTAAGCGGAAGGTTCTCGCGGAGCCTGCTCCTGTCGATGATGAGCTTGCTGGCGTGGAACTTGATGGTGTTTTATCCCAGAGCGAGGACGATTCAGACTTCGAAGAAAACGACATTGAAGGTGGATTGGACGATAACTTTTCCGAGGATGATCTAGATGAGCGCGATCAAGATGCCTCTTCCGACGATGACAGCAACGATGCATACAGCGAAGACGCCTCTTCCGATGCCGACGATAGCTTCGGAGTCCCTCCTGCTCTCGATGCCGATAACTCGGAACCGAATTATCGAGTTGTAAAGGATGCCAATGGAGGCGAGCGTTATGAATACGCAGAGGTCGATCCTGTCTACGACAGTGATGACTCTGACGCCCAAGGTCCTGTGAACACAATCGGAAACATTCCCCTTTCATTTTATGATTCTTACCCCCATATCGGGTACGACATCAATGGCAAGAAGATTATGCGCCCAGCTACCGGTGAGGCTCTGGATGCTCTCCTTGACAGCATTGAGATCCCCAAGGGCTGGACTGGCTTGACAGATCCCGAAACTGGAAAGCCGCTCGACCTTACTCAGGATCAACTCGAGCTTCTCAAGCGACTACAGATGAATGAGGTTCCGAATGAGGGATATGATCCTTATCCCGTATGCTTCTTCCTTACTCGTGCCTGTCGGTAGTTGTTGCTAACTTGCTTAGGACATGGTCCCCTACTTTACAAGCATCGAGGAGAAGATGCCCCTCAGCGCTGCGCCAGAGCCGAAGCGCCGATTTGTTCCCTCCAAGCACGAGGCGAAGCGAGTGGCCAAGCTTGTTCGAGCTATTAAGGAGGGTCGCATTCTGCCATACAAACCCCCGGAGGAGCGTCAAAGAGAGGACGAAGAGAAGGAGGAGTCTTATTATGATGTGTGGGCGAACGAGGAGCCCCAGGATCCTCATGTCATGAACATCCCAGCCCCCAAACTCGCTCCTCCCGGATACGATCTCAGTTACAACCCTCCACCAGAATATCTGCCGACTGAAGAGGAGAAGGAAGCCTGGAAAAACCAAGATCCTGAGGAGCGGGAAAAGGAGTACCTACCCGCCAAGTTCGACTCACTACGTAAGGTTCCCGGCTACGGCGAGTTCGTCAAGGAGCGCTTCGATCGCTGCTTGGATCTCTACCTTGCACCACGAATCAGAAAGAACAGGCTCAATATCGACCCTAACTCTCTTCTACCGAAGCTCCCTCGGCCGGAGGACCTTAAGCCTTTCCCCACCCTCAACCAGACGATCTTCCGTGGACACGATGGGCGCGTTCGTTCTGTGGCATTCAGTCCTGACGGTGAATTTGTGGCCTCTGGCGGTGATGATGGCACAGTCCGTGTATGGGCTCTAAACGGTCACCAGGAATGGATGGCTAAACTCAATAGCGAGGAGCCTGTCAACATGGTCCGATGGCGACCCAACAAGGAGACCCTTATATTGGCAGCAGCTGCTGGAGAGGATCTGTTTTTCATGATTCCATCCGTTGCCAGCGATGCCGTGGAGAAGGCAAGTCGTGAAGTACTTGATGTTGGTTTCGGTTATGCCACCAACGGCGCACAGTCCAGCGCAACCAACGGCATCAAGAAAGAACCCCCTGCCAAGTGGTCGAGACCTGGCGCCAAGCTGGAGTCTGCTGGCGTGCTTCTTATGGCTACTGTTAGGTCGACTATCAAGGTTATCAACTGGCACAGACGAGGTGAATTTATCTGCACGGTTTCGCCAACTGGACAGCGAAGCTCAGTCGCCATTCACACTCTCTCCAAGCACCTTAGTCAAATCCCCTTCAGAAAACTCCCTGGTCTTGCCCAGACAGCCCAATTTCATCCGTCAAGGCCACTATTCTTCGTTGCTACGCAGCGCATGATCCGATGCTACGACCTCCAACGTCAAGAACTTGTCAAGGTTATTCAACCTGGTGCTCGATGGATTTCCTCCTTTGATGTGCACCCCGGTGGAGATAATCTTATTGTTGGATCATATGATCGACGACTGTTGTGGCATGATCTTGATCTATCCGCTCGTCCTTACAAGACAATGCGATTTCATCCTGAGGCTATCCGAGCCGTCAAGTATCACCGCAGTCTTCCTCTCTTTGCCGACGCCAGTGATGACGGCACACTTCAGATCTTCCACGGCAAGGTTGTCAGCGACCTCATGGAAAACGCCACAATCGTGCCTGTCAAGATGCTCAGGGGTCACAAGGTTATCAGCAAGCTGGGTGTTCTGGATCTGGATTGGCACCCTAAGCATCCGTGGTGTCTCAGCGCTGGTGCAGATGGAACATGCAGGCTGTGGACATGAGAGTATGTCTGAAAAGGGGCTTCAGAGTTGAAAGATGTTGAGCTATGGTCGCGGTAGGCTTTCTTCCAGCGATGGCGTTAGGACACCCAATAATATATCGCCTGTTATAGTTAATTAACATTCTTGCTTCAATCTGATACGTTATCTGTGTAGAAGTAGCCTTACCAAGCTCGTACGGCGGATTAACCCACTATGGTTGGAGACGACAGTGCCTGGGGGTAAGAGAATATACAGACCCTAGGCTGAGGATACAGAAAATAAACCGCCTAGGAGCAGGGAAAATCGTACAAGGTGACTAATTTATTTATTTTTTTTTTTTTAATTTTTTTTTTTTTTTTTGGTCCCTTAGGCAAGTAAACCAAGTTTTCTGTGACCACGAGGAGTGCTCAAATGCGTCTCTATAACCATGAATACGACATATTCACACGCACCATTACTACAAAACGAATGTTATGCGATTAATAGAGTAGGATTCGTAATACATAACTACTTGCTACAAACAAACGACCCGAAGTACCAGGAACTGCACTAATTTTGCGGCTGAACTGTCACCGCCAACAACTGCATCTTCTCAACTTTTCACTGTGATGGCGAGGTGCCATATGAATATCTCTTTTTCAGCTTAGGACAGCACGTGTTCAGCCGTCACCACGACAGCTTTACGTCTTTTGTGCTGAACCTTACAGTTCCTCTCGAACTTTGGCCTTAGCCTCAGCTTCGGCCTCGGCAGCCTTCTGCTTCGCGGCTTGGCCACCAAGCTGGAGCTGGCTTGCGACCCAGTTGTAAGTATTGCGAGCAGTGTCTCCGAGCTTAGCGAAGAGTGTTCCAGATGGTGAGCTGGTACCGTACTTGAAGTAGGTGGATTGCTTTCGAGCCTCAGCCTTCAAATCCTCAAGCTTAGATCCCTGTGGGACTGGGACTCCGTAGCTGTCGAGGTAAGCCTTGAGGTCAGTCTCAGTCCACTGATCGAAGGCGGACTGCTTAGCAGAGTCGGTGGCAGAAGTGAGATAACTGGTGGCAGAGGCCCAGGTCGATCCACCAGCCGAGGAAGCCGAAGAGTAGGCGGACTGGGCGGCGTCGTAGAGCTCATCACGAGTGGCGTCCTTCTTTTCAGCAGCCTGCTTAGCAGCGGCATTTCCGCTGCGCTGGAGGTACTTTTTCAAGTTGTCGTAACTAAAGTCATCAAAGGTCCAGGCATTTCCACCGTGGGCAGCAACATGTGCGTTCTTGCGGACAAGGGCTTCAAGCTCGTTCTTCTTCGAGCCCTGGGGAACCGGAACACCGCGGGCGTCCAGGTAGGATTTAAGACGGGTGTCAGACCACGTGCCTACAGCCTGGTTGAACGCATCTCGCGCAGCGAGTGACGCACTGTCGGTAGCCTTGGCGTACTGGTTCTGGGCGTTGGAGGTAGCAGCACCGTAGGCGGATGCGGCACTTGCGGAGAGGTTGTCGCCAAGGATATCAGCTCTGTTCTTGCGAACAAGAGCGCGGAGTTCATTGGCCTTGGTTCCCTGAGGAACAGCAATACCATTTTTGTCGCAGAACTCTTTGAGCTGCGATTCGCTCCAGGCATCAATGATCATGTCGGTGAGGGTAGCATAGGCACCCTGAGCGCTGGCGGTGGCACTAGCGGCTTGGTCCTGAGCCTTGAGGTAGGCAAGACGAGAGTTGCGTCGAACGGAAGCGATGAGCTTGTCACGAGTCATAGGCTGAGGAGCAGGGAAGCCGTGGGTATCAAGCCACTCCTTCAGATCAGATTCAGACCATGTCTCGTAGAGCCAGTTACCAGGGTAAGATGAGGCCTGGTTGGCCTTCTTGGCAATAGTCTCGTAGTTGGAGCGAGCCTTCTGGAGAAGAGTGTCACGCTGACGAGGCTGGGGAACTACACATCATGCAGAGTTAGTATTAAGCGGACAGAATTGATGACCGTTGTAGCGTCGACTACACTTACCAGGAATCCCATGCTTATCAGCAAAGGCCTTGAGCTGACTTTCGGTCCAGGTGTCAAGAATCCAGTCCTTGACGTTGAGCCAAGCAGAGTGGGCATTGTTCTCGGTCTCGTACCAGTTGGCCTTGACTTGTGAGAGCAAGCTGTCCTTGGAAGCAGCAGCTTCATTCTTAGTCTCTTTACCCTTGGACTGCAAGTAATCACTCAGCTGGTTGGTGTCCCAGCTGTTGTAAGGTGACACAACGTAGGCGTCCCAGTTCTTCTCAATCAAGGACTCGAGATCCTTGCGGTCAGCCGGGGACGGATAAGGGACATCGTGATCAGATAGCCAACGCTCCAGCTCCGTCTCGTGCCACTTGTTGTAGACTATCTGGCGTCAGTTCGTAATTCGCTGGGAAGGGAGGGACTCGAGTTTACCTGGCTTTGATCCAGGGAACCAGGTGCTGGCAGCGACACCGTTGATGGCCACAGCGGCCAGTACGGCGTTCACAAATCTCATATCGGCTGCAGATGAATGAGGTGTTGCCTTGAAAGACAAGTCTAGAGGTGATGTGAGGAATAAGATAGATTAGAAGGGGGTATCACAATAGAAAATCGACCACCTCGACTGATGTTAGCTGACTTTGAGTATGAAGGAAGAGGAATGAAAACGGTTGTGAAGCTCGGGCGCGGTGAAGGAGAGAAAAGGCAGCTCGGAGGGCAAGCCACCAAAAGGGAAATCTATCACGTCACCATGCGGTTGTCGTGGGTGGCTGGAATCTGGCAGTTTGCACGCCCGTACGTAGTACTGTAGGCAGGCAGTCAGGTTACCGAGTACAGCTGGAGGCACAAATAGGTACATGATACTTACGCAAGAGCTCGACAAAGCTTGGAAGACGGGAGGCAGGCGCGCAAAACAGTTCCACAAAGACTTGTAGCAGAATACTTGATCACTCGCTCGCGAAGGGGCATAAGCGTCACTATCAGCATCATCATCATCACCCATCGTTCATCATTTCGATGAGATTTACGCAAACAAGCCTTGGATGAGTGCCCTCCACGGGCGCCACCATGACGTATTTACTATGACTGGCCCCGCACAAGCTTCTGGCTCGATTTGGCTTGATGCGACATGACTAAGGTCGATAGCTGCCAATCGGCACGTTCTGCTGCCAAATCTCCCCTCTCCGTAGCTGTGCTAAATTGCCCTTTCAACGGAAGCACATGCTTGATTTCAATAGTGATTCAAACATGACAGCTGAAAGACGATCTCGATTCACGCATGGAACAAAAGCTCCGCTTAATTACTTCATGCTCAAGCTTCCCAGTTGTGCAAGTGGTCGAATGTCTTGTTTCGGGGATTAAAAAAAACAGCCATCAGAATATCAAAGAAATCCCCCGACATAAATCAAGCTCTTACTATATCCTTTGCAACGCTGCTCTCTATCTACAGATGCGGCAGACGTCAAAATCGAATGGTTTTAGGGAATTGCCAAAGTATACACGCGATGCCCCAAAAAAGAAGAGGCGGGCATATGCCGAGATAATGTTACATTGATCTATGAATGCCCTCATCACGTCTAAACCCCAGCGCCCAGGCTCGTGTAACCTGTAACCCAACCCGTGATATCTACCATAAGCACAACTAAGCGTAGAAGTTGACCGTCTGGTTGAGTCTGTTAGTAAGCTGCCTCTGTAAAGCATATCAGGGACTTCAAGACTTACGTCCTTCTTCTTGGCCTGCACCTCGGCAATGGCATCAACATAATGCTCGTGCCCGATCTTGTTCTTTCCCGATCGCAAAGCAATCATACCAGCCTCCACGCACACAGCCTTTAGCATCGCGCCTCCGAATTCATCCGTGCTTCGTGCCAATTCACCCCAGTTGACCCCAGGGTCAACTCTCATTTTGCGGGAATGAATCTTCAAAATCTGAGCACGAGCCTCCTCGTTAGGCAGAGGAAATTCGATCTTACGATCGAGTCGACCAGAACGGAGCAAAGCAGGGTCGAGAACATCCACACGGTTCGTCGCAGCCAGCACCTTGATTCGGTCATCTGAAGCAAAACCGTCGAGCTGGTTCAGTAGTTCCAGCATGGTTCGCTGCACCTCACGATCACCGCTCTTCTCGCTGTCGAAACGTTTGGTACCGACGGCATCCAACTCATCAATAAAGATGATAGCAGGAGCCTTCTCCTTGGCCAGGGCAAAGCAATCTCGCACGAGCTTGGCACCGTCACCAATAAACATCTGGACCAGTTGAGGTCCTGCCAGCTTCAAAAACGTAGCATCTGTCTGGGCAGCACAGGCTCGTGCTAGCAGCGTTTTACCAGTACCAGGTGGGCCATACATGAGTGCACCTAGACAAGTTAGCCGTGCGACCATTTCTGGACATCACATCGATGGACTCTACCTTTAGGTGCTTTGATGCCAATCTTTTTAAACCTTTCGGCTTCCTTCATGGGCCATACAATAGCCTCCACCAACTCTTCAATCTGTTTATCCAGTCCACCGACATCAGTGTATTGTTCTGTGGGCTTCTCGTCAACCTCCATAGCCTTGACACGACTGTCGTATTCAGCTGGAAGCGTATCGAGAATGAGATATGAATCTTTGTTGACTCCAATAAGGTCACCAGGCTTTAGCGTATCGGCGTCCACGAGACCAATCAGAGGGAGGAAGATTGTTTGGCGGGTAGATGTCTTGATAACGGCAGACTTTCCAACTCGAGTCGCGTCCAGATCGATGTTGGCGCCCTCCTCTGACGATTCGGCAGTTGGATCCAGATCGAGCAACTCAACCACGTTACCAACAAGGTATGGGAGTTGTCTATCGACTACGATTAGCAATGACGCCGACAATTGATTGTCTAGGGAAATTCACCTGTTGTTGGCAATCTTGTCCAGATTTTCCTTTATCTTTTCGCCCATAGCAGCCTTCTCATGCGATAACCGAGAGAGCTCGCTCTTCATGATCCGCGAGTCGTTCTCAAGCAGACGCTTGCGAGTCTGGATGTCTTGTGTGCTAAGCCCAAGGATCTCTTCGTCAAGAATATCATCATCCTCTTCTTCAGCATCTTTCATGTCGGCGTCGCCATCAGTGGGCTTCTTCTGGTTCTTGTCGTCACCATCTCTCTTCTTGTCTTCCTTGTCTCGGCGGTCGAGATCATCGAGCTCCTCGAGAGTCGACATGATGGAAAATGACGTTGAATATTTAATAGGCAGGCGGGTGATCTAGTAGCAGGTCGAGTCGAGTGTCAATGTTTTGTTGTAGTTTTGGTGTCGTACTGTGGGTGGCAGATTGAAGGGGCGAAAGTTATCGATGCTTTCAAAACATCAAAAGATGAAGCCGCAAGGTAGGTAGGCAGTCAGGTCGCGCGTAATCAGCCTAGGTTAGTAGGTTGTCCACCAACAGTAACAGATCGGTATTGGCTTCAGTGGCCTTGTACCCTGTAGCGCCGGGGTCGGGTGTGGGTTGATCCGATGCACGGACCATTATCTTGAGTCTCTGCAATCGGTATCAGGCTAGGTTCGAGCGTTGGTGGAATTTTCGATACGGCGGCAGAGCCAGCAACAGAACTTTCATGTACGCACAGCATTGAGTCCTAGGTTTCAGTAACTGTTACTAACTGCCACATATCATAGTCACAAATAATGACTTCACGAATATCAAGGGCTGTATCGCCCTGCCTCCGTCAATTGCGTAGGGAATCTCAACTTATCCAGACGCCATGGACTATGGCACTTCGTAGCATTTCGACGTCGCCCAACTGCTCTGCTGCTGTGAGCGACATTCGAAAGCCGATCGATCAGGCACCTGCGACAAAGCCCCCAAGCGCCCGTCCTGTCGAGACGAGAAAGAGCCAGTTGATCCGAACCTACACCTCACTACTCCGAACGACGCCCCTGATCTTGTTCTTCCAGCACAGCAACTTGACAGCCGTTGAGTGGGCGGCGGTACGACGAGAGCTAAAGAAGGCTCTCTCTTCAGTGCCTCAGCCGAATGCAATTCCCGGAAGCGAACCTGTCGATATTACCCCGTTAGTTCAATTGCAGGTTGTACGGACCAACATGCTACGCGTAGCCCTTAAGCTCGTTGAATTCTACGACGCTGAGGCTGCCGCTGCATCGGATAAGACGACGCGAACAGCACGAGGCCCTCTCGTCCACGATTTGTCCGCGGCTGCGTATGATGCTATCAAGAACGCCGAAGTACCTGAAGACTCCAACTACGCTCAGATTGAGCCAGTGATGGTCGGTCCTTTGGCCGCTTTAGTTCTTCCCGCTGTATCTCCAGCTCACATTTCTGCGGCCCTGAGTGTTCTGGCACCTGTTCCGGGTAAATTTCCTGCTCCTTCGAGGAAGAAAAACCCCGGGTATCACGATCCTATCTGCCAAAGCGGTCTGGCGAAGCTGCTTCTTGTTGGTGGCCGTGTGGAAGGTAAGATCTTCGATCAGTCAGGCATCAACTGGGTTGGCGGCATCGAGGGCGGTTTAGACGGACTGCGTGCCCAATTGGTGGCCATGCTCCAAGGCGCAGGTTTGGGTATCACCAACACACTGGAAGGTGGAAGCCGAAGTTTGTGGCTAGCCCTGGAGGGTCGAAAAGGCCAACTGGAAGACGAGACCAAAGGCGACCAAAAGAATGAAGAATAAACTAGAGTCGGGTATTGACAACAATGATGTACAAATAAAGGACCTAACAAAGGTTGTGTATGTGTAGATGTACCAACAGCATATTGTATCATTCAAAAAGTTAGACATGGTTATATTGGAGAATCATACTTCGGTCAGCTGGTCTCTCATGTTGTTTCCCTCTCCATCCATGATAGTGAGCCTTTGTTTCCCATGTTTCCGTTCGTGTGGATTCCGCCAATCCCATACTACAAGTCGGAGGGGTGTGGCTGAATAGTGTGGCTTAAGCTATGAGAATCCCAGGCACACTTACAGGCAATAGGTCTACTTTCCTGTGCACACTAACCCAACCTGACGTCGAGGTATGGAAGTTATGAAGCTCGCTCAAACAAGCTTGACCTTGACCTACTCCCATCACCCCGCCTCTAACCAGCTCCGACGGCCGTATCTTGCTATTCAACTGCGCAAAAAACACTATATCCTAGATCTAATACGACAATCAAGGCCCCATCGCCAACGGTTAAACTGAAAGACTCAAGTGATCCAATACGCTGTGCGGCATCTACTGTTACAACCCTGTTCTTCTGACTAGCGGATCGGTGGCGCATTTGGAATCCATCATCCGGGCATGATAGTCGCCCAACTCTCAAGACTATTGTTTGAGCAATGGACTTCGCTCCTTATCAATCCTCTCCGCCGGAGCACTCACGGGTAACTTCGCCTGACTATGCTTCACCGCGGCCTTCATACGATGCTCGACGATCATTTTCTCCTGTCGCTTCTCCTCCCCCGCTCCAGCATCCGCAACCACAACGAGGATGGGGCGGTTTCGATGGCCAGTCGGCTGGCTGGGCTGCAATCAGTCCCGACAACCGGGCGTTTGGAGCGTCGAGTACAATGCCTGGTACTTTTCCTGCTGCAGAAGTCAGCGAGTTCGATACAAGTCTTGGCATGCGGTTAGATTATGAGGCCTGTCTAGCATACGTCGCATTCCCACCTCTGGGGGCGATTGTACTTCTTATCCTGGAGAGAAATAGTGACTACGTGAGGTATGGCTGACTCCCCATGACTGCATCTGAGGCTGGCTGCGTTCAAATCGATTTAACATATTGGACAGGTTTCATGCATGGCAATCAGCATTGCTGTTCACAGCAATCATGGTCTTTCACCTCCTTTTTTCATGGTCAACATTCCTTAGCTGGCTCTTCTTCCTTTGCGACGTTGCTCTAATTGCTGTTCTCACACTAAGGGCTTATAAAGACGCTGAAATACTTGACAGGTATGTAGTTGGTCTCCGCTGTGCTCGGACTTGATTGTTAATATCTCTCCAGGTTCGAGGTGCCATTTTTCGGTGCTTTGGCCAGTCGGTTTCTTGATGATGAGTAAACGATAGCTCGGGCATCATGGTCTATACCACACTGTTTTGGTTTTATCCATTGAGTCTCGTTCCTACAATACCCCTTTCCGGCTGCTGGACACATTCCACGTCTCGTATCATTAGCTGTGGTCGCACTCAATCAGGACTCTTAGTGATCTCAATGGTAGTAAGAAACAAACTTCACATGGAGTCGTCACTGTGCGGAAATGGACTGTATTTTCTTCTGCCTTCTACGACATGCGATTCTGGTATTCGAAGAGCGCCCTGATGACTAGGCATTTGATTTCTAAGCAAGCAAGCAATGATACCCTTAGAGGTATTACCGCGTGCCTAACAAACTATCCCTCAATGTTCCTCCTCAAAATCTGCTTAGAACGGGCATCACCGTTCCCCTGACAGTCGGCTTCCCCGCAAACACAACCTCGCCAATCTTGGTCTCGGGGGAGCTACCCACTTCCAACCACCTAGCTAGGAGATCATTGCTCTCTTTCGGCTTCACTGTATCATCTCGAGTCCCAACTGTGATGTGTGCGACACGATTCACACACTGCCAACGATCATCCTGGTCTGCCAACCGAACAACAATGGCCATGATCCGATCGTCAAATACGACCTGTAAAGAGTTAGCTGCAATGAAATCACTCGGGTCGAGGTCACCATATATCTCACCCTTTCAAGCATTACATCACATTCGCCAACCTTTCCTTCAGGGTTGCCAGCAGCCTCTACTTCCTTGTGGAGGGCGGTGTACTTTTCCCAAAGCTCGGGATGGTTGTTACTGCCAGCCTTGTGAAGCAAGGTGACATGGAATTTTGGCTGCACACGTCTTGTTTGCTTAAGTTGGGTGTATAGCCGAGAGGTAGACGAGGGGGTGCCTTTGAAGGCTTGTTCAAGGGCACTGTTGACCTCTTGAGTTGGGATGCTAACGGACATGTACTCCATTTTCCTTGGCTTTGGCGTCTTCGGCTGCTGCTTTTGCTGCTGGCTGTTCTTCTTACCCCGATCGGGTATATCATGCCTAAATTCTGGCCGGTATCCGAGAGCATAATCAATGGCAGCATCAAACGCCTCTGAAGATGGGATCTCCTTTACAAGATTAGGGAACAGCTTGTGCAGCTGCACTACAACAACCTCGAGATTTTGTCGACTGCCAGCTGTGGGGTCAAGGTCGATGAACGCATCGAAGCCGTCGTCAGGTCGACCGTGGGGATTACAGGCTTCAAACCGGTTGATGAAACCTTCCATTACACCAATAAATTTTTCTTTATCGCTTGCTGCATGAATCGTCTGGTGGTTATCCCCACGTGTGATGATTCGTTGCTGGGTAACTCGTCGGATTTCATCAATCGCTTCTTCGTCATGTTTGAAGTTTAGGCACACAAGCTTAGCTGTAGAGTGCTGGAGCTTGACATCTGTAATGATCTGCTTTCGCTCGTGTCTTTGCGCATTGTTTCGGTCTGCAATCACAGCAGGATGGTCCTTCAGCTCGTCCAGGACCATCTTCGTAAACCGCGGAGGACGGCCCTTGCCAGAGATGTTATCATTCTGAACATGGCCCCAGCCAAACAGGTGCGAGAGACCCATAGCAATTGTCGTCTTGCCACAACCGATAGTGGCGATGGGACACAAAATCACATCACGAATAACCTCTGTCATGGATGGGCAGTCCAGATCTCCCAAGTTGGCCGCATCTGCTCCTTTCAGGTTCTTAAAATTCAGGAAGTCGTCGCGAAGGGCAATGATGCCGTGGTTGTTGTTGTACTCCTTCCCGAGCTTTGGGTCTGCGGCAAGTCGTCTCCGGGCATAAAGGAGATACTCTTCTGTGATCTTAGTGTGTTTCTTAAACTTGGGTTGCTTGCCAGCAATGAGAGCTTTGGTGCATTCTCTCCACTGGCGGTACATCAGATATGGCTCCTCGAACTTGTACTTGAAGAACCAATCCTGGAAGGGCTGTGTGGCCGGATCGTGGGACATCTTGCAACGAATGACAAAGCCCTCAACATCCCGTCCATCGTGGGCCCCGGTCTCGGCTACTTGTTCGAGAAAGTTCTTGACTTGGTGGATATCGTCCATCACAATAAGACCAGTTTTTCGGAACGCCCATTCATCGGCAAACTCTTGTACGTACCGACTTGGGTATGTGGCAAACTCTGGCAGGTTGAGGTTGATGCCATGGAGGTATAGGCCAGCTTTATCAGGGCCATATGCCAAAATGTGCTCTTCGAATTGATCATCGCAGAGCTCCGCGACAGCAGTGACGTTTCGCTTGCGGAGCTCTCGAGCGAGATCTGCCTTTGTCTTTCCAACAGCAGCCAGCTGCTGTTCCAGACGTTGCTCTCCAGCACTTGCATGACTGACCTGAATGTCGTCTCGATCTCCTGTCGAATGCTTGCTGCAAACAACCAAAGTATCGTCTTCCAGTCCCGCAATAAAAATGATACAACCGTTCTCTTTGAGTGTGAGTTCGTAAGGGCCTTGTGTCCGGCTGAATATGTTGTTCCACTTAGTCTCGGTGACCTCGTCGACGTTGAAGAACTTATCGTAACCTCTCACGGCGATTTCTGGTTCGTTTCTCCGTGTCTTTGTGGTGAAGAGGCCACGGGCGTAGGTCGGCAGATTAGGTCGTTTGTAGTCCCAGTCCTGCATGCGCCATGACTCGACTTGAATCCCATCAGCCGATCCCTTTACGTCGAAAGTGGTCTTTTTGACCGAGAAGCCGTTCTTTTTCTTGTCCTTCCGAGCATTATCCAAGGCACGTACGACAGCCGCTACGGCGTGCACGTCCTGGGGCGTGTACGGCGCAGGCATTGGTTTTGGCCTTGATGAAAAAGCTCGAAATAAATGTCGGTATGTAGCTAATCTGTTGAGTGGTGTGAGACAAGTACGGGGGGAATTACGATGAGCAAGCATGAGGTTGAAGGAGGTGGTACCTCAAGCAAGACGTGGGAGTTTCTCCGTTGGGGCGATTCTGTTCAAATCTATCGGGACCTGCCGTTTCTACTCGCATATCATCATTAGTTAAGAGTTTTGAGCAGTACTGGTGTGAAGAGACTGACATTTTCCAGAGTTCAGCGATAAAAGGTCGAGTGACTAAACACAGTGAAGTAAACCTTGAAGGTAGGTGCAGAATGAGTTTCAGGTACGTACACCCCAGCGTCCGATGGGTATTTAAGTGAATCAATGACCCTCGGGAATGCCAAAGATTATACGCTCAAGCTTTTATACAGACTCAGGTGTCAATGATGATTCTGTGGATGCCGCTCACATGAGGCTGTGGCAGTTGGTGCGGGCCAGGAACGAGAAGAAAACTGCCTTGCCGCACCGCCTCAATAGTGTTTCTGGGTCTTCAAAATGAGTCAGACCGCAGACGAAGAAGGTGGTCACACGAGGCTTTATGGGCTCTGGTATTCATTCCATAAAGTTGTAAGAGCAAACAAGACTTTCCTGAGTCATCTTTCGAGATCAGGCAGGAAACACTGTGGGTGGAGGGTCTAGTTAGTGTTTTCTTACCCTGGAGAGCTATAAACTATGTGGTGCCATGCGTCACGCCGACTTCAAATGCATGTCATAGGATCCCTACCAGCAACAACTGATCAACGATTGTTTAAATTAGCTATATTTGGTGGCATTCATATGGATTCTTGGGTACTAGTATCTAGGTATCTGTAGCCGTTTGACCTCCACTGAAAACACCTTTGAAAGTGATGTGAGGTAGCCTTCAGGGCTCTGTCAGGCACCGTAATAGCGGGTGCAAAAGAGGTTCCACACAAAAGCTACCCCGCCAAAAATCTACCAGCATTAACCCATTGATTGCAAAAAACATTAGCAACTCAAGCAACTTGGACGCCAGTATACCGGAATCGCAAGCATTAATCGTACGAATATCGTTGCTAGGCATCGACAACTATACCTGCTGTTCATCATGACAACCCCCAACCCGTTCCTTCTCGCAGCCGACAATAACCCCACGTTGCTGCCCCTCCTCAGGGATAACCCAGCACTGGCGTCATCGCAAGATGAACACGGCTATTCTCTCGTTCATGCCGCTGCCAGTTATAACCATCTCGATCTTCTGCGAACCCTTGTTCGCGAGTTGAACGTGGATGTGGACCTTAAAGATGAAGACAACGAGACCGCTTTGTTTGTTGTCGAAACTCTGGACGCTGCTCAAGTTCTTGTCGAAGAACTTGGTGCGAATGTCAGTCACCGAGGACTGGAAGGATTGACAGCTAGAGAGAAAATTGAAGCGGAAGGCGACTTCCCTGCGGTGGCGGAGTATCTATTAAAGGTGGAAGCTAAGCAAGCCGACGACCCTGCTTCGACTGCAGCGGCCATTATGCCAGAAGTTATCCCCCCGCCCCCCGAGGGTATGAAAGTTACAGTTGGTACGATGGACGAGGCCACGGATATTCCCGAGGAAATCGACTCAGAGTTCCGAAGGAGGATTGAGGAATTGGCTCAGCGCGACGATTTCAATACGCCTCAAGGCCAAGCCGAGTTGCGAAAGTTGATTGAAGACGCTGTCCTGGGTGAGGGTGGCGTTGGCGACGAACGCAACGTACGATCGAAGCAGGACTAGGTATTTGATCCTATGCCTTTATCTCCCACATGAGGTACCTGCCAGCTGCATTGGGCGGTCTGAGAATTGTGAGTTCATCGCTTGTTCCTGGCACACCCTTCGAGAAGCATGTAGCGTCGAGAGAAAACCATGCTCCCGAAGGACAAGCGGCCAACACATCCATGAGCAGGCCATGAAGCCACTGTGTCGACAAGAAGCCTTCCCAACTTATCCTGCAGACCCTGGATTCTTTGGCAGTATCGCCGGGGATGCAATACCGAGACAGATAGGGATCAATACTATCTTGGGGTCTTATACGTGGACTGCTCAGACGAATGAGCGAGAGCCACTCGTAACTCTCTATAGCAAAGTATTCGAGGGCCTCGCGGTTGTTTTCTGCAAGAACCTCTGGGTCAACATCGAGACTTGGTTGGACGACAGAAAGACCTTGAGATACGATGGGTGTTGAGGTGAAGGCTGTGGGGAAGAACTGCTGTAGCGGATCTGGACTGAGAACTTCAAAGGGTTAGCAAAAAGCCGAAAAACTATCCAAAGACTAGGTCCAGGCCTTTTGTACCTACTTTGGGTCGTCTTATCGCAAAACAGCCATGTCATAGGTTGATTAAAGACGTTTTTACAGGCATAGATCAATCTATCAAAGCCCTTCTTTCCCCGGAACATCGATGGATCTCTGAGGTTGTATGTTATAGCTTGATCGTCAGATCAGTAAATCCTTAGGAGATTCGTCCTTGGTACTTACTCCATCGAGGTTTGGATCCTCTTCCACCCTTTGGCCCATATGGCTTTCCCGGCAGACCTGCGCGTTGATGTGTCTCTTTGTCCACGAACATGGTAAGAACACCTGAAAGAGGTCAGTATTTAACCAAATACGAGTCCCACGGTATGTACCTTCGCACAAAGTGAATAGAGTGCCGGCAGTCGTTTGTCCCTCTGAGAGCATGATAATATCACCTGTCACCAGATATAGTTGTTAGTAAGCATCAACAGTATGAACAATTGGGCGCACCCTTTTTAATGTACTCTGTAAAGAAGTCGCCTTGCAATATATCTCCAAGAGACATTACCACCCTTGAATAGCGTGGAGGCTCCTTGGCCTTGGCAAGTTGCTCACTGACTGCATCATGTAATTCTGCGGACAGAATCAGATCGACCTGTGGCATCGTAAGTATGTATAAACCTCAATTACACATGAGAACTCCTGACCTTGTGAATGAAATCCAGCGACGTGATTGCAGCCCAAGGCTTGCTTTTACGGGGAGCTTGCTTGGTATCAACATGGCTCATAGTCCCGTATGTCACGAAACATTTGGGTGATTGATAGACCGATGGCGCAGCAGCGGGAAACATATCGAAAAGCCGGAAAGCAAAGGAGAGAGAGAAAAAAGCGACGTTTGGAGAGAAAGAGGCTGTTGACCTAAGCCGCTGAATGGTGTAAGTCGGGAATGTATAGTGCTTGGGTGATACTGAGGCTGGTTTGGATTTTAGCCGGGTCTTTTTCGGTGAATCTTTTTTTACACAACATTTGATCTAAAGATGAACTTTGTACTTTGCTGTAGCTTAGAATCAACACGTCTGTGGTAGATTTCAAGACCTTCAACGTTCACTTCGTGGGGACGCAATTCCAAAGGTTGTGCCTGGGTGGTATGCTGCTGCAAAAGTCGGTTTCTCAACGAGGAAGTTTCAGGAGCAGTTTGCCCTCCCCCACCTTCACATCTTTACCACAAAGTTGGACCAAGTCAGTTTCTTTTTTTTTTTTTTTTTTGGAGAAACTTCAAGGCCTAAAATCCAACATGGAGTTCTTGATCAAATTTGCGCAGGCGCATGAAACTTTTCGAGTCCCCGAGATCGAGGCACTGGCTCTGGTTGAGAGCCTGGAAATGAAAATAGTCGACTATAGTCAAGATGTCCGTTATCCCACTGAATACATGCCGTTTTCAGAGACTTACTAAAAATAGTCCCCTTTTTGTGTTGTGCAACTGGCTTCAGTCGAAGCTGCTCAACGCCTGGCTAAGAGATCCATTCTCATTCAGTCTATACATGAGCTCTGGGGAAAAGGAAGCACCCTGGACGAACTTCACGAATCGGTCAAGACAAATACATCTCACATCTGGGATAGCTATCTCGGAAAGTCATTCAAGTTTGACGTTGATCCCTATCAAGGGACTCGCTCTGCAAAGAAGCGAATTGAACTCATCAACTCCTTCCGATTTCTGGGATGGACTGGGCCTGTAAGGATGTCTAACCCCGACAACTTATTCACCATATTCGAGATGTGGCCTTACGACAGCGTACCCCTGGACATTCCAGATCCCACAACAATGTATCTTGCCCGTCATGTTGGCAACTCCTCGCGGGACATTCTGGTCCGGTTTGACTTGAAGAAGAGGGGGTATATCTCAACAACAAGCATGGACTCGGAGCTCGCACTAGTCACGGCTAACATTGCCCTGGCTGCTCCTGGTAAGCTATTTTACGACCCGTTTGTTGGAACAGGCTCCTTTCCCATCGCATGTGCTCACTTCGGCGCTCTCGCTTTCGGAAGTGACATCGATGGCCGTAGCATCCGCGGCGAGGGCGGGAAGAGGAGTCTCAAGGGGAATTTCGACCAATACGGCATTGGATCCTGCTTGGGAGATGTGTTCTCTGCCGACTTGACCAACACTCCCATTAGAAGACATCGCAGGACATGGGACGGAATAGTTTGCGATCCGCCCTACGGCGTTCGAGAAGGATTGAGGGTCCTTGGTCTTCGCGATCCCGAAAAGACGCCATGGCTGATAGAGCAAGGGAAGCAACATGGAATGTTCGTGACACACTGGCCAATTGTGCTTGAACCTTGCGCTGACCATAACAGGAAACCAACCTACGTGCCACCCAAAAAGCCCTATAGTTTTATGGTAATGCTCGATGATATTCTTAACTTCGCAGCCAACACTCTCGTCGACGATGGACGGCTGTCATTCTGGATGCCAACTGCCAATGACGAAAACCAGGAAATCCCTGTGCCCACACATCCTTACATGGAAGTGGTCGTGGTCTGTACCCAGCCCTTCAACAAGTGTGAGTTGTTCTTGGAGTATCATTCTCTCACTCTGCCCATGCTGAAATCTGCCAGGGTCAAGGAGACTAATCACTTATCGCCGACTCCCCGACTCACAAGTGTCACAATCGGCCCTCGAGACTTATGCAAACCGACAAAAGCTCACGTTGGACGGGACATCAGCAGACGAGCTCAACCCATTTCGGCGTGGATATTTCAAAAAGTTCGAGGCAGACGAATAAAAGAAAAACCCATTCATAAGACTTCGCTCTACTCCCATCAAAAGTTTCCTATGCTCCATATACATATGTGACAGGCAGCTCCAAAAACAAATCCCAAACACTGGTGACTCACAATGAAGCTTGTGCATGTTCGTCAAATTGTCGTAATACCACATTCGTGGTCCTTCCTGTATTCCCATCTATGTGTTATAATAGTGCCGAATACTCCTGCACCGTCACAACTTAGTAGAAAGTTGTCCATATACACGTGACAACGTCACGATCCAAATTTGTGCCGGAGGCATTACTCAAAAGAAAAATACTATAAGTTTAGCGGAACTCAGTTGCAGCGAAGCATCCTCGATCGGGAACATGCTTCAATTCCAGTTGTTGGAACCTAAGAGCAATTGGAGTTAGTTGAGGAGTTTGACAGATGATAGGCGTGGTAGACTGACTTTTCGCTTTTAGAGTGAAAATATATGCCGCTCACTTCGCCCTTGACCTGATTAAAACAGATATAATAGAAACCCTCGAAACTGGCGCCTGATATTGTGCGAACGCGGTGGTCTGGCACCAAAAAGTGCTCTTTCCACCGCATGAAGATAGTTTCTCGTTGGGCAGCATCGCGGATGATGACGGGTCCCTTACGGGCTTGCTTCTGGAATGGGCGAAAGGCTGTAAATTTGGCCCAGTGACTTAAGTCGACCTTGCTATTTGCGCCCCAGTTCTCGTGCTGGGTATAGAAGCTGTATTTGGAGCCGATTATTTCTCCCTCGAAATACGTTGTGAGAGTGGGATGATCTTCAGTCAGTCCTTTAACAGTAGTCAGTTTATCGTTTGCATAACGATATATGTGCATAACACCAACCTTGGATCCGGAGATAGCCACAAAGAAAAGACTCGCGCATGTCGACATGTTTGATCTCGACTTGCACGTCGTAGACCTGGCGTTCTGACTGTTGCGTACCGTGAAACTTACTACCCGGACGAAGGTAGGAAGATGGAGCTGATGGAATAGTCTTCGTTTGTCAGAAAGGTTGCATCATACTGCCTACATGTTGGTAAGTTGACTCACCCGTATGCATGAGTAGTCAGGGCCCATGGAAGGGGACCAGAGCTCATCTTCTTGCGCATCAATATCAATACACTCTGGCTCCTGATTCAGTGGTTCTCTCCGCCTCGATGATTCACAAGGAGCTGATTCAGATTCAACGGCCTGCTGTGTACTGTTGGAAGGCTGTCGACTCAGCTGGCTGCCGGTTTCGGCGTCCCTTCCCTTCGTTTCGGGTCCAGATCCTTCGTGCATAGGGGTTGTTACGGTAGTGGTGGCGGTTTGAGGGCGTGGGGACATAGTGGTAGATCTTGAAGATAGGTGATCTGATGGACGCCCATCGTACATGATAGTATCGTCATTCGGGCACCCAGGTGCAGGCGGCGCGTCAACGGTGAGCGGCGAAGCACCATCCACAGAAAGGTCGGGGCTGGGCTGAATACCAATACCATTAGCACGGGCTTGGTCTTCGTCGCGCGCTTGCCAAGCAGGATGTGATTGATTTTGGACGTCGTCAGGACATGTCGAGAAACTATAAGAGCGTGGCGACGATGCCTCGACAGGCGGATTCGATGATGGCGTTGGCATTGTATGTGACGTGTAATGGAGTACGGTACAATTAAGCAGCGAGGATATCGACGCAGTGCAAGTAGAGATTCGAAACGAGAATGAGTAAAATCGAGGGTATCAAGTCGGCCTGGTGGGCGATGCAAGTTGAAAGGCCTATCCTGACGTCGAGCGCTATTCGATGCCAGAGGGGAGAGCCAAGTTAGTGTTAATCACCAAACGGGTGGCGATCTCGGGGACTAGACTAAAGTGAGGTGAGTCTGGTATTGCGGATAAAGCTCTTTCAGAAAGTCCCCATGACAAAGGGATAGGGTAACAAGCAATATGGTAGTAATACAAGAAGATCTCAGGTAGCAAGAGAAGGGTTTGAGGAAGCAAGCAAGCAAGTAATGTAGGTATGCGAGATCGCAAATGGGTCGATGGCAAAGAAAGGTCAAGTCGGTCGGTGATGCTGGCTGCCCTGGGCTTGGCTGGGCTGGTATCCTATTCTCCTGCTCCGGGGTTCTGTAGCGGATGTGTGGGGGCTTCGACCTCCACTCGGCAAGACGGAAAGTCTTCCAATTCTTAGTCTATCTCAGTAGAGCATGGCTATTGCACATTGGACTGATGGCTTATGCCGTGTAACATTGACTCGAGCACATTGCGGTCTGCAGGATGGCTTGGAAGAAGATTGTCGTTGTTAACGGTGGAATCAACCGACAGGAGCCTCCAGTAGGTGCAATTAAACAGACTTTCACAACCCCCAATTACATCAGATGAGAAGCCCGAAGGCAGCAATTTGTTCCATTTATGTGTCATAGTCTAGGATCAACTAAAGCCACATTTGAATCCCATAGGAGAGGAAAGTTGCCATTCAACTACTACGTAGTAGCATGAAACATCCATGAAAATTGAGCTCCGGTCCCTATTGCACTTTCTTCTCATCTTCTAGTCACTGAGATGCTGAGGCTGGACTAAGGACCAGTTCCGTCTTAGCGGGCCAGGCTGAACTTTAACAAGACTACCTAACCTAGTAGGTATCATGGATGGATGGATGGCTCCATTGCTTGGTCTTCAACACCACCATCCATGGAAGGAAGCGAAAGTGTGATAAAAAAAAAACAATTTGCCGGCAATGGAATTCAACTACCTAGGTACACTTAGAAAATGGGCAGTTTCATTCATCCTGGAAGTAATGTTGCATATGCTTTCCCGGATACTTGAGTCGACATGGCCGTCGGAATCAGGTGCTTTTTCTTTTTGTCGCATCAGGAATTGGGCCGTAGGTGGGTCACATAAAAACCGGCACACTTTATGCTGTTAAGCCTAAGCTATCATAATACTTTAGGATTTTATGGCCGGCTTATGGACTAAGTTTATTTGGTTATTTTTGTCACATGTCATCAATATGTCGGTTTTTATCTGACCCGCCTGGGCCGCTCTGCTTCCATGCTGTGCCCCAGATACAGAAGCGCCATCGGGCAGCCCCAGCATCCCCCACCACATTCCCGCCTGCATCTTGTATGGGGTGATGGGCCCTATGGAGGTTATAGCCAGACCATCCTGAATACTACCTACAATACTATTCGCTGAGAGTTGCTGGCATGATCGACAGCAGCCAATTTTCGCTGCAGCGCCGGAAAAATGTTTTTCTTATGGCGACTGCACCCGGCGCCATGTTCCTGACGAGACCAGTACCCAGGAACGCATATCAGCATGGGCTGTTTATCAGTCGCATTGACCCAACTGCTTTGAATAAATCCGTTTTGCTTCATTCCCTTCAAGATCGTCACTCGCTCCATTTCACGTGAGTCTATCAGGGGTCGGGAATGTTACTGGGACTGCACGGAATTGTATATTGCAGCTAGACATGAGGATATGACATGATCCTACCATACGTTGTTAACCATCGAGGGTTGCGCAACGACTGTCAACCTGTCGTACCATACCATCCAGCCTCTTGAGGTCTTTTCAGAGATTCTTCGCATGCGATATCCGACTTAGTATTGCTCCTTCTTCGATATTGCATCAAACACAAAGGACAATGAAGTTGCCTTCTGGGATGTTCATTATAACGATGGCGTTTCCTTTCTGCAAGTATGCTTCCTAAATTCGTAACGTGTAGCGTACGTGTCCAGTGTTGGCGATAGCTTTCCGCGCCACTCTTTCACAGCTGGGTATCGGCCACGAGCACTAGGTGCGTCATTATCACCATTATCGATATCGCTGCCCTGTGCTTGACCGTTTCTAGCAGGCAATGTCACGGCTCATTCCTCGTCGCCTGGCTCACCGTCTAGATAGGCTTGATCTTGAAGTGCAAAGCGATGAGGCTGAAAACTAGAGCCTTCAAATCTTGTACGAGGTAATAGAATACTCGCAAGCCTTCGGGATCAGCGGACTCTGTGACATCCACCAAAGATCCAATCTTGGCGGTCTGCTTTGCCGTTAATGGTATCCTCTAAAGGAGCGCTTCCTCGAAACTGACCTCAAACGCAATGTGATCGTTACCAATCCGGATCTCCAGTTCCTGGCGTCCGTCTTTGTTTTTCTGCGGCCATTTCGAATCATCTTCTCTGTTTATAGTCAGGGTCGCTCAACGAAGGCTGCGGCGCAGGGGTTTGGCGTACTTGGTGATCTCACTTGTCTTGATAATGCGCTTGATTTCATCGACGATGACGGAGCTTACGCACACTGGGATCTTGTCAGAGAAGAGGTGCTGTACAAGCCTCAAGAGTGATACTGACTCTCTTTCCGAATCAAGCTATCGTTTCGGTAATTGGAGTTATTGGCATATCTGGCTACCGCGCTGCGACCATCTCCAACAACCCGGAAGTCGAATTCTAATCGCCATCTCGTCAAAATAAAGATCTTTGGAAACCCAATAGCGTGAGGTTATCCGTACCTAGGAATTCGTGACCGAAACGGCCCATATGGCCAGAGCTGTGTGGAAAGACGTCATTAGCCTTGTTCACAAAGGTTTTCGAGCCAGCGCAAGCCATAGTGATAGACTTACTAGTATCGCAGATAAAATGGTTCGTTTGACGACGACATGGCTGTGTATGTGGGAGATAGCGTCGAAAGTAAGCCTTTTGTGGTCAAGAAATAAATCCAACAATCAGGATCGCAAGGCTGAGAAAGAATGGCGGGACCTGTTAGTCCAAGGTGTATGCGTGCACGGACCATTAGCGGGGCAGACAGCTTTACCTAGGCAGGTACCTGCCACCGACTCCTATGTACCCTGCCACACCTGAGGTACCTTCTTTCACCGTGGCCTGGTACCAATGTCAAACAACGTTCTCAACTTTGATCATCTGTCCTGCCCCCAGGGATTCTATTCCAATTGTTCCACGTATGTAGAGAACGACTAATATGAGTTCTTTCTCGATAATAAGCCAGGTTAATAACCTCTGTAGAACACGACCAATTAGCACAAAGTTCAAAACTTAGAAGTTCGCTAGAGGTTAAGAATGCAAGTACCTACATACCCCTTGTCAGGTCACGTGATTCCATCCCTCTCATCAACTCAGTCGGCTTAGTGCCACCTGTTCTACATCGCTGGCAGGACAGATCTTCTTGAAGTCGACGCTGTCCAGAGTTGGTCAAAATTACCACTGGGGATTCTAGCCAAATACTGACAGCGATTGCGCGCTGGAATAACTCAACGAATGGCCCAGGCGTATCTTGCTATTTGTCCCGACAATTGAAACTTTAGAGCAGCTTGAACCCCTGAGCTGAGTCTCCCCACCGCCGAAGTCGACACCACCTATACCGGTACCTCCAATCCACCTCCCGACGTTCCCCCTAAGAGCCACGTCCCATCTACAACAAACACATTCACCAACTTTCTCGGCCAGCTTCTGGCGACACCCTTCAAGATGTCTGGCTTTCTTGAGAATGCGTACAGTCTGGTTCATCAGGACAATGCGGCCGATGTCCCCACCGTTTCCGATCTGCGCATGCAGTTGGAGAAAGGCACCGATGAGAGCAAGGTCGAGACCATGAAGCGCATCTTGACCATCATGCTTAACGGTGACCCTATGCCCACTTTGCTAATGCACATCATCCGTTTCGTTATGCCCTCAAAGTACAAGCCTCTGAAGAAGCTCCTCTACTTCTACTATGAAATCTGCCCCAAGCTTGACAGCAGCGGCAAGCTTAAGCAAGAAATGATTCTGGTCTGGTACGAATGCGTTCTCCTTTGCCTAAACATATGGGCTTGAAATTGGCTGCTGCCGAACATCACTGACAGTAATTTCGTAGTAACGGTATCCGAAATGATCTTCAACACCCCAACGAATATATCCGAGGAAACACTCTTCGCTTCCTCTGCAAGCTGAGGGAAGCTGAGCTTATCGAGCCCCTCCTCTCTTCAGCGAGATCTTGTCTCGAACACCGACATGCCTACGTCCGAAAGAACGCTGTTTTCGCCATCTCTTCTATCTACACACACTCGCCCTCTCTGATCCCCGACGCTTCAGAACTTATTTCCACTTTCCTTGAGGGAGAGAGCGACGGTGTCTGCCGAAGGAATGGCTTTGCTGCTCTCGCTAGCATCGACCATGATGCTGCCCTGCTTTATCTCAGTTCCGTTTTCGAGGGAATCCCTAACGCAGAAGAGCTTCTTCAGCTTGTCGAGCTCGAGTTCATTCGAAAAGATGCTGTCCAGAACTCCCAAAACAAGGTTGGTTGGACATTTGCCAACATGAGCTCACCAACCACTGACTGTAACAACAGGCTCGGTACTTGAGATTGATTTTCGACCTGCTAGAAGCCGGCGCCTCGACCGTCGTATACGAAGCCGCCTCGTCCCTAACCGCCCTTACGAACAACCCGGTTGCCGTGAAGGCCGCTGCCGCTAAGTTCATCGAGTTGAGCATCAAGGAGGCAGACAACAATGTTAAGCTTATCGTTCTCGATCGAGTTGACCAATTGCGCAAGAAGAACGAAGGTGTCCTTGACGACCTGACCATGGAAATTCTCCGAGTTCTGTCCAGTACTGATATCGACGTTCGAAGAAAGGCTCTCGGCCTTGCGCTTGAGATGGTGTCCAGCAAGAATGTTGAAGAGGTTGTTCTCCTGCTCAAGAAGGAGCTCTCCAAGACCGTCGATCAAGAATACGAGAAGAACACCGAATACCGATCACTCCTTATCCACTCGATTCATCAGTGCGCCATCAAGTTCTCCGAGGTTGCCGCGAGTGTCGTCGAACTTCTCATGGATTTCATCGCCGACTTCAACAACGTTTCGGCTGTTGACGTTATCAATTTCGTCAAAGAGGTTGTCGAGAAGTTCCCTAACCTGCGAACTACCATTATTGAGCGTCTTGTCTCCACCCTAGGCGAGGTTCGAGCTGGCAAGGTTTACCGTGGCATCATGTGGATCATTGGTGAATACTCCCTTGAAGAGAAGGATATCCGAGAGGCTTGGAAGAGGATACGTGCGAGCCTGGGTGAGATGCCAATTCTTGCCTCCGAGCAACGGCTACTTGACTCCCACGAGGGCGGTGAGAAGACCGAGGATCATATCAATGGTTTATCGAAGCCAGCTGCGCCATCTGGTTCGCGCAAGGTTCTTGCTGATGGAACTTATGCTACTGAGACTGCTCTGACCAGTCAGTCCTCTGCTGCTGCCAGGTTGGAGGCTGTCAAAACCGCTCAGAAGCCCCCTCTGCGTCAACTCATTCTCGATGGCGACTACTATTTAGCGACTGTCTTGTCATCCACTCTGGTCAAGCTTGTTATGCGACACCACGAGATTTCCTCTGACAAAGCCCGCACTAACGCTCTCCGAGCCGAGGCCATGCTTATCATGATCTCCATTATCCGCGTTGGCCAGTCTCAATTCGTCAAGGCTCCCATCGATGAGGATTCTGTGGACCGAATCATGTCCTGCGTGCGCTCTTTGGCCGAGTTTGAGGAGAAGAAGGAACTTGAGACTGTCTGGCTAGATGACACCCGAAAGGCTTTCCGGGCTATGGTTCAGGTCGAGGAGAAGAAGCGCGCCGCCAAGGAAGCTTTCGAGAAGGCCAAGACAGCTGTGCAGGTCGATGACGTTGTCCCTATTCGACAACTTGCCAAGAAAAACACTACTGACGGTCTCGACGAGATTGAAGTGGACTTGGAGAGGGCAACAGGTGGTGAGGGCACTGCTGAGGATCTCTCCTCCAAGCTTAGCCGCGTGGTCCAGTTGACCGGTTTCTCTGACCCTGTCTATGCTGAAGCATATGTCAAGGTCCATCAGTTCGATATCGTTCTTGACGTCCTTCTGGTCAATCAAACTACCGAAACTCTCCAGAACCTGTCGGTTGAGTTTGCCACTCTCGGTGACTTGAAGGTGGTCGAGCGACCTACTACACAAAACCTGGGCCCTCATGACTTCCATAACGTACAATGCACGATCAAGGTTTCATCAACAGATACTGGTGTTATCTTTGGTAACGTGGTCTACGATGGTGCTCATTCTACCGACACCAATGTTGTTATCCTTAATGACCTGCATGTCGACATTATGGATTACATCCAGCCGGCTACGTGCACCGAGACTCAGTTCCGCACCATGTGGACTGAGTTTGAGTGGGAGAACAAGGTCAACATCAACTCTAAGGCGAAGACGCTTCGCGACTTCCTTGATCAACTAATGGCCTGCACAAATATGAACTGTCTGACGCCAGAGGCTAGCCTTAAGGGTGACTGTCAGTTCCTTAGCGCTAACCTGTACGCAAGAAGCGTTTTCGGTAAGTTGAATCTATTCCATTAGGCACTGGACTTTTCTAACCACTGAATTGAATTAGGTGAGGATGCTCTCGCTAATCTGAGCATTGAGAAGGAGGGCGAGGACGGACCCATTACTGGGTTCGTAAGAATAAGGAGTCGATCACAAGGCCTAGCCCTGAGCCTAGGCTCGCTGAAGGGTCTCAATAAGATTGGCTCGACGGCTTAGACCAACTGATGATAAGTAAAGGTACCTGGATCGAACCATACGAAAACAGGCTACTGAAAGCATTGCAAGATTCATGACGATGGTTGGAGCGGAGTCAGGGGCGGAGCATGTTAATGGGTGTTTTCCCACCAAAAGGCTATGCGATGGGTCCCTGGTAGAGTTCATTGTAAGCAGGTTTAAGTAGATGTTGATTATAAAGGCACATGGTTTCAAAAAGGAAAGAGTCACTATTTAAGACATGGGTCATCGCGACGATGCTGGAGTGGCTCCTCATTTCGAAGGGCAAGGAAAAGTGATATTATCATGGATGTTGCCATGCGCGTCGGGTGCCTCGTTGGGCCTATCGATATGCATACGTGCATCTGGTAGGACAACGTCTAGTGTGCGAAGTCGATATCATCAAATGGGACGAGGAACTAATACAAGGTGCTAAACAAATTATCGCTGGACCATCATCTTCCAACTCCAGTAGAAACAGATGCAGTAGACAGGATGAACGAGATGGGGTATTGTCCAAGTGGGGTTGGTGTTGATAAATCAATGAAAACAGTACTGCCATCAGGATGAGTGCAGGCCTATGACAAGGAGGGTGATTAATTAGTACATCGGCTGCGAAGAGTGTTCATGACGGATGTCGAGCTTGAGCTTTGACTTGTTCAAGTCGGTTGTGAAGAACAGCCAGGCACGATAATTAAACGTCAAAGACAAGAGCATTCACGACATGTCCCGTCTTCCAGCTTTGAGCCGATAGAGACAAGTTATCCTTGAGGATCTTGCCCATATATGCTATCCTGATCTTCTTTGTAGAAGCAAGCTGAGAACCACGTCAATATTCTGCTCGTTTGAACCCCCTGAACGAGGAATTGGTCAGAGTAGGAGTACTCACATCAGCCTCGAGGGCTATCTTTTTGGCTACACTTCGAACGGTTTCCGACTCTGATATGTCGACATTAACGTCCTGGCCATTTTCACTGAGCCTAGCTCGTAACTTGACCAATTCCTTTACTTCGTCCACCTCTTTGCCCTTTTCTTGTTTTTTGCCATCAATCTCGTCGTCACTCAACTCTTCGTCGGCTGCTGTGTCGTCGCCCATGGTGGAAATATCGCCTTTAGAACCGGTTGCCTGATCCTCCTGAATATTCTGCGGGTCGGAGACAGCCCATTCTGGTAATTGGTAATAGTTTCCGAAAGCATCATACACGCCGTTGGCGAGGTCGCCGGTGGGTAATGAAACCTCGGCGGCCGAGAGAATCATTTGAGCTGTCGCGAGACCATTGGATCCATCGTCCTGGGCGTCTTGGCTCGCGGGATCCCACAGAACTTGCAGCGCTGCATGAATAGTCTGCCATATCTCAGGCCTTCCAGTGACTCGGGTATCGAAGAAGGCGGCTCGTTCTTTTGCCAATTCGGTCTTGGTCCAGGTGCGATCGCGGGAAGTCCATTCATGTCGTCGCAAGGGCTTGTCAATGTGCTGATCTAAGGGACGGTCATTGCGACGACGCTGGCGACGTCTTTCGGCAGGGATTTGTGGTTGAACGGCTTCAGGGAGGGACAGCGGGGGAGGATTGATGGCGCGCGATGAAGCATTGGGTGCGCCACCCGGGTAAGGCGAGTTGGGCCCTGAAGAACGAGAAAGGCAGCAACCCTAGCACTGTATGTTAGAGATCGTGAGATTCTGTCGGATGAGTTGAAGAAGCGCTGTACCATTTTGGCTACAGTACAGCGTAGTGCAGTGCAGTAGTGTACGAGGGCGGCGGCGATCGGCGTTGAGCTTGTGGGTTGAAGGGTCGAGTAAAGGAATGATGATCCCAACTTTAGCGACTAGCCATCGTTGGTGGGCTTGGCCAGAGTCGCAGCTGATTACAAGGAAGAGGAATAGGAATAAGAAGGAAGATGTTGAAAAGAGGAGGCTTAGATGAGAAGAAGAAGAAGAAGGGCGCGGCGTACGCAGGCAAGAGGCGCAGAGCAATAAAAGAGAAGACAAGAGGAGATAATGGATCAAGCAAGACGGCAGCCGAGCTTCGGTCTGGTCTTGTCTGGTCTGGAGTCGCCGAACCTATCGACTCTTTTGGGCGCTTTTCCAACAGGTCACGACCAGGGGAGGCGGCACAAAAGCGGGGCTCGGTTAGTTAAGTTCTTAGAGCCTAAAATAGGTAAAGAACAAGAAGGGTCCTATGTAATTAATCAATTCGATCTTTATCGAGCTTAGTTAGTGAGTGGAAGCCCGAGCAAGCCTATAAGGCATTGATTGATGGTAGAGGGAGAGATAGGTGAATCATAGAGCGAAGGAAATCCAATCGATCGCTTAACGAAGACAGTTAATCAATGGCTGATCTGCCATGGCCTGACAAGGAGGGTCTAAAGTGACAACGATTAAGTTCAAGATGGATGACTGTAATAGCGACAGTTAAAGGACGGGGGAAACGCGGCCTTTCATGTAGGATGATGCAGACGCTGAGTTTATGAAGGGTTGTTGATGCAATCCCGCACTTGGTTCATGGACTCGGCCAAGAAAGTCAAAAAACAACTGTAGCAACTAAAGGGATAGTCAGTCAATGGCTGATCCTGTTGCATTTTGCTGGGGTCGTAGCATCAAATGTTGGTCGTTGTTGGCGGGGTGTTGTAGGAGTAGGAGTTGAGCTTTACCAACCTACCTAGAGAGCATGAACCTTGTATTTCTTCACAGAACGAGAATCTATTAGCCACTTCCTTTTCAATCTGTTAGTGTATACTTGGCATTTATGTCACTAAGCTTCATAGGTAACCATAAAGCTATGTTCGAAAAGCCTTACTAGAAAAGTGTTTACTTGACATTGGCAAACACAATGGGTCATGAATTTTAATTCGCAGCCCTACCCCAGAGGCACTTTTTTGGCTTAATGGGCAGATACTAATTAACCCAGTAGCCCAAACATTAGTTTGGTACTAAGTTAAAGTGTTGGGTATTCTAATGCAAAGAAATTAATCATTCCCACCAAGATATACCTACTCAACTTTTCAAAGGCAAGCAGTAGCAGGCACTCTTGCCGTTACACATGCTCAAGTCCTTCACCGAGCGATGACCAATCAGCAGCCGGCATACTCCCAGGTAGCACCCACTACGTCCACTGTTCTCAGCGCCTCACCTTAACCTAAGCTTGACCGTGCTTCGATATCGAGTGCGTCTGTTTTAGGTGTATCTATCTGCCTTACATCTTGACATATCGTGGATGTTTTTCAATCCTTCATTCGTTTGCTGCACTAAACCGGCTTTTTTCAAGTCATCCAAGCAACAAATTGTTCTTTCCATATTCGCTCTTTCTACCAGTTGGGGCGCTTTCATTCACTCTACTGCTCAACCGCCACTACAAGCCACAAGTAATCAGGGTGAAACCATACAACCACCACTACCAGAGAAACATGTCCAGAATGCAAAAGGCAACGGAGCGTCATTTTTATTATCACGGAAAAGAGGTACACTATGGTTTGTTTCTGTCACACGATACACGGAAACTAACCTGGAACTTAGGGCTATGAAGAAGAATGCCACAACTGTCACTGGTGTCAAATACGTTCCTTCCCAACTCACTCAACCTTACCAGTCACTGTAGTTAACGAGCAGGACTCGGAGGTTCTCCCTGACGATTTCCGCTTCATTAAAAACGTGGTACTTGGCGACGGAGTTGAGCAAGCTGGGGATAGCTTCCGCAGCGGCTGCTCCTGCGATAATGACGCCGAATGCCAGTTCACAGGCTGCCATTGTCTGGCTGATCTAGACGATGAATACTCCAGTGACGATGAAGCTGATCCCTTTGGGGACCGTGTCGACGACATGGACATAGATCGGCCGCGCAGGAAAGCGTACGCCTACCACGCCCATGGCGCAAAAGCTGGCCTCTTGCGATCCAAGTTCCACAACTCCAAGATGCCTATATACGAGTGTCATCACAGCTGTGCATGCAGTACAAACTGCCCTAACCGCGTTGTTGAGCGTGGTAGAACCATTCCTTTGGAAATCTTCCGAACTGAAGACCGAGGATGGGGTAGGCGCATCCCCTGTCATTAAGATTTGCGTGCAGTTCACTAATATCATCTTCTACAGGAGTGAGATCACCTGTATCTATCAAGAAGGGTCAGTTTGTTGACCGGTATTTGGGTGAAATCATCACGTCTACGGAAGCAGACCGCCGTCGCAGCCAATCTGCCATATCGCAGCGTAAGGATGTTTACCTTTTCGCTCTGGATAAATTCACCGACCCAGGCTCGCTTGACCCCCGACTCAAGGGACCCTCCCTCGAAGTTGACGGCGAGTTTATGTCTGGCCCAACGCGGTTTGTCAACCACTCTTGCGAGCCAAACATGCGAATCTTTGCACGTGTGGGTGATCATGCTGACAAACATATACATGATCTTGCCTTGTTCGCAATCAAGGATATACCGAGGGGAGAGGAGCTCACCTTTGACTATGTTGATGGAGTCTCACATGAGGGAGAGGAGCCAGGGGCGAAAAGCCATATGACGCCGTGTTTGTGCGGAAGCAAGAATTGTAGGAAGTTCCTATGGTAATGGATTTACGGAAGGCGCCTCAAAGAAATGGTCCTTTTTGGCAGACGTATAGCAATCATGTTCTCATGTTGACCAGCCCATAAGCTCAAAGAAGACATTCTATCACCCTTTGAGTTAGGCATACAAGAAATACATGTCATGTTTATTGTGACATAAAGTGCCAAAGCGGTATCTACTTCTTTGGAGTTGAAAAAGGTGTAGAATGAAACATTTGACTGTTTCCCCCAGTGTTCTTTGTCTATAATCAATGGCACAAATCGTGAAAAGAACAATTCCACCCTCAGCCTTTCTTGTTTGCTTTGCTTGTTCACTGAACGCTGGTATGAGTGGCGTATCGGAGAATAGTCCTTGAGGAATTGTGCCATTATAAATAATATCCTGCCTCACAAGAGGATGAAGGGTTTCTCAACATGACCAGCAACTTCTTTATTTCCTTCTCTTGTATCCGACATCATGGGAAACACCGATAGTACTTTGAGCTCAGATTCTTCGGAGACTTCCATTCTGTCTAGTAGCCGCTCTGGTGCCGCTTCTTCGACTGGATTAGCCGCCTCGTCGAATGGCAATAGCCCGGAAGCTCATCTCCAAGGGGAAAAGAAAAAGAACAACAACTCAAATCCTTTCGACGCAAGTGACTGTGGCCCATCTAGTTCTGCGACTGCCACTTCCTTTTATGACGACTGCTTTAATGCACAAGGCTATCGCACATTGCGTCGCTCTCGACTCACCCGCAGAGCCCTGGTCCTTCGTCAAGTTTCTCGGGGGAGAGCGAACCCGTCCGAGGTCTGGTGCAACAACAAGAGCTGCGATCTGGAACTTCAAATATTCTCAAACCCGCTCATCTATTTGATCGACCTTCCAAGAAGCCGTGAGGGACTGCCCGTGGCGGTTTACTTTAAAGACTTCGTTGATGCCATGATCCTGAAATTCTTCGATAACCAGGACATCAACACCAAGGATCACAGAGCTCGAGGTCTTCTGTCCTTTGTAGACTCACCGCCTGTGCGAGCTGCGTTCTGGGAATTCATTGGAGGCTACAATGAACGCAGATACAGACTCTCTAGCGAGGACTTTCAAAAGGCTCTTGTGAAAGCTCGATCGGTCTTTTTGGACATAATGTTCGGCATTAAAACTGCTGCAAGGGCTCGGATGGCTCACAGTTATATCAATCCTGAGCTCGAAGTTTACAACACATGGGATCTTCAGCAGTTGATTCTGCGTTTTCTTATATGCTCTGAGGTGTGGCGCCAGCAAAAGACGCCGCGCTCGGAGAACTGGAGGATTGGTTCCCGTGAAGGGGTAGGACATTTCATGACAGCCATGCTATTCCACTACAAACTGATGTGGCAACAAAAATGTTTCGATACTGAGTTTATCCACACGAACCACGTCTGGGATCGTGTATGGGATCTATGGCTGTGCAAGTATCCTCTTAAGGACCCCAACGAAGTTGTCGATGGTGACATTTTTCAGTTGCGGGATCATATTGAGAACACGGAGCAGGAGGTTCTCGACGACGTGGGGTATCTGGGGGGGATCGGACAGAACGATGAGACTTATAATCCCGTTCAGTGGTATATTGGGAATGGAGAGTATTTGATTGACTAGGTAACTAAAGGTTCGCATCTGGGAGTCCACCACGGATGATAGATAGTCGTTTTTTTCTTAGTGACATTTGACTATCTTTCATAACAACATAACATTCCTTGCTGAGTATTGGTAAGTCAGAGCGAATCTTTCCCAATCCAAGAAACATGACTGTCTGCGACCCGGCCCCTGAAGTGAGTGTCGGGCGTAGGTCTCAGACTGCACAACGAGACCATGTGCGTGCACCCTCGAAGGCAGCTCGTTTCATTTTGGAAAACACCATGGTCTAAGTGACAGACAATACTGCCCACTCAATTGCCGGGTAGATAGTCTGACAAGTGACGATCGGAATAACTCGTGCGCTGACCAGGATACCTTCATATTGAGACTTGAATAGTAGATTGATGACCAACAAGAATCAGTTCAACGATGTACGTCACAACAATTCACTGAAACGGAGCCAAGTTTCTTTGACTGGGAGAAGAGAGGGAGGACAAGGACTGTCAGATTGAAGAGCAATAGGATAAATAGATGGTTATATAAGCAGCAAAAATGAAAAACATACAACAGCGGGGATTCGCTGGTCGTCACCGACCCAACTACTAATCCGCCGGTTAGTGGCTTGACTATGGGAGAGCGGACGGGATCCCGTATTTTCCACTACCTTTGGTCGTATGTACTTACGGTAGTCGCAAAAACAGGAAATAACCTCACACAGAAGGGTCCGGATAGTGGTGCGAATAGATACTTACCTGTGTAGGTTACTATGTTTTCTTAACTTGAACTAGGTGCACCTGGACTGTTTTTGCAACTGATGACTACAAAAGTGATCAAAAGTCTATTCTCGACATGAATTCGAAATATGTCAACACCCCTCGGTGTTATTAATAGACTTCGAAACGTGCAGCCGCTCGCTTCGATATGCAGCGCGAGAAATCACTGCACAGCAACCGGGCCTTTTTTCCCTCATCTGTGCTCGGAACGGCCAGTGGGTTTAATGCATGTACATCATTTACCGGTCCGGATCCGCGCCCGCAAAACTCTGGCTTCAAACGGTGACGCTCTGAAAATGGTCTTAGACACAATGTGAGACCAGTATTTCGACCGATTGCACAAAAAAAGGCCGAGCAGGGGCTTGTATTTCACACAACCCAACGATGAAGACTAAAACGCAGCATCGCTGTGGACGATTTTGGTTTTGGTATGCAGTGTATGTAGTTGTTATCTACCGGCTACTGGCCGGTAGATTCATGAGTTGATGTGACGTACAGAACAGAACAGACTCTTGGTCGTGTCTACCTACTATGTAGACTGGGCTATCGAAGCCGAGAAGAACTGGGTATTGAATACTAACCAATCAGGCCTGGCTATGTACCTAGTATGCAAGATACCACCTTGTGGAGCTCGGTATTTGGTAGGGCCGTGGAGCTTAGACCCTTGGAATTCTCCATAATTGCTGCAGAGCCGAGTGAGGCTCAACGAGATGGTCGTTGAACAAAGTATCATTGTTTTCTACCTAGGTACTAGGCAGGTAGGTATAGCATCATAAGAGTGAGAATACGGCGCAAGGTTAAATAGTAATGTGAGGACTCGCTTGGTGTATCCTTCCCTTGTGATGAGCTTATTTTCATTGGCTTTGTGCTGTAGCGGTCAAAGCAATGGATGTATCATTGAGAAACAGGAAGGGAAGCAGATCATTGAGGGGTCCAGGTCTAATGATTGGCGGGCTGATCGTCTTCCCTTTAGGAAACCAGTCAAGTGTTGAATCGCGTGCAGGACGTGGGGGAAACTCTTAACATTACAGTATTGCACTTTTTACTTGAAAGGTTTGGGCAATGAGGCACGAGTGCAGCAAGAGATATTATTGACTGTACCTTAGTGCGTATAGCAGAATGCGGGGAAAGCGGAAGGTGACCGAAAGGGGTACAATAGAGAAAGCGATATTGAAAACAAGAAGCAGAAGAATTGCATGCTGTGAACGGTCGTGTTGCTTTTTTTGGTGGTGTAAGAGTGAAGCGTTACTGAAACAAGATATCCATGCTATCCATATCTAAGCTGCTAGATAGGGATGGGTAGAAGCCCAGTGTGTGGTGGTGCCACGAAAGTCGGGGCTTTCCTAACTGCAGCAGTCCAGTGATAGACGGGAATATTCGAAAGGAAACAGAAGCTGCTGGAGGGCTTTGATGGGATGGATCTTGGACAGGCCACGGTGAGGTCATGGTGGTGAGATTAGAGCGGATGCCCCCCACTGTTGGCCGCACATGGATAATTTTGTTTGGTGGGAGCTTTGCCTTGGTCGAACGTTTGCGGGTTCCTGCGAGCTACGGAATAAAAAGATGGGAATTCTGGGGGCAGACTCGAAAAAAACAAAGACGACCAAAATGTGTGAGAGACCCGACTCCAGCCGAAATCGATTGATTGATTGTTGGAGTTATTGTGAATAACTTACCTTAGTACTAAGTTAGCTGTCTGTTTGAGGTCTTCAGTCAATTAGTTACGTTACTCGAATACAGAATCTGCCTAGAACCCATCAATGCTCGTTTTGGACTAAATTGATTGATTGACCTTTGAACTGCAAGTGAAAGTCCAGTATCCAATCCGATTCTTCCCAACCCCGCCATTTCAAGCTCATCCCGCATGTCGTACCACATCCACCCTCCATTCCCGCGCCATCCACAGCTTTCCCCACTTCACCCTCCGGTAGCCCCAGCTTACATGAAGCCTATTCTTTAGGTGACATACAGGGCCTGATACTGTAGATTGTCGCTGTAGAGGCAACTCTTACCGGTCACTGGACGCTAGGCACCTGATCGGTTTCAGTGCCGCTCCGCACAATCTGGGGCGCACTCACACCCCCGCCCCACTGCCCAGTCAAGACGGCCATCCCCATGCCCTTAGAGACATGTTGTCGTTCGATCATGCCCGGGCATCAGCCAGGCCAGGTCACCCCTACTGTGCATTTCAATAGGTAGATTCTAACCTGGGGCTCTAACGTAGTTGGAGAGATGCACTCTGTCTTCGTTTCCTGTAACCATCCATATAAAACAAAAACCAGGAGAGACTTATATCAATGCTCCTCCCCTCCTTCTTCCCCCAACGGTTTTTCCTTAACTGAGTTTCCTCCTCCTCTTCCTCCTCCCATCAATAGACTAGTTCAAACGGATTACTATTACCGAATTACATTTACCTACTACTTTACTTTACTCTACCACCTCCAGAACTACCTGAGTTGCCTGCCTGACTGTTACAGTACCACACCCTTGCCAAGTCAAGTCTACCTACCTAAGAGAACCCTTCGTACCTTCCAATTCCTCACATCCCCCCTCGCCTCCTCTCTTCTTTCCTCACGATGATGCGTGTTCCTCGACAAGCATTCTCAACTGCCGCCCGTATTCATCCCAACATTGTTCCTCACCTTCGCCCCCAGAAGAGAATGTCCTTTGGAAGATTGTAAGTATATGGCACACAATATCTATCATACACACTTCCACTTCACGTGCTGACCACTCCAAAGGGTCAAGCCCGTCGCGGCTATTGTAGCTGTTGGCTATGGGGCAAAGCTCTCTCTCGAAATGGCCGCAACACGACGCATTGCTCAGATGGAAGCCACAGAACGCGAGAATGCCGCCTACCGAGAGCGAAACGAAGCCCTCATGAACATGTACGGCGACCGATCAAGCCTCGACGAACTCGAAAAGGCCGTGCAATTTTACGAGAAACGATAGATAAAATCCACGTCAAAACGAAAAGAAAGAAAGAAAGAAAGAAAGAATCAGCCAAGCCGAGCCGAGCCACCCTTATCCTACCCTTCCTTCATTTTTATCTGTTTCAAGCGACGGCTATTACTCACTCCCATGGAGATGTGTCGGAGTTTATTGGCATGGATGTCATCACGATCTGAACCCTCGAACTGCATGGAACGGCGTTAAAAGGAATACCATTTGTTTGGAATTATTGCTTGAAGGGACCAATTATCTGCTTGATTGATTAGCTGCTCATCACCCTAACACTTACTCTACCTGGGTACCTCATTCAACAACAGACGATCAATGTGTCTACGATATCGACCCCCCTCCCGCGGATACCACCCGACCTGGTCATCTTGACGATGAATCTTGGTGTATGGAAGACTGCACTACAATAGAATACACTGGGCTTAGAAATATCCCCAATTACACAGGTCACATTCATTCATTCATTCATTCATTCACCCACTCAGTTCTTCTGTCACTCATGAATTCACGTATCGTCAGCGCTTTACTCTTTCCATCTTTATGTTCCCTGTTTTTTATATCTGTCAGAGTACCACATGTTCACCTCCACGATGATCTAGACTTGGACCCTTACCTGGCTTTGCCTTGCCTTGAAATTTTACCTTCCAACGTCATGAGCCTCGCTGGATCACAGGCCGAGGTTTCCCGCCGGCTAACCTAGTATGTCCGAGCGGAAGGCCCCACTCCCGAGGACTCAACTTAGCCGGCTCTCTTTGAGCCCGAGCCCCCTATCAGGCCAGTCCCGAGGACTTGAATCTGACGTTACCGCGCCGCGGTGATTGATGTCCATTACGTCCTGGCTTGCTCCGGTGGTCATATTCCGCGATTTCATACGACAGCGATATCAAAGTTTTACCAAAGTTCTTGTTATAGCCAAGGTTGTTGAGTTTGAGCCGAGAGATTCCTGGACGTAATTGAGTAAGAAAACCGGAATGTTCTTGTGGAGATAAATCGGCTTGGTTAATCCTTTAGAAGTGATCTCGTTAGGCACATATAGCAATTCCACAGATATACGGGTCATGAAACGCATACAATCAATCCAATTAGTGATATTTGTCAAAATCAAGACACACCAATCATTTCGCTCGCCGATTCAGCAACCTATTTTGCCGTAGCTCTGAGTTTATTTCTCCCTGTACCGGACCGTGAGATCTCTATCCAAACAACCTACTAAATGTGAATAAATTAGAAGCCATACCAGACGGAAGGAACCCAAAGCCACAGAGCACAAGCTTCACTCATATCAAACGTGGGGGTTGCTGTCAACGTTCATTCCGATAACTATCTGCTATCACCTTTTCCGAAGCCTGGAACTTAGCTACTGTATGTTTTCTCAAACGCCTCCCAGCGTTATCCTCGGGGTATCTTGGGTCATCATCATTGCCTCCATATAGGCTCGACATTCCTTCCAAAAATTGCCCACCAGCTTCCATTGTCAGCAGTGTTATCAATCGATCTAGATATGTCCAGGCCCAGCCAACTCCCGGCGCTTGATGCTCTTGAGCCGGATCTGCAGCTCTCGAAGTTTGGTAGCAAAGCCACGGGAAACAGCAGCCACAAACTTGGGGCGGTCCATTAGCTCTTCCATGGTATCAATCCATGCGCGATAGCTGACACCCTCACAAAAATAGGTGATCATTCGCTCGCCCATCTCGACCTGTGCGTTTTGCTGTACGTTCAACACCTCGTATCCGTCAGCAAAGTCTCGCATGAGAAGCTTCTGCGTCCCCTCGTCGCCTTCAGTGCGGTAAAGGGCGCGATGCCCGTTGCCGATGGCGACATCGATACATCGCATAATGAATTCACCCATTTCTGGGCTGATGAAGCGGTCGCAAAGCTTGTAGACCTCGATATAGTCACGCATGGGAGTCTTCGCAGCCATGGTCTCAGGATTCTGGGCTGGACGAGGAGGCGTGTGAGGGACGATGGAAGAGTGACTGTATGCGAGCCCGATGTAAAGGCCGAGATATCTCGGCTCAATCTCGTCATCGTTGAATTCAACGACCCCTTTCTTGGCCTCGACGAAGCGTCCAGCCAGGCAGCCTTCGAAGTACTCTGAGTTCTTGGTGAGCACACTTCTGGCGACATGGAAAGTCTCCGTCTTCACTCTGAGCTCCACCATCTGCTCGTCACCCCTACATACGCAGACAAGTCAGCAAATTATTCTCTGCAGAGCATTCAGTAGAGGTGAGCTATGAAGTCCGGAAGCGAGGTAAATGTACGCACTTGATGAGCCAAGAGGTGCGACGGTCCGTGAAGACGGTGGACTGTTGCTCCTCAGCCACATCATCCTTGGGAGCGGCCTTGGTACGAGCTCTTTTGCGAGTTGGTTGCGGCATCGCACGGTCGGAGCACCCTAGGTGAAGAATTACAAGCGGTATATGTCGGGATGTGACAAGTTCAACTTGAGATTGAACATGTGTGGGGTTGTAGAGAAGGGGTGTTGGTGAGAGGCTGCTGGGATGAGTTGAGATATACCTCGATGCTAGGCATCGCCTGAAACTCCTTTTCGGGTTGGTAATGATTGTACTTGAAACGGCCTCGCACGCTCTGGGTCCGGGCCTAGGAGTGACGAAAGATTTATTGTCAGAGTGGATTGTTTGATGTGCGCTCAAAGGCAAGGCAACCATAAATATCAGGTGAACTAGCCTTATTGAAGAGCGAGTCACTGGAGCCCTGGGTCCCGATCAAAGGGTATAACACAAAACGTAAACGCTTTATAGCAGCTTCAAAATATTGGAAGGAGTACCAAGCGAAATCTTTCAGACAAACGCCGATCGTCTGATACCTCCCCTTGAGACCACGACACTAGCAAACAAACCTTATCTTGCCCTTACTCGTTTGATAGTGACTTTCTCATCTTCCAGCTCCCACCCGACATTGTCCTTCTCTTTCAGCTCGTTCCACTTGCGGCCAGCGGAAAACTCCAAATATGGCAAGTCCACGTGAAGATACGATCTCCCAAGGCATTTCAGGGCATGAAGCCTCATATCATCATCCGCCCACTCCATCAGCTTGAGGTAATGGCGGTCGACTTGTTGCTTTGCAGCTTGCCACGAAACGTAGTTATCGTGTGCTAGTGCTTTGAGTATATGATCCAGCTTCTTGTTTCTGATCTTGAAGTCTTGCCTGATGAAATACGCCTCCGTCAGATCCCTACGTCGACACGCGGCATCTAGCATGAAGTAACCAGCAATTTCCTCAATCTCACTTTGGACCATGGGAGTCCATACAGCCATATACCTAAGAAGGTGCAAGATTGCTGGGTGATATGACTCAGGGTGCTTGGCAAGAATGGATAGGCGAATGGAGAAGATGTATGCTTGTATGGAAAAGAGATCAGCCCGCTTCGTAGCCACCAATCCTTCTCGGAGCTTTCTCAGTGCCATTAGAACATCTTGCAAGGATCTTGTGTTATCAGGATCCTCAATGGCCGCCAGCATGGCAGTGGTTGGACCGCTGGAAGGAATGATCGATCGGAGGGCCTTCAATGGGCCTGCCAACGAAGATGAGGACGAAGCTGCAACATCGTTCGATGGCGAATCGGTAACCTTAGAAACGCCTGCAGCACCTGTAGCTGAAGTTGAAGGGGTTTTTGATGACACTGTAGCAGTAGACGTTGCTGCTGATGTTGGTACATATCCAGGTGGAGGCTTGGTATACCGCGTAGCAGGAGTCGGATCAACTGCCCTTATGTCGAGAGCTTCGAAACTTCGTATGATTGAGTCCTTGTCACCCGCTTCAGTACAAAATGCAAGGAAGCGTGAGATGATCTGGTTGTAGTACCATTCCTGGGTTTTGTGGTTAAGTAACCTATCGTGGTCAGCCTGTCATTGTACACGCCGGCATGATTGTACTACGAGTAGGTACCTATCGTCTCCTTTAGAGGGAAGACCCATGTCTTGCAACGGGTCTTGTTCAACGGGCTTCAACCTTCCCCAGGGCCCTGAGGGCATCCTGCCACCTCGGCCTCGACGGGGCATAGCGTGGGTATTTCTAGGGTGTGCTTAATACCAAGGATAATCAAAGATGAAGCCAGGAGCCCCTTGATATGGTACCGCAAGTGATGGCGCGCTATAGTGCGTTACTTCAAGTGGCCTGGCAAAGTGCTGTCAGGCCATAGATAATGAATGAATCAAGTTGCTGTGAGAGTGAGGTTGATAGGTGGGGTATCTCCAGGACCCCACGATCCACTCAACGTTCCTGCGTCCATCATGACAGCCACCCTAGATACTTGGGTACCCTTTACTTTGGCTTGGTGGTGAGAGATATTATTTTTATGATGCCACAACAGAATGCCTATAATAGGTCCTGTCAGATTGCGGTGGCAGTACCCGGTTTCGTCGCTGAGTCAAGAAGCAAGGCCTACTGCATCACCACAATGATCCTTCCCATCGGACATCTAGATACTCTAACAGAATTGCATTGATTACCGAATTATTAAGCCTGCTTTCAACTAGACGATTTCCATCTCCAAATTCTTCTCATGGGTATCATTATCTCTGAGAAGCTCTTCTTCTTAATCGCTTCTTTAATTACCACCACCAAAAGGTTCATCTCCCAAAATCGAAAGGTCAAAGACTTAACCGTGGATACGATCAGCCAACGTTACCTTATCCCACCCCTTTGGTCCCGAAGCCTCATACTTTCCAGACTTCGAGATGACTCTTCCAAGACCCTGGTGAATCTCGGCCTGGAGCGGCCCAAATGGACACTTCTCGCCATCAATGCTGATGTAGCCATCGTCTTGATCGCGAGGGATGATACGGTATGCCGAGATCTTCTTGTATGTGACATGCGGGTTGTCGAATAGTCGCTCAGCTTCGACATCGAGGAGAACCTTGATTGCGGTGAGGAAGGGCAGGTCACCATCAATAGTGACGAGATCCATTAAACCGTCGGAAATCAACGAAGCGGCGAAAAAGGGAGCATCGGGTGACATATACGCCATCTACAACTGTCAGTACCATCCTGAGTGTAAGTCTTGGTCGAGCTACTTACATTGCCAGCATAGAAAGTGCCAACCTTTTCATAAGGGATCAGCTCCCAGCCTTCAGGGAGCTCGTCTTGGATTGTGCCATACTTCAGTTCTGGCAGGCCAGCACCATCGATCACAGATCTCGGTTCGGCGCTCTTAGACAACTGGGCGAGGCTCGTAGTGCTCGCATGGTGCTTGTAGTGTGCCTTGACACCCTCCTTTTCCTCAATCTCAACCTTGACCGCCAGATCAAATGGATAGCATTTCTTCTTGTACATGCGCTGCACAACACCAACTTCGAACCGCGCACTACCCATCCATCGCATGTTCTCTGTGCCGAGGTCACATTCAGCAATAAGACCCAGTGTCTGAGAAAGAAACGAGATGATGCGATTGTTACCGGACGTGACTGATACTAGATCCAACGGGGTCACGATGCCTTTGATGATAGCCAGGGCGGCAAAAGAGGGCCGATGGGAACCGTACAGGTTGCACGAGAATGCATTGCCTGAACCGCAAGGGATGTGACTGACGGCCATCGTAGATAGCGCCTTTGCAGCATCAGGTCGCTTGGCAAGGCCGTTGAAGATCTCGTGCGGCGTGCCATCTCCGGAACACGCCATGATAGTATCGTACCTTGACAGGTCGGCGTTTTGCGCCAGCTCTACGGCCTCGCCGCCACGCTTAAGAATGACAACATCAAGTTGCATTTTGGCAGCGTCGAAAAGCGGCTTTACCTCGCTCTCCCACTGCTTGACGGCCTTTCCAGGACCAGAGTTCGGGTTGACCAAGACATAAGCGCGTTTACGAGGCGGCGCATCACCGTATGCTCGTAACAACAGGGTCTTGACAAAAGTCTCGACCGGCGTTGCGCCGTCCCCCTCATCCTCATCCTCGGAAGCAAGTTCAAATTCCCATTTTCCAGGTTTAATAAGCTTTTTCGAAGCGTGGATAGCATAGTCGATCGTGATGTGGTTCCCGGCGCATTCTGCCCATAGTACGTTGTAGAAAGGGATAGTGTCCTTTGAAGCTCCAGCTGTAAGACAAACAACAGGCAGTTAGCAAGTGGTTCTACGCCGTTCAGTCTCGTAGGCTAATATCCTTACTGCTAGTGAGAGGAGCACAAGAAGAGCGGCCGGCTTTTTTGGAAACCGGGTCTGTTCATGATGATCAGTCAAGATGTTTGGCTAGATGCTATTTTCCCAAGCTTCGTACCATTAAGCTCCAGGCCGTCGACTCCGATAGTCAATTTTTTCTTGCCCTCCAATAAGAGCTGCATCCCAACACCTTCTTCCATTTTTCTATCGGTCTCTGTAGTCATCGGAGCAAGGGAGCTCAATAGGCTTGTTGTTGGAATAGTCTGTATCAAATGGAGGCCTTGAAGCGCTAGGTATCTCCAGTGGTCCGAATTAAAGACGGGCGCGCAGCGTAATATTCGAATACAACACCTGGGTAAAAGAGCGGCGTAGGGTAGTAACCTGGAGAAAGGAAAGAATGAGAACAAAAATTGCTGAAAGAGCGAATGTTTGCAACTTGATCGACCGGCTTACGCGGAAGCCGTCTCGACTTCTAAGCAGGGTGTGGTGGTGTAGGATTCGCGATCCGCGGGGCATGGATCCGAGATTAACTAGCCCGAGCCCCCTGTTCCCTCCCTAGACCTGATAGCTGGAGCCAATCGCCAATACCTGCTGTTAATTCAACGTCTACCTCGATGCCAATGTAGTGCCAGGTGGTGTCAGATACTTGCAGCTGCAAAAGCACTACCCAATAGAGGACCAGTCTAAGTGACGACTAATAATAATTCACTCTGCTCTAAGGTGTGCGTCAATTCAATGTCTTAAGGGCTTATCTAAGTCTTACACCTCCATCCAACGCACTTGGCCTCACCTTCAACACTCCAATCACCTACAATGGGACCAACCTTCTTTTTCTGGACAATGCATTTGACCGAGACTAATAGCGCATGCTTATTCTACAGGATGCTTTACTTTGACTTTTCCGCATGTTCCCAAAACTCCTTATCCCGTCATCCTCTGAGAGCTGTGCCTTGCGCCAGTCTGCCTATCACCATCGCCATCCTCCTCCTGTACCCTTTATAACCTAAATCAGGGGCACCTTGGAGGACACCCACCGGTCCCATGCGTCTCTATATGTCCTGACAAAGCCAATATTTTCCACTAACAGACATCTCATATGCATGGTGAACCCCCTAAACTTTTGAGCATCATGAAATGATGGCAGTTTATGCAAGTCTTGTTACGTTAGGAAATTTCTGTTGAGCAGCCTTCTTGTAAGACTCCTGGGAGCTCCTCCAGCTCTTGAGCACCTCGAGGCCCTCGATGGCATCCTCATAAGTGACACCGGGGATATCCAAGATGCCAGCAACAGCCTCCTCGCTCTTAGACTTCTCTTGGCCCAATAGCTTCTGCACCTTGACAGCAGAGAGAACGTGTCTAGGGCTGTCCTTGTTGGCTGCCAAGAACTCGTCGTTGAACTTGACCAAATCCACAGATGGGTCCACAGCATTGAATTCGGCATTCAGCACCTCGAGAATCTTGGGTTCGATGTCAGTTGCTGTCTTCAGCAGTTGAGCAAATGCCACGGTCTGCTCGTGCACTCGGGGTGAATTGGGGTTAAGTGCCGATGCAGCTGTGAGGCAACGGAGGGCAAGAACGTATTTCTCTGCGGATTCGGCGCGTTAGTGGATGCAGAATCGTCGTCTTGATGATGTTAAACTTACTGCGGCGCATGTAAACCTCGAAGCCAGCGAACTGAGCGTTGATGTTCTTGGGGCTAAATTGAAGGAGTGGGTTGATATACTTCATAGCATCACCAAGAGGATCAGTAGTCTCAGCCAACTTTAAGCCGAAAGGATCGTCGTCCTGTTTCTTCACCTCGCCCTCCTTGCTAGTCTTGTTAGGGTCCTGCTTAGCTTGTTGCTCGGCCGCCTCCTTCTCTAGGCGCTGCTGCTCCTTCCTGGCCTTTTTGGCGGCCTTCTTCTTGGCCAAAGCATCCTCGGCATCTTCACCATCAGCCCCGTCAACACCATTTGCTGACGGCTTATCAGCAAGTTTGAGGTAGATCTCAACGGCATCCAGAGCAGCCCGGGAAAAGAAGGGGTGGTCACGAATGTGATCTTCCCATCGCATCATGTCGATGTAAGCGCGGATCTGTCCCTTGCGCAGAGAGAAGCTGTGGAAGTCAAACTGATCCTCTTGCCACACTTCGAAGATGGTGAAGATTTGCTTGAATCGCTTGAGAGCCAGTGCAATGTTACCTTGACGCGCGTATGCCTCGCCGTCTTCTGTCAAGAACCAAACACTCTGCATATCCAAGAGGTCGGCTAGAGGGCCACCTACAGTCTCTGCACGTGTGAAGAGTCCAACCGTCTTGAGAGCCTTTTCGTTCTCGTCGTTGCGAAGCTGATATTTAGCAGCCTTTGTGTTGATGTATCTATCCTTAAGGTCGAGCTTCCTGGCTCGGTCCATCGCCTTGGAGGCTTCTTGCAGATCACCCCCATGCTTGATGATTCGGGCTTTGGTCATAGCGTAATCGACGCTCTTAGGATCCTTCTCGATGGTTTTGTCAACGTACTCCATGGCTTTCGCTAAGTCGCGACTAAGATAGTAATTGTAGTGCTGGGCAAGATAGTAAAGCGCCGCCGCCTCTCCCTTGTCTTTGCTCTCTGAATCAGCGTTCTGGGAGTTCAAGTAGTTTTCAGCCATTTCGCGAAGGGTGTCCTTCTTAAAGGAGTCGGAATACAGGTGCTTAAGATTAGCAAAAGTGGATGGGACTCCCTTGTTAAGCATCAAGGTCAAATAGGCCTCGGCAGCTTGTTTGAAGTCGTCGCCTAATTGAAGTGAGTACGCGCCCCTGATTGGTGTCTTCATTAGACTTACCGGAGAGAAAATCCAACGGCAGTCGGCGCGCAGCATCACACCGAGGTGATTTCTCAGCATACTCATCGTAGATAGCCTTGCGGGCCTTGATATCGTCCTCCGGAACTTCCAAAACCTCGAGAAGTTTCTCATAGTAAATGGGATGCTCCGAGTTACGGTCAAGTAAAGCGCGGTAGGCCTTTGCAGCCTCTTCCTTCTTACCCAGCTTATGGAGATACTCAGCACGAGCCTCCATGACAGCCAGCCGGTCGAGATTTTGCTTAGCAGCAGTGTTCAAGTGCTCTAGAGCTCGTTCATAATCCCCTTGCTCAGCAATCAACGAGTTTTTGTACATGATTGCTTCTGAATGCTCGTTGTCGAATTTCGAGGGTTTCGTCTTCAGTGTTTCCTCGTAGGTGTTCATAACCTTTTCGGCTTCGGCGGGGTTACCGGAAAGATGGTGAGCGATAGCGAGCGCAGTCCAGCTTTGGCGCGCTTGGGGTCGAGCCTGGAGCATAGCAGTTCGACTCTGGATGTAGCCCTGGTAATCGCGACATTGGATTTGCAGAATGGCCAGATCGCGCTGGATCTGTGCTGATTCGGGCTCCAGTCGGAGAGCAAATTTGTATGCCTTGATAGCCTCCTCAAAATTCTTGTTTGCCCGATGCAGGAGACCGTAGACGTGCCAGCAGATGTGCGACTTCATGTCCATAGTCAGAGCTTCTTTCCCTAAAGCGAAAGCCTCTTCTGTCTTGCCTTGCGCATTCAAGATCAAAGCCTTCATGGCAGTGGTGTCTCCATGTTTGGGATGCTTCTTAAGAATAAGCTCGGCGGACTTGATTCCACGCTTGTATTGCTTGTCTTCATAGTATCGGATGACGGAACGGAAAAGCGAGGCCTCCTTCGAGGCAAGAGGTTGCGGCATCGTGTAGTCGTAGTGGGATCCCAATCGTCGGGCAGTTCTATGCCTAGCTGTGAAAGTAAAAGCTTTGTATGTAGGTGGTTATTCAACTTCCGCTGTCGGCGATTCAAGCTGCCTAGGGCTGGATGAGGGGTGTGCGGGCGAGGGTGATGGAAGGTACAAGGAAGCTTTGGCGGGGTATGGCGACGATACTTCCTTGATGGAGGATGAACGAGGAAAATGGAACTAGATAGGTAGATGAAGGGCAAAATTGCGGCTTCCCTGACCGGCGAGTGTGGATAAGTGCAGTTCACAGCTACTAGAGATGCCGTAGCATGCGACCTTATGAAATGATGTGGACAGGAATTGCTACGGTATACCGGTAATTTCTCGGAGCTGTGGTGGGCTACATGAGATGGTTTTGGCGGGGCAATACAGAATCCATGACAGCACACACCTCATGAGAGGTGCAAAAAAAGGAACAGTGGCACATTCTGCCAATGGTAATGAATCTAGAAGACCTGGAAGTAATATGTTAGTCGGTTAAACGTAGTCTTATTCTAGGTTGGTTCAAGCAATAGCAGAAATCTGTCTACGACCAAGCGGATCCCAAGGGCTCCTAGCAATGTGTAAGTAGCAGATGCCCTCAAACTAGATATGAGTACCTTAGCAGCACCTGATGAGTTGCGATGAATTACACATAGAAGTAATACCGAACGTGCATTTAATGGGTTATGTCTTATTCCAATTCTTATTAGCATAAGGGGTGATGGTGTTATACACGTATCGTACCTAATCATACAGCCCGCCTCTCATCATGAAACGAAGTCATGCCCTGTTTGTTATACAGATGGCTTCGAATTTTGGATCTTCCTCCATTTACTGATGGTATCTTCCCAGCTTTCGAAAGGGTCGCCCCCACATCTTTGCTGTACCACCTCCCATGTTCTATGTCGCACGATGCCCTCGACACCCCGTTCTTGTCTAACAAGCGAGGCCAACCTCTCGGTACGGGCTTCGCGGGGGAAGAATCTACCGGAATATGGATCTAATCGTTCGTCTACAACTCGGTCACGGTCTTGCTCCCTTTCAAGCTCTCTGATTGTACGGTCAGGATCATTGGGGTCCGGACTTGCCGCCACCAGAGCACAATAATTCAACACCTGAGTCCGAGCTTCCCAGGAAGGGAACAAAACCTTTTCCTTGAATTCCGAGCATGACCGAGGATCGATCTGCTTCGAAGCTGGCCGAGAAGTACGTTGCGAGGTCGAAGATGGGTCGAATCCGGATTGTGATGGCGTCAACAGTGCATTGAGATTCTGGGTGATTGAATCATCTATCGACGATCTTGATAGTCGTAAAAAGTCTCAACCATGAGTCAGTCAACTATAGAGTAAGCGATTGCACGTTTGAACCTGCCTCACCTCGTAATGTCCCATATGAAAAGCAAAATTGTGGCGTAAGCTGGGGTTGTGTTGATGGTTGAGTCATGATATTGCTTGGTCGCAAGGACTTCTCTTTCTGAGCGTCCAGCGAGCCCTTCCAGAGTCCAGCCAGAGTGGGCGGATTTATTGATGCGCGATGTAAAAATAAATTCGAGGTACTGCAGCTGCTAGCGTGTTTAGCACAACGTGGTTCGCAAGGAAGTTGAAACAGGGCCTTGTCGTGTTGACCGTTGACCGATGATAGTAACAAGAGTCCCTCGTGTCAACCAGTGACTGTTGGTTCTGTCTTGATTTCGGTGACGCAACTAAAAGGCTTAGCTGGAACTAGTCATGGTTGATTAAACCCGAAGGCTACGGATAAACCTTGACTCCGCCGACCCCCTGATCCTTGCACAGATCCCCCAGCTTGATCCTGGTAGTTCCGATCAGTCACTGCAAGACAGAAACCCTAGACTTCTCAGCCTGTCTTCCTTGGTGCTAATCAAAGTGCAATATGGACATACGACATACATATCGAATGCAACGCCATGATCAATCACCAGCAGACGCACATCCAGAAGCTATGTTGGAAGCAAAGCAAGGCCAGGCGCCAGTGCGGTGCCCAGGGGCATGTTCAAGGTGAGGCGCGGTCTTCTTTGCTTTTCAGTTTCAGGGTCCGCATCCTGAATCGCCGCAGCACATTAGAAATTCGGCAATGTTTTTGCCCGTTGAACCAAATGGCCACGATCGATTCGTAGACCTACGCTACTTTTGTTGCCGCCCTGGACGGAGGAGACGTAAGATGGGAACATACCGCCCTGCCGCTGGGGCGTCATTTAAGCATTGATACTTTAATTCCATCAACGCCTCACGTCTGGAAGCTCGGTACAATCTTCTGCCGGGGTCTCCCTGGTCAAGCTGTTTGAGCATGATAAGACCAGATGACAGGATCTCAACAATTACAGTAGCAGAGATGTATTCTTCATCCTAGAGTCAGTGATTGACATTAGCGGGCGCAATTCCCCACCAGGCTAAAAATTCGCCTGAGACTCCGAAACTGCCATTTTGGAAAAAAGACGCAACAAGAGCGACTCGCGAATGCAGATGTAGACGCCACCGTTGAGACCCGTCTGTCAGCGCAGCCCCCAGGCCACTCATTCGACGCCCGTTTTAGGTGGTGATCGACAATATCCCAAGTAGTTGGACACAATGACTGCTTTTAGATGGGTGATCCTTGGCCGGCTACGCTAAGTTCAACGCCCAGAATCCCATCTGCCACAAACTAACGCTAAGAACTTGACGCTAAGAATCACAGTTTGTTGGCTGACAGTCCAGTACAGTCTGATTCTGGGCCAGAAATCCTCTGTGTCTCGGTCTTTTGCGGTTGATTTGTGACGACGGTGTGCAGCAAGTAGAGCGCGGACCATCGTCAATTTGTTGCGTTGCGTTGCGTTGCGTCGAGCCTTCATCCGTTTTCTGTGGACGGATTTGGACACGGGGAAAGCGAAAGCACGGGCTGGATCCGCTCATGCTGCATGTTCTTGGTACCTAGCATCCAACGTGCAGCCGCCGAATCGTACATTTACCCCCCCAAGCCTCCTACGCGAGTCCAGTCTTGTACAGCCGTTAATACAACTTTGCCTTTTCCCAGCAAATTTGACTGCCCTCTGTTTTTCCTTCCCCAAGGATGGATCTCCAAAGTCGGGTTGAGAAGGCAAACCTCCAAGACCTCATCGATATATGCGAGCAACTTTCCGATGAATGCAGGGGTTTCTCAAACTGTCTCAACACTAGTCCAGTCGTTCTGGCTGCTCTCGCCAAGGAGTGTCGTGCGATTACCGATGCGCTTGACAGGTTGCACGAACTCAGCCGGACAATTGAAGGTGGCACAGAGAGCGTGCGAGCGTCGAATAACGAATTCGTTTATTCTGTTTCAAAAGACGTGCATGAGCTCAGAGCGGCGCTGAAACGGATAAAGGGACCAGACAGAGATAGTGGCATCCATCTCAACGAACCACAACTCATTATTGTTTGGAACGAAGTGACTTTGAAGGAGTATCTTGGGCGACTGCGCACTCATCAAGCGTCCCTTCATACTCTCCTCAACACCGCAACTCGGTGAGTAGCCTTTCCTATCCAAAGTCATCGACATGTCTCTAATCTTTGCCAGGGCTAGCTATAGCTTCGGGGAAAGTGACCTGAATAGGCGTCGCGTTATTGAACCCGACATTGAGGTAGACGAAGCCCTGCGAAGCCTCGGTCGAAAGTTCACAGCACCAAATCAACGGCCAATCGTCTTGCCTCGAGTCAGCGATTCTACGGACATACAAATACTTCTAGATACGCTTGTGCCACCTCCTGGAGTAAACTATGTGCAAACCAAAGATGTCGCACACGAGCTGCACCACGCCATCGAACAGACTGACGAATCCGCCGTATTTAACATCCTGCTAGAACGTGCAGACCCCAACATAACGCTGGCAGGATCAATGCTGTCTCCCCTGCATCGTGCTTTCGACAAGAAGCACATGTTGATCGCTGCATTTCTAATCGTCGCTGGCGCGGATGTTGACGAGCCGACTACTGATGGCGATACGGCCTTGATGAGAGGAATCAAATGTGGTTTTTCAGAACAATTCGCGAGGCTCGTCATTCATATGAAGGCGCGCATCAATTCAATCGATAACAACGGGCGATCAGCACTTCACCTTTCCGCCGCCTCAGATGTTCTCGAGGACGAGACACTACCGGCCCTCATAAACGCCGGCGCAGATATTAACCTTGTCGATTACGAGGGGCACACACCGCTACATGTGGCGATACAGCACGCCCACTGGTCTGCAGCGACGAAATTAGTGCAGGCTGGAGCAGACCTCGAGGTCCGATTGCCTGACGGGAAAACAGCACTCCACCTGACGATAGCAATGCGCAACCAAGAGTTCACCCAAGTGCTAATATCTCGCGGGGCCAATGTTGACCGCAAGCTTCGTGAGCATACGCCTTTGACAATGGCCATTAGCACTCGCTGTACTCCTATTACAGCTGCACTCCTGGATATGGGCGCAAATCCAAATTTACCAAGTCGGAACGGAAACACACCTCTTCTCGCGGCAGCAGCCACGGGGCATGATGAGACAGTAAGATATCTCATTGCTCATGGCGCAGATCCAACAGAAACTCATGGGCAGTCTGGATACACCCCCATGCATATGGCGGCGCACAAAGACAAACCTCACATCCTTCGACTCCTGGCTGAATCAGAGGCACCCATTGACGTTCTGGACAGAAATGGTGAAACTCCTCTCTTGATAGCTGCCAAACTTGGCAATAGTCAGAGTATTCTTCGCTTAATCAACCTGGGCGCCGATATCGAACGAGTAGGACCGGATGGCATGAGCGTGCTTTCCCATGCAGTCAAGATGGGCGATGTTGACCTCGTTACTGCCCTCCTGGAGCTAGGAGCTGGAATGCGTATGACATCCATGTTTCTTTCTAGAGGCAGTAGGGAATATCTGATCCCCGAACCGCAAACGACTCCGATCCATGTGGCCGCTCAACACGCACGAGACGAGATTTTACTGCGACTTGTGTCATATGGGGCTTCGCTCGAGAGCACTATCTTTCCTGGTCGGACTCCTTTATCAGTTGCGGCATCTCACGGTCATGTCTCGACAGTTCGGCTTCTTCTTCGACTAGGTGCGAACACACAAGCTTTAACGACACATGGCGATACACTTCTTTTTGAAGCATCAGCGAACCTAGCAACACTCAAGATCCTGTTACAACAGGGAATTAATGTTAATCATCAAAACGACCGAGGCGCGACCGCCCTTCATTATGCAGCTCTTCGTGGGCACATAGGTGGTGTTCGAATGTTACTTGAGAAGGGAGCTCGACAATACCACGCCAATGCTGTATGGGATGCATGGGAGGATAGGGATGGCGCAGGAGGTTATCGCCAAGGAACGCCGGCTGGTATGGCTATGCAAAGAGGTTTGGACAATATCGCGGAGTTAATTGAGGGATGGAAATACAACTGACTACCTGGTCGGAGTCGTTTTTGGCGACAAAGTTGTTTTTGATGGGCAGGCGGAGTAATGACTGGATGATGAACTGTAATATCCTACTTATGTATGTATATGGGCTTGCATTTAATAAGATACCACAAATGATTTTTTTTTTTTTGGCGATCACCTCTTCTTAATGAAACGATTCGTATGTGACGTGCTTACTCCTTATTCTCTCTATATCCGGGACATTGGGGTGGTACTTCGTTCTGGATCTAGAACAGCTAGGCTTTCCACCCTGGCACTGAAGAGCGCCAACACCCATGATGGATACCTACTAGATAGGCAGATAACCCATAATAAACTTACGGATACGGATATCAAGGAGTAGCTAATGAGACAGAATTACAAGGCTAGTATTTACAACGCGGTGCATAGGAAGAAATTCAGAAGCGCAGACGAATCGCCTCAGGTGACGTGATTTTAAGATTAATCCATTAATGAATCCCAACAGCAAGGGCAAGATCTCTCGCCATATTTATCCCAACTCAGCCTAAGCCATGGAGTTACGAATACGAGACGTCATGACGGCGTTCGAGTGTTGACGTAATGGGCTCGAGCGATGATGGGTGCGGCAGTCCAGGTGCTCTCAGAAATATCCATGATGGGCGTGTTTAATTTCTTTCTTTACTGGTTGCTTCGCTTTCAGCGTGTCCTTTTCTGTTGAATAAGGTAGGATAGGTATGCAGTCTCGTGATTAAGGAGCTAAAGGGGAATAATACCTAATAAATCAAATCTCTTTTGCATGGCCCCAACTGATTTATCCTTCGTCATTCATCATCTCATTACTCCTCTGCGCTTGTTCTTCATATTCCGTGGTTAGTATATCATCGATTTTCCATCTATTCCCCCCTCTTGCTTCAACAGGCTAGTTACCTGCTAACCACTATTACCTAGGTACCTACTAGATCTAGCACACCTACATCAAGCAAACTACAGACAAGGCGACTTGCAATTGGGCTTCCTGAAGGGTTCCAAGAATATACCTGGATCGAACGTCCACATATATTTCCTCGATACCTCCACATCTATCTACTACCAAGGCACCAACCGACAAAACCCCTAATCTGCACTACGACTACCCACAGTGAAGCACTGGAGGTTGTATCAGCCCCGCGTGCCCCTTACAACTGTCCTGACCAGCTGCCCACCCCGCAATCCGCAATCGGCCCCTCGTTACTGTAACTACCGTACCTACTAGATACAGTACACGAGACCGCTTCTCAAAATCTCCTGTCGCGAACGCTACAACTTCATCTCCCAACTTTTCTATACCCAGCGCAAATTCATAATCATGTCGTCCGCAGCCAACCCTTCCGCCCAGGCGAACAGCAGCAGCTGGACCGCCTTCCTCAAGGTAAATATTCGACCATGCGTTTTACCTGATTTAAGTTTGAGCGACTCGTGAATGATCGCGGTAGCTGACCCCTGTCTTTGTGACGTGCTCTATAGTCCATTGCCTCCTTCAATGGCGACCTCTCGTCGCTCACTGCGCCTCCCTTCATCCTCTCTTCTCAGTCTCTTACCGAGTTCTCTGCCTACTGGGCTACGCACCCTCCCGTCCTGACCGCCCCTGCTGCTGAGTCTGATCCCGCCAGGCGTGCTATGCTCGTCCTTAAGTGGTTTCTCTCGACCCTCAAACACCAATACGCCAGCCGAAGTGAGCAGTTTGGAAACGAAAAGAAACCTCTGAACCCTTTCCTCGGCGAACTTTTCCTCGGCACTTGGTCCGACGAAGCTGGCGAGACCACCCTTGTCTCAGAGCAGGTCAGCCACCATCCTCCTGCCACCGCATACTGCATCCGCAACAACAAAACTGGCGTCGAGCTTGAGGGTTATAACGCCCAAAAGGCCACCTTCAAAAGCACCATCATTGTCAAGCAAATCGGCCATGCCGTCCTACGCGTTCCTCTTGCCTCTGGTGAGATTGAGTCCTACCTGATCACGCTCCCGGGTTTGCACATTGAGGGTTTGATCTTCGGTGCCCCCTTTGTCGAGCTTGATGGCTCGAGTCACATCACTAGCTCCAGTGGCTTCACTTGCAAGATCGACTACAGCGGTAAGGGATGGCTCTCTGGCAAGAAGAACACCATTGTTGCCAGCGTTTATCCTACAGGCAAGGAAAAGGAGGTCCTTTACAACGTCACGGGTCAGTGGAACAAGTCTTTCGAGGTCTACTCGGGTCCTGCCAAGTCCAACTCCAAGTCCACCCTTGTGAGCACATACGACGCCGTCAACACGGCCCAGACCGAGCTCCGCGTCGCTCCAATCGATCAGCAACATCCTCTCGAGTCTCGTCGTGCCTGGTCTCGTGTCGCCGATGCGATCCAGAAAGGTGACATGGACACCACCGGCGCTGAGAAGGGCAAGATCGAGCATGCCCAGCGTAACATGCGCACCAAGGAGCGCTCGGAGGGCCGCACTTGGGATCGCCAATACTTCACCGCCGTCGAGGGCCAAGACCCCGTCCTTCAGCAACTTGGCAAGGTCGTTGGCGTACCAGCCGATGGCGAGGCTGACAAGACTGGTGGTCTCTGGCGATTCGATAAGACCAAAGCTAATGCCCGCTCTGCTAAGCAGCTCACTCAGGACGATATTGCACAGATGGAGAAGGAGCTTCTTGGATGGTAGTTACAACCAAGGGGATCTCCAAGCAACATTAGCAATGCCAGGTGAGGCAAATCCGGCTATGATACATGGGAACAGAATAAGAGTAGCGAGGAACAAAGTGGGATCAAAAGAGGTGGTTATAAGTTAGAATAAACGGCGCTTGGCACATTTTCTCTGATACAATAGGCGATTCGTACGAATCGATAGGCCGGAATGTGTTGGTTTGTATGATACTCATTAGTTTATGTACGCTCTACGATTAATGGCATGGTTTTCATGTGATTCGGTTCGCGATCCGCAGCTGAAAGTTAATCAATAAAGTTAATACGGCATACGTACTTGCAGACTGCTGTTATGATAGTGTCCTCATTCTTGTAACAATTGATGTTCTGAATACTACGGTGCGGTGTCACAAAGGCTAAGGATTTATTCATACTTCGTCATTTTTTTTTTCATTAATTTACTACTTTCATCACCTCATAACGTCCCTTGCAACTATGAACTGCAACGTTGTGTCTGAACCAAGGGTGGGGCCTTTTTCTTTAGTCCCTTATTTTTCCAAACGATATTTCATGAATTTTGTCGCGCTAGTGGGATATCATTAAAGCCATTGGGTGTCTTCGAGGACATTTATAGCTGGTTGGCGGTGTTGAAGTCCTCGAGAGCCTCAGCGACACGCTTGGACATGGTCTTCTCACCCTCACGGACCCAGACACGGGGCTAAACAAAGTGTCAGTATGCAAATATAGATAAGTATCAGTATGTTGGCAACTTACATCGAAGTACTTCTTGTTGGGCTTGTCCTCGCCATCGGGGTTGCCGACAGTGGTGTTGACGTACTCACGCTTGTTGATCATGTAGTCTCGGATACCAGAGCAGTAAGCGAACTGCATGTCAGTGTCGACGTTAACCTTGACAACACCGTAGCCAATGGCGTCAAGGTACTCCTTCTTGGAGGAGCCGGAGCCACCGTGGAAGACGAAGAAGACAGGCTTGTCGTTGTCGGACTTAAGGGCCTCCTTGACGTGGGCCTGGTGCTTGCCGAGAAGCTCGGGGTGGAGCTTGACGTTGCCGGGCTTGTAAACACCGTGGACGTTACCGAAGCCAGCGGCGATGGAGAAGTAAGGGGAGATGGGGGAGAGGGTGTTGTAGATGTTGAGAATATCCTCGGGCTGAGTGTAGAGAGAGTTGTTGTCAACATCCTCGTTGTTGACACCATCCTCCTCACCACCAGTGATACCAATCTCCATCTCGAGCCACTGCTTCATGGGGGCAGCACGCTTGAGGTACTTGGCGGTGGTCTCAATGTTCCAGTCAACGGGCTCCTCAGAAAGATCAATCATGTGAGAAGAGAAGAGAGGCTCGCCCTTCTCCTTGAAGTAAGCCTCGTCGGCATCGAGCATACCATCGAGCCAAGGGAGGAGCTTCTTGGCGCAGTGGTCGGTGTGGAGGACGACGGGGATGCCGTATGTGGGAGCAAGGGAGCGGACGTAGTGGGCAGCAGCGACAGAGCCGGCAATAGAAGCAGTCTGGTCACCGTTGCTAACACCCTTTCAAGTTGTTAGTCTGATATCAATAGTGGAAATATTTGTTGAGGAGCATACCTTGCCAGCGAAGTAGGCGGCACCACCCTGGGAGAACTGAAGGATGACGGGAGCCTTAGCATCGCGAGCGGCCTCGAGGGCAGCGACGACGGTAGAAGAGGAGGTGACGTTCTATGGTAACTGATCTTAGCAAGAGATTTCATGTGATATTCCGAGCTGGATGGCTTACAATGGCGGGGATAGCGAACTTGTGCTCGCGAGCGTACTCGAAGAGACGGAGGACATCGTCACCGACGATGACACCGGACTTGCGGCTGAGGACTTCTTGGACACCCATGATTGCTGTTTGTGATGTTTAGGATTGATGAATTGTAGGTTGAGATGAGAAAGATGAAAAAGAGAAAAAGTCTAATGAGCAAGAAAGTTGTTAGTTATGAATGAAACAGGCGATGACGAAGAGGAGGGGCGTGGCGGGGTTTTGAATCCAATTTGGTTTGGGTCTTATCGATAATGCAAGTTGTTGCGTAGTGATGAGAACCTAGGATGGAAGGGGCAGAATTTTGGAGGGGCAGACAGGGCAGAGCTGGCAGGACAGGGGGGGCTCTTCTGGCGCTCTTGCCGAGAGCTGCTCTGTGCGGGTCGAAATGAGTTCATCGGTTTGAGGCCATGGGCTGTTTACAACATCCAGCAGCGCCATTTCGGTGAGGCATAAACCGACAACATGACAAGACAGCGGAGTTTTCCATCTCGCAGTGAATGCTCGTCTAATCCATCTTGCAGAATTCTGCGTCTCGATTGGCGAGAACGACGTGCGTTGCGAATCGTCTGAGATTCACGGCCCGTATACTAAATTCCACGGACCTCCAGGACTGTTGAATGGGCTGAGACTGTTGAACGACACGCCGCACCATCCAGCGAAATGATAGGGATCACCTCATTCAGAAACGGACATTCACCGCACACCTCAGCCTGATTCAGGCTCTGAGGTTCCCAGGAGCTCCGTTGCCCGGTGGCTCTCCGGTGGCTCCGCGGCCGTTATGTCTTCTCTGACCTTCTCTCGGTCTCTGCGCTACTCTCTCTTCCTCTCATAACTCTGCTCTCTATCATGTTGTCCACCTTGTCTCCGCTATAGACCAGCCTGGCTCGAGCATCCTCGTCGGACCAAGACTTTGTCCAGAAAATCGCTCCCCCAGCAAACTCACTCGAGGTAGCTAGTGAGGGCTTACTGACGTTGTTGAGCAAATCCTCGGTGGTAAAGTGGAGTCGCCAACACAGCGGCGCCGTTGCAGAGCAAATGCAGTGGATGGGATTGGACTCGGTATGTAACAGTGGAGAGCGATGCGACTTACACACTTTTTGGCAGTTAAGCAGGAGACCCAGCTATGATGTCGGCAATGACGATAAGTGGAGGAATTGTCGAGATCTGAAAGTGAAGATATCACCAAGGGGGGAGGGGCAGCCGATTTATATCATGTCCTCCTCTGTGCCGAGAGCTTTTCCTACCACAGCCGATACTTCTGGGTAGTCGACGGAAACATGCGGGACGGACTGCCTATTGGGGACCATTCATCGGATTCTCGCTCATCGTTTGTTAGCAAAACATTGACTATGATTCTCGTGTGACCCCGTTTTCCCCGCATAGTTAAACATCGTGAGCATCACGGTTGGCTGGAAACCCGCCATGGCTGTGGACACCTCCGGGCTGGCTTACGCTGATGCCGCTTGCCCAGTCCTCTCATTCCCAATTACGCGATTGCAAAGCCAATGAAAGGGGCCAATGCATGATCGCTGTTGCATTACCGGAAACAATTTCTTCTCGACGATTCTCGTAAAAGGCAAGCCTTGCATTGCGTTGAAACGTGTTTCTCCAGTTGGATCATCCAGATTGAACTCAACTTTCCTAACTCGAGCTTGAAAATCATGATCGCAGCTCAATTGGTGGAGCTTCGACATCATTCTTGTGGGGGTTGTCTTTAGTTGCCGTTGAACACCATCTCGGTCATCTAATACCGAACAGCAGCATCATGACAATGACGAGATAAACTCGGATCAGCGACTTGGTCAATGCTATTTATGTCTCTTCGAATATGAACCCGGCGGGTACCGAATGCTGATCGAAGAAACCGCATACATCTGCGAAGAAATTTCTCGGCATACACCAGGGTTCTTTACCAATGCGAGTCGTGGTTAGTCATTTCGTTGATCACCACTCCGTACGTCTTTCAGTTTGCAATGACGGGCTGCGCAGTTGCGTTTTCGGGTAGACTGCCTCGGGGTGCCAGAAAACTTAGCCGCTGGAAGCATAAGAGACGAAATTAGTCAGTGAGCTTATGGTTATTAGACCTGGCTCTTAGACTATTTATTTTTGCACCCTAAAGCTTAGGGGCCATTTCTTCTGTTACCTACCAGACTGCCAGCCTGCCAACCTGCTCAATCAACAGATGCGGTTTCAGTCCCTTCAACCGATACTCAATTGAGTGAGACTGGATTGAGTTACAAGAAGCATGTCATGATTTTGAGACCAATACCCACCAGTCCCTCCGTTCGTCCCTCAACCCCGCCTGATCCTTGAGGTTCCGGAACCTCTTGATAGCTCTGTTCAGTGGTCAGTCGATAAGCAAGGTCTGGAACCTCCTCCTTACGATTACGGACATGCGGCTGAACAATTGATGGATTCTGTACGAGTCTCCTTTATGAACAACAGTTGATTGGCTTCCGTAGCTCAGTTGGTTAGAGCGTCGTACTAATACTTCATTCCGAGTATCCGGTAATGCGAAGGTCTCAGGTTCAAGCCCTGGCGGGAGCAGAGTCTCTCAGTGCCCATCAGCTGTTTCTTTTTGCTGATTTTTGCAATGCCTTTTGTTCTGGTGATGCAAGGTGACTGGTGTTGGTCGGCGAGATTGCAGAAACAGCACCTAATGAATAACTAAGCGACTATTATACAATTTGTGGCAAATACGGGGACTCTACTGATCAGAGGTTAAACACAGGTATTTCATACTCATGCAAATATTAAATCCTTAATAGGGCGCCTTGTCTTTATATCGGGACTCTGACTGTGCAGAGTTGTCTTACCCTGGAGATATCATCAAGTGGCCACGACGAACAATACAAGCAACTTTGAGGCCTATCAGCAGAACTCCATACAAAGGAATACATTTAACATTTTCTCTTGTTACTATACCTGGATTTGATCATGCCTGACTGGCTTTTCTTGCTGTAATCATTATTAATCACTCCAGTAGAACATGCAGAGAGTGCGGCACTACACACAAACCTGAAGAGGATGCTATAGACTTTTTCCCCCCCCCTTTCTCCCCCCCCAGGATTTGTGTCGGATTCACAAAAGCATTTACTTAGCTTGATCACGACCTAAATTATTCGAATAATGCAGCTTTGGGAGACATTGGTTTCTCAGAGCTGTTTTCTGAAGTCGAACGGATATATTTCACGTGCATGACGTCTGACATAGTTTGGAGAAAAAAGAGGGCCATTCAGAAACCCTAGCTCCAGTGTATCGCCTTCTAGACACCTGAACATCACATTGTTCAAACTCTCGAGCTGATGATCTGGGGTAAGCTGTATCGGCCAGAGCCAATGTGAAAACATACGGCATCGTCTGTTCGACCACCCGCCTATCCATTCGGCCTCCTGACCTGCCGGCATGGACGAAGAAACACTGAAGGAAGCTCTCAAAAGCTTCCCAAACGCCGAAAAGTCGGCAGCACCGCCAGCTGTAGCATCAGGGCTCAACATCAATGCACTGTTCGACAACCCACTTTTTGCAGGCGGAATAGGTCTTGCATCTTTGGGAGCAGTTGCAGCTTTTGCGCGCAAAGGCGCAGTATCTGCGCTTGGAGCAGCCCGCCGTCGCCTGCTAGTTAACCTCGAAATCAGCAAGCAAGATCCAGCCTACCCATGGATTCTAGCTTGGTTGTCGCAACCTCGTGAAACACCGGGCTTCATCGCTTCTCGACTTACACGAATACATAATGTTTCTATAACTACGACCAATGCATCTCGGACCGCGGGATCCAGCGGACCTCAGAATGCGCAATTCTTCGTCCAGCCCGGCTACGGACGACACATAGTCAAGACAGGCAATGTCTACATTGCTGTGAACCGAGAGAAGCACAACACGGCCAATATGAATACGGGTGAACCGCACGAGATTGTACAGTTGACCACTCTTTGGGCGCACCGACACGTATTCGAACAAGTGTTTAAGGAGGCGCGCGAATTGGCGGCAAAGGCGAACGAAGGAAAGACAATAGTATACTCGGCCCGAGGAATGGATTGGCTGCCTCTTGGCGATCCTCGCAAGAAGCGCCCGTTAGATTCAGTGATATTGGATGACGGTGTCAAGGAAAACATTGTTAACGACGTGCAAGACTTTTTGAATCGGCAGCAATGGTACGTGGATAGAGGTATTCCATATCGAAGAGGATATTTGCTGTTCGGTCCCCCAGGCAGCGGAAAGACCTCCTTCATTCAGGCACTTGCAGGGGAGCTGGACTTCAGTGTGGCCATGATCAATCTTAGCGAGATGGGCATGACAGATGACAAGCTGGCCTATCTCCTTACGAAACTACCCAAGAGGAGTTTGCTTTTACTTGAGGATGCTGACGCAGCCTTTGTCAATCGACGACAGCGGGATGCCGATGGCTACAATGGCGCGACAGTGACCTTCTCTGGCCTTCTCAATGCTCTCGATGGTGTTGCCGCAGGCGAAGAGCGTATTGCATTCCTGACGACCAACCATGTCGACCGCCTTGATCCTGCGCTGATTCGACCTGGCCGAGTGGACTTGATGCTTCGCATTGGAGAAGCAACGCGCTACCAGGCCGAAAAGATGTGGGATCGATTTTACGGCGACGTTGACGAGGATCACTTGGGCCGAGAACGATTCCTCAATCGATTGGAAGAACTGGGTCTATTTGGAGTTGGACCTAATGGGGAGCCATCGAATCGACACACAAGCACTGCCGCAATTCAGGGACTGTTCTTGTTCAATAAGAACGACATGCAGGGTGCTATTGATATGGCCGAGGGCCTCATCCCGAGGAAGTTCGAGGCTTCAGACGAGGTCCCAGAGGGAGCGATCAAGACACCTGCTTGATTGCTTCCGTCATGTGTCGTTTGAGTTTGTACAAGTATGTACCATATGACCAGCCACTTTTGATACCCGCGTTGGAACTAGTACGAAGATATTGTATAGTAGAGTTAATGGTGTGTAGTAAACACAACAAAGAGCACAAGAGTTTTACATGATGTCGTACATAACTCATGTTTGTTGTAATTGTGCCCAGGTCTAGCAAGAGAACACAATACAATACAATACGATGGTGATTCGTTTAGCTATAACAAGTCGCACAAGTTCCTCAGCATTTTCAGAACTCCAATGAGAAAATAAAAATCGCCTAAAACTTCTAATAAGAGGAATTACTGTCAAACCGCTTTCTTTATCTGGTCGTACGGGAAGTGGTCTGGTGATCCAACCAACAACCATGAGCTGTGAATCACTGTTGCCTAACTTGGTATTTTAACCTGCTCACGTCCTTCTATAAACACCGACCAGCCAACATACATTATCAGCAATTCCAACCTTCTCGACATTCTATACCTGTGTCTCGAAGCCTTAGCTAATAAAAGTATCTGCAAGAGAAGAAATCAGGTTATTCTCGAAAACCAGAAAAGGGCAACTTTAGCAATTGGCCGGTCGTCCTTTGTCGAAAATCGCCCAAATGTCAACCAACTCGAACTCGCGCCGTGGCCAAGGGACACTGGAAGCGTGGCTCTCCCGAGGTTCATCGTCAAGACGCGCTGCTTCTTCACCCAGGCAGGCATCTTCACTAGTCGCTTCCTCGAGGCCCAGTCATCGCGACAGGCAGAACGACCCGTTCCGACGAGGTACAGCGCTCGCGGCCGTGGCTCAAGAGACACGGACAGTGCTCCCCAGTATCCTGAGTCAGCTGCCGTGTATCGATGCCAGGAAGGCTGAGCGCCACTTTTACACCACCCTGCCTCCTCTAAGCGCCGCTGATTGTCCACGGAGAACATCCTCAGGAAGAACAATAATCAAGGTTGTCAACGATGATAGTTTCAACGCTGCTATTTCTCTGGGCACTGCCAAAGGCCCTACCTCAGGTCGTGTTGCTGTGTTGAACATGGCCAGCCATGTTAGTCCTGGTGGAGGATGGCTAAAGGGAGCGCGTGCTCAAGAGGAGGCCTTGTGCTACCGAAGCTCGCTGTATCTTTCACTTCATCGACGATACTATCCTTGGAAGCAGCGCATGGGTATTTACACCCCCGACGTTGTCATCATTCGCTCCGATCAAGATTCCGGACACAACCTTCTAACGCCACACGTACAAGCTGCAAACCTGCCCGTTGTCAGTGTTCTCAGCATCGCCGCATTGCGCACGCCTCCCATCGCCAAAGTTGTTAACCACGTACAAGGACGTTCCGTTACCGAGCCTGTTTTTGCAAAGAGTTCCGATCGGGAGCTCACCAAGCTCAAGATGAGGCTGTGTCTCAGAATTGCGGCACACCGAAATCATGGACTACTTGTGCTCGGTGCTTTGGGATGCGGTGCATTTCGGAATCCACCGAAGGAGATAGCTCACTGCTGGCTGGAGGTGTTGAAGGAGGCCGAGTTTCAAGGCGGTTGGTGGGAGGAGATATGGTTTGCTGTGTTTGATAAGAGAGGTGAGGGCAACCTGGAGATCTTCGAAGAGGTGCTTCATAACGTCTCTGTCTAAGACTGCACATTGGACTAGTATATTGCATAGTATAGTCAGATTGATCAAAGACACGCAGCCTTCTTGCTAAACGCTCTACTACCCTACTTGTTATCTCTAAAGTGATATCAGCTTATGTAGATGCCAACTTCAACGCAACCACTAATAGCCAACCTTCTTCGACTTGTCCCACAACTTCCTGGACACCACAAGGAATAGCTGTTTAACCGCTTGATGCATATCACCCCTCTGAATAGCAAAATTGCACCAAAACAGTCATAATGATCTTAGATCAGCCCCACCAAAGCATCTGAGATCAGGTCGGTGATGTGGAGCAGACCGGTACCGATGATCCGGGCCAGACCGGCCATGCATGAACGGCCAACTAGTTGTATGGTCCGTAGACGACTTCAGCTGCTGGCTGGGCACTCGTGTTAGTGTCTTGGAAAAGTGCGCCATCTCAACGGTCGAGCTGAGACATGGAACGGACATGATTGGACGTTGAGGTTTAAGGAATGGCGATTACAGGTTGGTGTTGTCTTTGAACAGGCATCGTCATGGTGCGCCAATATGGCACAATCGATGTCGGTTTAGCTGTCCAGCCATTCAAACAAAATCCATAACAAAATCTGCGCCACGCAAAGTTTGAGCTGAAAAGGTACAGTAAACTTCTCATCTCCCCGGCCATGGATATATCACATCTCCCATGTCAAGACGCTAGCAAACTCCACTACTGTACCACTTTTATGGCCTTCTCGGTTGTTTGCAAGCTCTTCAGTGCCTTCCTGCGCGGTATTTTTCATGTCGTGATCGGCGATATATATGGCGTTTGAGACAACCCCGGGATTTCGATGCCACCAATACGACAGTTCAGCTGCACAATAAGCTGCATCCATTACACCACTACCTATCTATACTTGATCTTTTGCGTGGGGGTTTAACATACAAACAAGGTAGTAGATAGACAGAAATATCATTAACAACTGAGAGAGAACCGACTGAACAAGACTCCCTTGTACAGTCAGGACTATAGCAGTAGGTGGATCAAGTTGCTGTAGTATCCATCGAGCGCTATATACGAATACCAGCCTGTACCTAACTTGCTGCCGTCCCAATCCTTCATGGCCACCAGACAGGATCTGAGAACCTAATAAGGATAGCTTCTTGAGAAACCCATCAACAAGCGGGCCGATCCCTACTCTGAATGCAGAACCCTATGCTCACCTGCGTTAGCCCAGCGGGCCCTTTGATGATGGCATAATGGTAAGTCAGTACTACTATAGTCGCCTCACAACTTTATATCGATTTTTCTTTGCCTTCCCTTGCACGTGGTTGCAGAAGTTTCATTGCCTATCTATATGTTGGTCGCTGTTCCGACACACTTTTCAACTCTACATTTCAACGGGTTGTCTCTTGGTACTGCCGTTCAACTTGCCTAGTTAGGCGATCAGTCCTGTTTTAACCCATCCCTCTCCCCATACACAAGAGGCTGTGATAGCCGGTGATAACGATATGGCCTTCCGCCACAACAAGGACGAAGATATCGTCGCTGGCGATGGCCCGTCTGCATATGACAATTATGACTCTACGCGTCTTAATGATACGTTCGAGTCTGACTCGATCGACCCAGATTCTGGTGTCAAGCGCGGTCTGAAAAACCGACATCTGTCGATGATGGCTTTGGCTGGTATCATTGGGCCTGGACTTCTTGTTGGCGCCGGCGGTGCTTTGAATGTTGGAGGACCAGCTGCGCTGTTGATCGGCTTCGGCGTTGTTGGTAAGCTATTCGTCTTACCATGGAAATCGCGAGAAGATACCGTTTCAAAATGGACCTCTTGAGATTTCCTGTGCTCATACCCTTGTACTCTCGCTGACTTTCACAGGCATCATCGCCTTCTGTATCATGCAGTCTTTGGGTGAAGTGACGACATTGTATCCTGGTGGAGGATCTTTCATCTCTCTGGCTGAGCGCATGGTAGACAAGTCCTTTTCCGTCGCTGTAGGCTGGAATTATTTCGTCATCTGGGCCGCCGTTCTTGCCAATGAGTACAACGTTATCTGTAGTATTCTCACCTATTGGGGACCCGTCGTTCCTCTCTGGGGCTACTTCCTTATTTTCTGGACAGTCTTCATGGCATTCCAACTGCTTGGTGTGGAAGCCTTTGGCGAGGCAGAGTTCTGGCTTGCGCTCATGAAACTTCTGGGTTTGACGGCATACTTCATCTTTGCTATTATTTATGCCGCTGGTGGCTTGGTCGGCCAGGATGAACCTTTGGGCTTCAGATACTGGAGTGACCCAGGAGCCTTCAACGGAAACGGCTTCCGCGGTGTTGCTGCAGTCTTTGTGTTTTGCTCCACGTTTTACTCTGGTGTTGAGTCCATTGCCGTAGCTGCGACTGAGACTAGAAACCCTGGTGTAGCTGTCCCTCAAGCTATCCGCCAGGTGTTCTGGCGTATCATCTTCGTTTATATGGGATCCGCTCTCTTCTTCGGTATCACATGTCCTGCTAATGCAGATGGACTTGTGAACGGAGGTTCCAAGGCTTTGCAGAGTCCCATGACTATTGCCATTGAGAATGCTGGCTGGCAAGGAGGTTAGTACACTGTCTTTTTCTTTTGTCCTTGTTTACTAATGCCAACGTATCGCAGGAGTTCACCTTATCAACGCCTTCATTCTTCTCACTTGTTTGTCCGCCATCAACTCATCCATCTACTTCGGCTCTCGTACTGTTTTCTACATGGCTCAGTCTGGTAAAGCTCCCAAGGTATTTGCCTGGACTAACAAACGAGGCGTTCCTGTTTGGGCTATCCTTATCACCAATGCTGTTGGTGCCATATCCATGATGAACGTCTCTACTGGCGCATCCAAAGCTTACAGCTATATCGTCAACCTATCCGGTGTCAGCGCTTTCCTTGTTTGGGGTAGCATCTGCTTCATCCATATTCGCTTCCGTCGGGCCTGGGTTGCCCAAGGCCGAAGCCTCAATGAGCTTCCATACAAGGCATTGGGGTTTCCATATCTTGCTTGGTTTGGACTCTCCGCTTGCATTTTTCTGGCTTTGGTTCAGGGCTGGACTACGTTGTCACCGTTCGATGCTGGTAACTTTGTAGATGCTTATATCCTGGTGCCCCTGTTTGGTATCATCTACGTGTTCTGCAAGATCTTGTGGCGTGGAAGCGATCCATTGAAGCGAAGCTGGAGCATTGATCTTGACAGTGGAAGAAGGATGGACTTGGATTACAACAGCGGTCCGACGTCAAGAGACCTACCAGGTCAGACGCCTTGGTGGAGGAAAGTATGGGCTTGGTTTTAATCCTAGGCTCAAAATTATAAGTCGCTTTGGATGGCAGTACTACCCCACCTGTGCAATTCTCGTGTCGCTTGTCTGATTTTGCCTGGATTTGGTTTCATATTTACTTAGGTCCTTGGTTTTTATGCGTGGTATCTTTCAAGGGAACGACAGTAACGAACTCTCTCGGCGCCAGACTAAAAGCCACAGCCATCTCGTTCCATTCTACCATGGCAATCTCCGTGAGTTCACCGCCGGGATGTTCAGGCGTTCTATGGAATCTCGCCTTTGCGATTGCAACAGCATATGGATGCTTGTCTATGCAATCAGGCGGCATAGCGTTGGCGATGTGCAATGGGCAGTACTGTAAGGGTGCTTTGACCATGACCACCTCAATGCGGTACTCCGGATCTCTGGGCCACGCAGTACTTTCGTTGACGACGGCATTCATCGCAGCGCTGACAAGATCGCGGGTGATGTAGACCGGGTATGAGTCTGGGTGGGCAGGGCCCAAAGGTCGGGGTTTGTGTCCAAGAATAGAGCGAACCTTGCCAGAAAGTGAAGATCCTGGCATTTTGAGCTTTGGATTTTTGAGATGAGGCCTGTAAAGTGTCAGCAAGACAAGTTGGGGACAGGATTTAATCTGAAACCAAACAATCGGGCAATCTTGTTGGGTTTTATAGACATTCGGAAGCAGAGTTTGAGGAGGATTTGCATTTACAAGCATGTATATAGCAATCAACTATTCACATCTATATGAATATAAATTGTATGCATCACTTTGCCGTCAAAAGTAAGATGGTTCTTATATGGTTCTTTGCAGAGTATGCTGTAACTTTAAGAGCTAGGTAAAGAAAGGAAGAGCATAGGCTCTAACCTTTGGTATACCTTTACGCAATGCTCTTCATGTTATACTAGAGATAGAACCGCATGATGTCTAGAGAACGATCAATAAAGAGAAGCTTGTCCAACAAAATTACTTCGTTGCTTGGCTTCTTACTTGAAGTCTGCTGGATCCATCAACATGGATAACAATTGATATGTGTTTCGAAACATCGGTAGTCGCGCAAAGATGGTCTCAGTATACCCACGATCAGTAATCGTTGAATTTAACATCTGCTCATATTCCATTAAAACAATGAAGCTATTCGCAGTGACATGTGATAATACCCTACTCGTCAGCCGGACTTATTGATTCCCCGGCTTTCAGGGGCATTGCAGGGGCCCGTGCGGAGAGCTATCGGGAGCGGGCAGGTGCACAAGCAAGCAAGGCAAGTCATCCAGTTCCTGTACAAGCGCTTCGAGGTTTATGCACAATGACAGCACTACAAACTCTCTTATTACAAGTACCAGTACTTTGAGGCCTCTTGACGATCTTATTCAAGTGATCGAGGTTAGTTACTGTAGTAGGTAGTCTAGACCTCTTGAAGCTTCTCAACAATCATCGACAATCTCGACTAGGTACATCACGATCGACGTCTGACTTATTAGCCAAGCCCCTCGCTACAACATCCTGGTGATTGATTACCGACCCGACCGTCCAGGATAACACATCACTCGTCTTTCCTCTCCAACCTCACACACGTCATACGCTCTCCTCACCAAAGGCTCCTTTTACGCCAATCGGTTGACTGTCGCTGTCGCTATCGTTATCGCTGTCGCTGTCGAATGCCTCAACCTGTACCATGAAAACTAGTCCAACTACTGCGCCTTAAGCATATACGTCCTTTATACCTATCACGATAAGTGCCTACATCATATATCTCGCATGCGTCAGCGATCCGTTCGGTCCGATCACGATATCCTCGACCCTCCCAAACTCAACACAACTCTCATATCGTCCCTACCGTTGCGACCTCGGGAGGTAGAGTGAGCTCCGACACGGCCGGTCGCAAGTCGAATGAATGCAACCTCTAAACCCCTTCCTGGCCGCCTTCTTCAAGAGCTCCCTCCCCAGCCAGTGCACGCCGGTTCATCACCATATCTTACTGGTTCCATCAACGGATGTTCTCCTCACATTCCGCGAGACCGAGAGCGGGACTGCTCCTGCTGAGGTCATCGCCTCGGAGGACTTCCTCGCCAGCCATGTCCTCCGTGTGCCATCACCGAATGGTGCTGCGGGAAGCAAGGATGGGAGCCAGAACCTGCGAGAGGTGAGGGGCAAGGCGAAACAGTTTACAACTCTGAACGGGAAGAGCGTGGTCATCAAGGATGCTTTCATATATAGCAATAAAGGTGTGCAACTGAATGTGCTTCAAGGGTAATAGTGCTTACCAAGTCTAGGCTTTAAAACGCTCGCACAAGCACAACTCCTCAACGACATTGTCTTCTACCCAGACGTCTTTGAGCCGCGACAATGGCTTCTCTACTACATTTCGAGGCCTCTCGTGGGTATTTGGGAAGAAATCAAGATCGCTCCAGCGGTCCTCGTTCCTGGCGTACGGAAGCGCAGGATTCCCGATCAGAAACAGACACCAAGTGCCGAGTCGACTGAAACCGCTGCGCCTCGGAAGAAAGACATCAAGAGCTTTCACGACCTCTTGAATAACTTCCCCATGATCGCGCGCCAAATGCAGCCTGGCCTTGAGAAGCTCTTCATCGAATTTAACAACGTCTTCCGAAGCCCGCTACCCCCTCCTCCCTCTGCCGAGCACATTCCGGACCCCCCGCCGAATGGGCCCGTCGCTAATGCTGCAAGACGAGTTCGATCAAATAGTGCATCAGCGAATATGCGTGATGAAAGCAGGTTACCGGTGACCGAGAACTTTTACGCCGAGGACGATGAAGATATCATGAGGGCGTCTCTCGAAACCGCCGTTACAACTGCTATTGATCTTTTCCAGGGAGTAGACAAACAACAGCTGTCTCTTCTAGGCGCAACTACCGATCTAACAGGGCCTCTTGTGGAGAAGTTGATTGAGCGCTATGTTACAGAAAATGTTCATAATCAGCTGTGGCCAAGGCTCAATGCTCTCAAGAGGCCTTATGATTTGGAGCTGGAGGCAAAAATCAGAAAGATGCAGTTCATCGATATCTCTCAGCTGGGTATTGCCATTGATGGCGGCTCGAAGGCGAAGCACGACCTTATCATCCAATTGGGGCCAGCTGTTGAGGAGTTTAAGAAGATATCCGCTGCTAGTTGCCCACAAGTCATGCTAGATCTTCTACTGTCGACGATGAAGATTGTGTCGCAGCTAACCGACTCATCGAAAGCGCAAGCAACCGCATCTGATGCATCGTCAGAAAAGCCCATCATGACCGTTAATGCGGACACCTTAGTTTCGTTCTTGCTCTATGTCGTCATCCGATCACAAGTCAAGCAGTTACAGGCTCGATTGATCTATGTCAGGAACTTCATTTTCATTGATGATGTAGACAGTGGCGAGCTAGGCTATGCGCTGAGCACATTTGAAGCAGTGTTAGCGTATCTTGTGCTGGACTCAGCCGGGTTGCGACGGGCCAGCAGGAGAAACAAGGCCCTGTGGGATGCAGCAAAGACAGGCACTTTGGACGACCTCAAAAGGATTATGGAGCCTGGTTCAGGCGCTGCTGATGATGACGAGTCGTCAGAATCCCCTTCGTCTAGTCGCCGTCCGTCGACGGTATTGAGTCTTCAAAACGACACAAGATCGAGGTCGGCAGGCCCTTCAAGATCCAGGAGATCCTCTTTACGTCTTTCTTTTCACGATCAATCGCCGTACGAACATTATTCTCATGGCTCGGGCCTAGGCCATGTATTCCCTTTCCAGGCCGAGGATGAGCACGAAACACATTCGCACGACTTCACGATACCTGTCCGTAGAGTGAAGAAGGTAGCCATGGACACCCGAAGCATATCGGGCGATTCCGAGATCTCATTCCACTCTCGTACTGGAAGTGTTGGGACCATCGGCAGTGCGTTGGAAGGGGATATCTCAGTGGCTCGATTGTCACAAACGAATAACTCATTTGGAGAATCGGTTCTGATGATGGCCATCCAGGCCGAACGAGGAGAAACATTAAAGTACCTGCTCTCCCTGACAGACTATTTCTCTCCAGCCTTTGTTCTCGATGATATGAACAACGAAGACACTACCCTATTGAGTGCCGCTATTCAAATAGGCAATGCACAAATCATCGACCTAACCCTCGACTTTGTCATAGCCTCGACAACTCCCGAGCAATTGGTCTTATATCTAGCACAGCAAGATATCTGGGGGCGAAGCTGCGCTCACTATCTCTTCAACGCCCCTGCACTAATCACTCGCATCGGGCATTTGATACATTGGCGACAGCGAGATAAGAATGGGCAAACACCATTATTTGCTCTTTGTCGCTCTTATGACCACAAAAACTATCTAGACATGGTTGAAGCAGGACTCAATGCGGCGGCGGCGGCACAACGTGATGGACTGCCTTTGCACGTTGACGAACACGTCGACAACAAAGGGAACACGTTATTGCACATTGTCAGCAACGCGAGTCTCGCCATGAACATACTGCAATACTGTGACGTTGACGTCAATGCAACGAATGATAAGAGGTTCACGGCGTTGATGGTGGCCAGCAAGTATGGCAGATACGACATGGTCCGCTCACTGTTTGCCGACCCAAGAGTAGATGTGGGAGCCAAGGAGATCAGAGGCCTCACTGCTGTCGAACTGGCCAAGGACGATGATGTACGAAACAAAATTGATGATCTTGCCCTGTTCAGCATGCCCCCCGGGCCAGATGCACGCATCACTGGTGTAGTCAGAGCATTCTTTGTGGAAGACGCGACTGTGCGATTGGTGTTGAAATCCGCAGCACCAACAGATCATGACAGTTATACAGTAACGACAAGCCGTCGTTCGCTTTCGGATTTTGAACACCTACCAAATCTTCTCGCGCTCGAGAACCCAGCCTCGTGGATACCATCTCTCACAGATGTACGATCTCCGTTCCAAATACCGTCAAAGCCATCTCGGGCCATACTTCGAGATATGCAAGCTAGAGCAGACTGGTTCTTAAAGATAATGCTGATGCATCCAACATTTGCCACTCACGAAATGCTGTGGGAGTTTTTCTTGGTGCCAGAACTACAACTGGATATGATGGAGCAACGGACGCTTCTCAAAACAGAGACACGAGCAGAGAAAGTGCGAGACGAGTACGAGCCTGTGGAGGACGTGAGAGAAGTGGAACAGTTTGTCAACCATGCGCGAGAGATGATTAGAAGCGTGAACTACTCGATTAAGAGTGCAACGAGACGCGCTAACAATCTCGGACTCGTCGCAGCAGGTACGTATACTAGACGAATGATGTGATCCAATGAAGCCTTGTGAACTAACCAGTTTTCAGACATGTACGATTCGTCAGTGCTGCTTCATCGAGCTGTCTCGACTCTTCAATTCCTCCCTCCCAGACACATTGAGGCGTTCGAGACATACGTGCGAGCTATTGTCCCTACCCAGTCAAACCCGCAGGCGACCCTTCACTCATCATTTCTGGCTTTACAATCTACCGTTCAGGCACTATTGGCGTCGTTGTCTCGACCACCATCCATCATTTCTGAGATGAGGGCGGCCAAGCGTGAGGCAGACAGAAACTTTAATTCTCTCAACAAATCCAGGTGGCCGCTTGGCCTCCTGGATGACACTAGACAGCGACTTTATGATGAGAAGGAAGAGCGGGCGCGGAAGTCAAGGGAAGAAGCCGCAAACCTTGCGAGGGAACTTCGATACACACAACAGACGGTGGCTGGAGAACTGGCAGGGTGGCAGGACCTACATGAAAAGATGGGTCGCCAGGCCATCCGGGAGTTTGTCCGGGGGATGGTGGTGCAAGAGAGAATGAAGTTGGATGGCATGTTGAGGGCGCTCCGGAAGGTGAGATCCGATGGCCAGGTTCCAGAGCTGACTAGAATGAGTAACGGGACAAGGTCACCAGTCCCCCCGCAGCTGACGGAGCCCGAGGCTATCGCGATGGACGAGACTGGAGGCCGTGGCGATGCTTGACAATGAAGGTAGCGTCAATTGTGGATACCTATTTCGTGGGATAAGAACCAAGCATACAACACCATAGAGACGCGTGATATTCAGATAGTTAGAAGAGACGCGTCGAGCGCTGGTGGGGCACAGACTGGTGAGTGCCAAGCCAATACTGATCTGCAAGGGTGTTTTGTACAAGAAACAGGATGCGAAAAATCTTAGTAGGGAGGCATAGACGAATAAGCAGGATGGATGGACGAATACCCAGCTGGCGAGGACAATTGCAAAGACCGTTACTCTATCATACTTGTTGATTATCTACAAATTAAACAAGCAAGCCGTCCTTTGAATAATGTTGGCGTGGAGCTAGGATGGGACGGAGGTCTACTTGATGACTATAGAGATCAATATCGATTACAATGAGAGCAAGAACGTGGTTCGTTTGAGCGATGGCAGTAAAATAGCACAAGACAACCACAAGGCTCTAGGGTATCGAGATTGACAAGAGTCTGCAATGCCGTTGTGAGGCAGAAGGTACTTGAGAACAAGTGACCCACCTCGAGGAGGGAAGTACACTACGGAGAGGCACAAGACGCAATGTTACACGCAACTCGAGCAAAGAGAGTGGAGCGAGGGCTAAGGCTCCAGGGATGAGAGTGAGAGTGTGACATGGGTGCACGCGTTGAGCAAGAGTCAAGACCCAGAACAGAACAGAACAGACCGACAAGGATTGGAGATGGAGAATTGTAAAATGAAACATGAAACACGAAGCGGGAAGAGGCATGAAGATGCACAAAGACTCCACGTCCACGTTGAGATAGTGCATATCTAGTCTAGTATCCGTACCTAGACTGCATATTCTTTCTCCATATTCGAGAGCCACTCATTCTATCCGAACAGCCAGATTTTCGCGATTCTGAGTGGACGCGATGCCGATTGGCTCAAGGCGCGTGGGATCCTGGCGCGTGTCTAATGGCCAATGAGAAGAGAGAGCCAGGATCGCGAGGATATCTGGAGAGAGAGAGAGAGAGAGAGAGAAAGCTGAAGGTTTTGGAGTTGAGGAGGCTGTGTAAGTCGAATTGGGTCGAGTTGCGATAATGAATACCTAGGCAAAGAGCAGGTAATTTAGTGGATCGAGAACAAATTTCCGTAGCCGCGGAGTCATGGTGCGACGGTGGGCTTTTTAATCTAATATGAAGATATGGTATTTACTCTTTAAGCGCCCGCTGTTGTATGTATGGATGTTTAATATTAGACGCCGGGCGGTTAACAGCCCTCTCAACTAGGTTTTCGCTTGGCCTAGGCCACTGAAACCTGGTAAGAGAAATCTGCTTCTATTCTGAGACCGGGAATGAGGCTCATGTCATCTCATCTCATCATATCCATGCCATGTGTGAGCTGTTGCTGTGTGGGAATGTTTGAGATTTGGGAAATGGAGGGGACTGGCCTTGACCCTGTAAAGATACAAGACTCTGGGGAAAGAGAAAAGTCATGGTTGTCCCTGGAGACGATGAACTGGTATAGAACACGGTAGTAAATAAAAGCGATTGTACGACACGGTCTTTCTATAAAGAACCGCGTCCTGTCCTCTCTAAAAAGTTCTAGTCTATCGCGTTCTGGTGTTTCCATGGATGCTAAAATATGCCGAGTCCAGGATCTAAAAATGAGTCACAAGCGCTGGGCCATTCAGCGGCCGGGCTTGTGCAGCGACGGGACCAAGCCGAGAAGCACTATCCTTGGCGTGGATCATAGTTGAGGGACTGGGGTTGTAACTTACCGTATTGCACAGTTTACACATCTTCTCGCACTTATACCTCTGCTTTTGAGCACGAGAGCGCTTACAGTGCCAATACGACTTGACCAATCACGACCTCTACAACTTACACCTCCCCCAAGCTCAAGCGCGTCCGCGATAATTCCTATACTCTTTCTCCCTCTTGACGTGTTTCAGAACCTTCTCTTGCGTGTTCCCAATGAAAATGTTTCTTGTTTCGTGCGTGGCAATCGTGGGATCGGATGGGTCCTATGCCGGGGAGCCCAGCTCAGCCGCCCATCGTCAACCATTGATCGCCTTGGTTCATCGACAACATAAGAAGACGGCCTCTCCCTGGGTCTCTGGTCTACTTTTCACTCATCATCATCAGCCTGTCTTTTACCAATCATCCTCATCTCTTTTTTTTATTTGCATTCGTTGTTGTTTGTGATCTGGCATCACTCCCATCAACACATAATCATCAGAACAAAAAAGCTTCACAGCGATACTATATCCGCAAAGTCTTGCTGGTTTGAGACCTTGCTCTAACGAGACTCATATTTTCTCTGTTTCGTCGTCAATTCCACGGAGCTGGTCTCCCTGACCCCTGTCGATACACCATTGCATCGATTATAGACATACAACACTAATACATCCAACATGTCGTCGTAAGTCAACCACCTACCACGACTGTTATGCTATACAATGTCTCTAACATGCTCAGAAGTCTAACAGTCGACATGCCTTTCGACTTCACATTCCCCTCGGCCTCTATTGAGCGCCCAAGTCCCCCTCCTGCCATGTCATCACTGCCCTTTGACCAAGCTTTCCTCGACATGGCATATGCTTCAGCCTCGGCCTCTGCTGCTGGACATGTCTCTAGCCACTCGCGCTCTTCATCAAAGGCTTCAGTCTACTCTACTGTCTCCATCGATTCAGACCATGACTCTCTTTGCTCTCGTCTGACAACGCCCCCTCGAGCCTCTCCTGCCGTTCGTCAGCATGGCCCTCTTCTCCTCCCCAAGATCCGCTCGCAGGACCAGGATATTGATGCAACTCCTACTCCTACCCCTTGTGGTCACTACCGCATGATGACGCCTCCTGCTCCCAACCCTTCTCGTCACTCACGTAGCTACACAAACCCTGAGTCTCTCAGCATCACCTTTGACACTCCTGGCTCTATCGCCTCTGTCAACACATCTTTCTCCAGTCAGCCTGATGACTCTCTGTCTGCGTCTCTGCTTGCATCTCCTGCCAACTTTGCCACCCACATCTCTGGCTCCTCCCACTCACGCCGTGCTTCCAGCCTTGATACCACCACGATCGACCGCTATGGTTACCCAACCTACCGTCAGATGCCCTCGTTCGCTCCCATGGTCCCTCAGCAGCAATCCGACTATGGCTTCGCTTCATACAGCTACAGTCCTAGAGCCCAGTCCCCTTTGAGCCTCGCGGCCACTCCGGATCCCACTCCAAACACCAACCTTCTGAGCTTCCTCACCTCAACCAACCCCGCTGCTTCCCTTGTCCGTCACATCTCGTTCCCTTTGCGAGATGCCACCACCAAGCACTTCTGGTGGGATGTCCGCAACATTCGCTCTTGGTCATCCTTCAACGCTTCTGCCATTCTTTCTCTCCCCGGTGCTTCGGCCCTCCTTACAAACCCTGTTCCTGCGCCTCTGCTTCCTCAGCCTACCTTTGCTTCTCGTCACCCTGAGAACGAAGCCCAGCTCCACTCCATCTACGCTTCATACTACCTACCCAAGTTGAACTCAGCCCTGGCCATGTCTTCTACTCGTCCTCTGCACCTTTCGGTGCCTCCTAAGACTAATGGCATGAACGATCTTCTCTTCGTTGCCAACGCCGCTGGGGAGTCCGCCACTGCAGCTGCTATGTTTGGTGGTAAGCCCACTGCCCGTGTTGTCGGTCTGGTCCGTAGCTTTGACCGCTTCAACACTGGTATGCGTGTTGAGGGTAACATCAAGCGTGTCGAGTACCTCCGTGGCCTTGCAGCCATCCATCATGCTATGCGCGAGCATGGGTGCCGCTACGGCTTCATCCTCACTGAGATTGAGCTCGTCCTTGTTCGAAACGGCACTGCCAACACTCCCTTCTTCGGAGATCTTGAGGTCACCTCTGTTCAACTTGCCGCTTCTGCCCCCGAAGGTGACGCCTCAACTCTGCCCCAGGAAACTCCTCTCACTGCATGCCTCGCTCTTTGGGGTCTGTGCCAGCTTGCTTCCGACGATACTCCCGCTGGCCACGCCCACTGGCGAGCTGAGATTGGCGCACCAGCCGAAGGAACCCGCCGCAAAGCTCAACCCCGAGACTCGTGGATGCCTCAACCCCAGCTGGCTGAGAAGCGCGAGGCCAAGCGAAGCCGTGGATGGGTATGGCCCGAGGATGCCATTGGCCGTAAGGAGCTTGGAAAGAGAGGAGTCCGTTATGGTGGTGTCTAAAGGGCCTGGCGCCTTTTAGCAGCATGGTAATGATTATGATCACGCGAGATGAGCAGACGAATGGATGATTTGGAAAGAAAAGACATGATGATAATGAGAAAAAACCTTCTTGACTTTGTAATTCGTTTAGTATTTAATGAACAAAAACACTTTGAAATGATTCAATTCTAGTGCGAAGCCGTGACAGATCTTGACCATATCGTAGGAACATTATGTGTGAAAATTCTCACCAAGTCTTGTATATGATACCCTCAATATGACTGACTCTCCACACCCACACAGCGACCGAAGACCAGATGCCTTGACTTCTAATGTGCAGATAAGATAAATGTAGAATCATAAGCAAGCCACATAAACCATTTCTCAACGATGTTTGGACATGAAGCAGGCGTCAAGCTTTTCCATTGGAAACTTACTCATGCATATATACTAACTTACACGAGCTGTTTTCAACAACCATAAAAGCCGTCATCGTATAGGGGTCAGTACATCAGTTTGTGGCTCTTCGAAGCACTGAAAACGCAAGTTCGAGTCTTGCTGACGGCAATACGACAATCGAAACATTATTCTTTTGTCATTTTTTTTTTGGTTTTTTATTTGGTGGAGAGTTACTTTCCTTTTTGTGCAGGGTTTAGATGCCCCTCCAACCCCACCATGGTAGAAGGTGGGAGAAGTGACGATCATGTGGAGGGATCAAGTGAAGTTCAATTTCAGGTCGTTGTATGCACGTATCATCCTTTTTAATGCAGTTCAGAATGGTATTTCTGTATGGAAGAGATACTGTCGAAATCACGCAACAGTCGTATACCATTTGTTGTCTGTTATGTGAAAAACCGCTCGACTTGACCAGGCAATATTCATATGCCGGTCTTCGTCTTTAGGGTAGCTTCATACCACTCTCCCTAGACCTACTTGACTTTATCTTGAGTCGTAAGGTAATGAATGTATTGCAGCCACCAGTTGACGTTCGACTAAACGCGAATGAGTCTTTGCCGTTACGCAACAGTTGACAACACGTGGTAACTGATACGCAAGGTGACAGCAACGGTGGCCTATTTGGATAGCGTGAAGCACATGAAGACAGTGCTAGGCCCATTAGAATACTATACATCAATCACAGACTTCACATGAGCATGAGATACACTAAATATTCTTCATCACATCGTTGCATTTAACTTTTTTCTATAGAATTAAATACCGCAGGTGATATTGTGGGCTTAGCCCTTGGCAGCACCAGCCTTGAAGTGGACAATATCGCCGTCCTCCATGACGTACTCCTTACCCTTGGTCATGATCTTGCCCTTGGCCTTGACCTCGGACTCATCACCAAGTTCCTTAAGGATGTTGTAGTTGAAGACGAGAGCCTGGATAAAGGTCTTCTCGAAATCGTTGTGAATGACACCGGCAGCCTGAGGCGCCTTTGTGCCAGTGCGGATGGTCCACTGTCGGACCTCATCAGGTCCAACTGTGAAAAAGCTGCCAAGCTGCAGGGTCTTGCGCATCTGAAGAATGACCTTGGGCAGAACAGAGTCGGCACCGACGTTCTTCTGCTCCTCCTTAGCCTCGGCCTCGGTCTCGAACTGAGTAAGTCGAGACTCGTAAGAGACGGAGATGGGAATGAGAGGGTCACCCTTGGCGTTCTCGTTGATCCACTCGACAATCTTGGGAAGATGCTTGTTCTTCTTGCGGATAAAGTCCTTTTCAGACAGGTTGACGAGGTAGACAACGGGCTTGGCAGTCAGGAGGAAAAGAGGGTTAATGACCTCAATCTAATGAGCAAGTCAGCAAAGGCTCAATCAAAACTTGTCAAACATAAACTGTATGTCAGGGTTTGCAATCAGAGTAAAGTTTATCTCACTATGCCTCTAAGCGTTATTTAGGTGAGGCATTCGACGAGCTGGGATTAGATCAGGCCATATGGCCTTTTGTCATCAGGAAAGCAGGATGTGGTAAAAGCAGAGCAAAAAAAGTTTTTCTTACCTCCTTGGGACCCCAGTTGCCCTTGCGGACATCCTTGCCATCGTTGAGCCAGGCCAGAACCTTCTCAAGCGTAGCTTGATCTTGCACGGCCTTCTTCTGCTCCAGACTCTGACCACCCATGCGGGTCTTCTTCTTCTGGTTCTCGAGAGCCTTTTCAGTGAACTCGATATCCTTGAGTCGGAGCTCCTCGCTGATAATGTCAAGATCACGGGTGGGGTTCACGTCACCCTCAATGTGAATGATCTCGGCGTCATCGAAGCAACGAACAACCTGGAAGATAGCATCGACTGCGCGAATGTGCGACAGGAAAGCGTTTCCAAGACCGGCACCAGTGGATGAGCCGCGAGTCAGACCGGCAATATCGTAGACGGTCAAGTTGGCGGGGACAACCGACTTGGGCTTGTACTTCTCAACGAGCCAGTCGAACCGGTCATCGGGAACGACGACACGAGCTTCCTCGGGGTCGATAGTGGCATAAGGGAAGTTCTTGATGCTGTCAGCACCCCGATTCTAAAGACGGCGGATGGCGAGGGGGCTTCATACAGCTGGGTTACCGAGGTTAGACTTGGTAATGGCCTGGAAGAGGGTAGATTTGCCGACGTTTGCTAGACCGACCTAGAGGTACGGTTAGTACATGGCTTGCATGTCATGGCATAATCCTCAAGGCTAGCCAGGGAGGTGGTGACGCACAATACCACTCTTTAAGTTGTTTCCAGGCCTGCCCAGGGGGATCTTCTCCTCAACTACTTGCTTCTTGGGAGGCATCTTTCTTGACTTGGCGTAGTTACGATGTTGAACAAAGAACACTAGGCCGAAACGCGTAAATGGAACGTGTCCAAGAGCTGCAGAACTGGCTGCGCGGGGTGCAAGAGGGGAGGAAGAAGCGAAGAAGAGAGATGATGTGAAGGACTTCGTGTTGAAGGATTTAGGTTGGCAGCTAGCCAACCTCGGACGGCTTCGAGTGCGAGAGCGACGACGAAGAAAAAGGGAAGAGAAGAAAGTTTGAGGAAGAGAGAAAAGATTTCTCTTTTTATTTTGCGACGGAGCTTGGGAAAATGAGATGAGAATTTGTTTGTGACCCCACCTTGCTGGGTTTAGAGAGGTTGGGCCGTGCCAAGAACTCGGTTCCTCGGCAGAGGTGTTAATCCGACATAACTTCAACAATAACGTCATTGGCTGACGAAAACGGCTTGGCAGGCAGGTACAGTCCACTGACTCCGACCGTGCGCGTGCAGCAAGACCCTGGATCTAGTGGACAGGCACAGTATTGGTATGGAGGTATTATCGGCATGTCACAGAACGAACGCTGTCGTTTTAGGCGTCCGTCTTTGGAAATACCTGACCCCAGAAGGATTTTTGGCGGCTTCTGATCTCTGAGGAACAGAGTCAACGCGGCCCGAACTCTCCGCTTCCTTCTCTGTCATTGCATTCCCTTTAACTTTTGTTCTATTCATCAACCTTTCAAGTTAGATCCAATCACTTCTTTGTTCATCGGTAACGTTTGCTGTGACCAGACGCTCGCCTACAATACCTGAGACCTACCTGAAATAATATATATCAAGCATAGGTCATTCGCCTACCATTTCCCCAGCCCCGCTCAACCCATCCATCAGCTGCGAACCCCAAAGCTTCGAGCCACTTTCGACGTCGCAATAATTATAGTCGCAGTCAGAATGCCTCGTCCCAAGAAGAGCTCTTCGGTGAGTAGATCTCACCGTTCGACATTATCTTTGTCCAAGACCGAGATCACTATTCATGTTTATGATTTATTGCCGGTAAGTAAACCTCACCATCTTTCTCATGTTAGCTTCCATGATCGAGATGCTGATACGCGCGGCATTGACAGCCCGGCCGACTATCGTCAGTGTTATGGACAGTAGGCGCTTCACTTCTCCATTCAGGCGTCGTCATCAACGGAAAGGAATACGCATATGGTGGACATGACAAGCGAGGCCTCACTGGTGTGTACTGGACAAAACCTAGGACCGAACCGCCCGGAGGCACATTCCGATGTGAGATCCTCCACGGATTCACTCTGGCGACCGAACAAGAGATTGACGCAACTCTTCGAGCTGCTTCCGACGAGTTTCTCGGCACCTCGTACAACCTTCTCACCAAGAACTGCAACCATTTCACCTCATATCTGTGCAAGCGGCTTACAGGACAATCAGGCCCAGGGTGGTTGAATCGTGCCGCTAGTATCGGCGTCGCACTGCCTTGTGTTGTTCCCCGGGACTGGATCGAGCCACCCGAATATGATACAAGCGAAGGCGCACTGCTGGATGATTATGACAATTCGAACGAGACCACGGGGATGCTCAAATCAACGAATCCCCATCTGCTAACGGATAGTAACGATGACAGCGGGGATGACGATTGGAATTCCGAGGATGAGAGGAGACGCGGTGGTAGTGGTAAGGGCAAACAAGCGCTCCGCGATACTGCCGGACGCCGCCTACCTCCAGCTGAGAGGGCACTGCGATAGTAAAGTGTAAATCAGGCTGCATACTTTTCAAGTGGAGTTTGGAGTTTTGAGGCACTTTGTTCATGGGTTAGTACGATACCAGTGGCTTGATAGTTCGGGAGCAGATCGTTCTTTTGGGACTTGCAAACCAAAGCAAGCTGTTTCTTGTTCATTTGTATAGTACATGTCGTACAGAGTATAGTACATTCACTTTCATAACCTGTTGCGGTGAGGTGATATCCCGGTGTGAACATATTCCCAAAAAGTGTCCGAATTCCAACGCATACCCAAGGTCATTCGGTTTACAAACGTCTGGGCTTCTCACTCCTTGTACCACCGAACTTGATCCTCGTTGAATCGGCCACACGCACAATCTTGTCTCGCAGGACCTTGCCCTCGGGGCTCATCAAGACCTTGAGAGCAGCCTCTCGTCCCTGACCGAAACCTCGCAGCACAACTTCCAATCTGTTCATCTTGACGGGCCATCCGGTGTGGATTAATCGCTCCAGGACATACTTGGTAAGAGAGTAGGCGGAATCGAAGGTACCACGGCGAGACTTGCGGAATCCAATATTGCCAGCCGAAAGAGAAATGATAGGATCGCGGTTGGGCTTGGTGCAGGTGATGTGAGTGTTGTGCTTGTGAGAGTAGATGTGAAAGTGGTACGGTTCGAGATCGTCCTCCTTTGCCTGCGCCTTGCGGTGGGATCTTCTGTTCAAGGCACTCGTATCGATGTTGGTCTTGTCAAGAGTCTTGAAGACAAGGCTCTGAGAGAGGTTGGCCATGGCACTGTTTCTGGGAGTAGACTGGGTCTTTGTTGTCTCTTGTGGGCCGTAGATGCTCTCCAAGATTGAGGCTGTACTGGGCCGGCTCCTGGGCTTGTCATCGCGGAGGGGAGTCGTTTGCGAGATTGATCGGACGGTTTGAACGGTAACTCGGGGGACTTGGAAGAGCGACTTCGCCGCGAGGCGACTCGACAATGAGCGACTCATCTTGTGCGCATTGCCTGTCGTGGACTTGCAATTAGATTGGATTGGATCTCAAATGATCTGCCTGGTCAATTTTTCCTCACAGTCGGTAGCTCCCCCACGGACCGGGACCCGACCGAAATTTCTACCGAGGCTTTGCCGTCTCGGTGCTTGTCTTCCTTGACTTTCCGCCCCCGACCGAGATCGCAAACCAAAATTTCCTCGGGGAATTCCACCACCTTCCACCGTCCATATTCTATATCCACGCTCCGTTCTTCTTTGGAGGGTTTCTTGTCTGCTTGTATTGTCGCAATAATGAACTCCCTCGCAAGAAAGACGGCCTCCTCGGAGCTTGCCCTGTCGCGGGCTTCTGCTCATGTCTCATCCGTTGGTAGATCTCCCGCATATCGCAGGTTAGCATCCCAGCTCTCTCAGAATGCCTCCCGCAACGGTGCCACGCCACAGAGCTCAATGATCTCCGGATCTGTTCGATCTCCCTTGAGGTCTTCCTTTGTGCCCGCCGAGCTTCGCTGCACCCCCACCTATACAGCGCAGTCCCGCCTCTTCCACCTCTCCAGCCGCTTACACCAAGAGAAGCCTCAATCTGAGCAGAAGGCTTCACCCCCTCCCCCCGCCGACGCAAAAGAACAAAAGCCCACAGAACCCGAGTCTGAGGCTAAGTCTGAGAAGCCCGAGGAGGAGCAGTCTAAGAAGACTGATGAGGGTGAGAATGGCGAAAAGGAAGGAAAGGACGGAGAGGGCGAGGGCAAGGACAAGAAGAAGGAGGATGCCCCTCCCCCACCTCCCCATGGCGACAAGACCCCTTGGCAGGTCTTCATGGAGACCATGAACACCGAATTCCAAAAGTCACAGGAATGGAACGAGTCAACGAAACAGATTGCAGCCTCCGCAAACCAATTCGCTGAGAGCGAGGGTGTGCGACGTGCTCGTGAGGCCTACGAGAAGTCTACAGGTGCTGTGTCCTCGACCCTCGGCAAGGGAGCCAAGGCGACTGCGGGTGCCATTGGCAAGGGTGCTTCTTGGACTTGGGATACTTCGGTTGTCAAGGGTGTTCGAAAGGCCGCCAACGTGACCGGAGATGCTATGGACAAGGCCACCCAGCCTATTCGAAACACGGAAGCCTACAAGAACGTCAAGGATGTCATCGACGACGGCAGCTCTTCCCGATATGGTGGTTGGGTTGAGAAGGAGGAACGACGGAAACGCCGAGAGGCACTCGATAAGCAGCGGGGTTACAAGGCGCCCGAAGCCATGGAAGAGGACATCAAGTGAGTATTTTTTGTCTTTGTTATTCGAATTGTCCTAACAAAAAGCAGCGCTGGTACTAGCGTGACCGTCCACAAAGATGCTGCTTGGAAGGAGGCCTGGAGAGATTTCCGCGACCAGAACAAGTACGTCCAGGGACTTTTCAGCTTGAGGGGCAAGTATGAAGAGTCTGAAAACCCCCTGGTGTCGACCGCTCGAAGCATCACCGACCGCATTGGAGGTTTCTTCGCCGAGAATGAGACTGCCATGGTTATCAAGAAGTTCCGATCTATGGACCCCAACTTCCAGACGGAGCCTTTCCTTCAGGAACTTCGCGAGTACATTCTTCCCGAGGTGCTGGATGCTTATGTCAAGGGCGAGACCGAGACACTGAAGTTGTGGCTTTCCGCTGCTCAGTACTCTGTGTATGAAGCTTTGACCAAGCAATATCTTCAGGCTGGTATGAAGTCCGATGGAAAGATTCTGGATATCCGAAACGTCGACATTCTGCGAGCACGCATGCTTGACCCCGGCGAAGTTCCTGTATTTATCGTCACCTGCCGTACGCAAGAAGTCCACGTCTACCGCAACGCCAAGACGAATGAGCTCGCCGCCGGTATGGAGGACAAGGTCCAGCTCGTCACTTACGCCATCGGTATCACACGGGTACCTGAGGACGTCAACAACCCTGAGACACGGGGCTGGCGTCTGATTGAGATGCAGAAGAGTGGACGAGACTGGTACTAAAAAGCACGATCATTTCAATGCGGCGTCAGGGGTTGGAATCTGCATTTGTTGGATACTTGAGAGATGAGAGGAAGGGCGAACAGGGGAACGTCGCCTAATGTGTTTTAATAACTGTACAATATGTTCCATCATGTGAAAATATCAGGGCGGGCTCTCGACACGAAACCAACATCAATATCACACAACACAACACAAAACAAGCATTTTCTGGGAGAATGGGTCTGGGGTTGCTTACCAGCAAAAACAAAATGACTACCACGCCGCTCTGCTTGCCTCTGAAGGAGGCTTTTATATGTATGATTACTGGAGGGATAGGGGCATTGGGCCGGGCATTATCAGCGGCGGGGGAACATGGACTATAGACAGGTTCAAAGTTGCCTTTGTATTAGAGGCCATTCCAATCTATCAAAGCGTGTAGGCGCATCGCCTCAAAGCACTCTTGAATTCGCCCAAGTAAAGTGTCATGTCCAGCCTTGACAAAGAGAATGACCTACAGCTGCCCTTGGTCTCTCTTCTTTTTCAAGATACTTCTAACCTCCATCAATTCCTTCCCTAGCAGATTCTCGCCCCATGCTTCTCTCGCAGCCTCTGCGTCGGCGGCTTTGAATCCAATGCCCCAAATTCGATCAAAGGGACTCGCCTCAACAAGCTCCCTGTCACCTGTATGGAGCAGTGTATCGAGCAAGGATCCCCCAAGGTAGTTGCCGCTGGGTGAACCCTTTTTGTACCCCTCTTCTGTAACAGCTCGAGTGAATTTAAGAATGTTGCCGTGTCGCACAATCTCCCGACGGTGTTTAAGCCATGTTGCTTCGTCGAAGTTTTTGACCTTGCGTCCAAGAGATCTTACCTGACGCGGTGTCTCTGCTCTAAGCACTTTAATGGCTATGTCTTCGTCTTTGAAAAGCCTGGCTTTTTGGAACATCATGTAACTTGGCACTGTTAGTGTCCATCTTGATTTGCACTCGGAGGACCTACTGCTCAGCGGTTTTGTACTTTATCTTTTCGTCTTTGTCATCGAGAAAGGGACAGTGGTACCATTGCGAAAGATACCCAACCTCTGGATTCGACTCTCTCCAGAAGTATACCGGACCGGAATCAGAAGAGGATGCCATTTTTCGTGACCTTGTAGTATGCCCGGTCCTTATACTATGGTAACTGCTTGTGAGAGGAGCGAAAATAGAAAATGTAAAATACTGATGTTCAGAGGATTTCGTGCCATGTTGTGATTATGTTGTGATTATGAGGACGATATTAAATTAGACGTGATGAATCAGACCGGGGCTGAGGATGAGTCTCCGCCGTTGACTCACGGGGCAGCGGAGAGGCTGAGTGGCAGATGGCTCATGACATGAACGAGGAAAAGTGAAAAGGAAGATGCAAAAAGTATGAAATGATTGAAAAGTCTCACCTCTTATGAGGAATGATTTCCTGTAAGCCTCTTTATGTAAGTGTGGTAGATAGGTGCTGCTACCTTGACTTAAAGGAGGATGAATCACGGTCAATGAACGTGCCTCTCTTCGCACAACACAATGCGAAACTGTGGATGTATTACTACTTGAAACTATGATAATTGGCATGTGCCAAACAGAGAAAGAGAGAGGAGAAAAAGAACACTTGATATATGATTCAACAAATACAGAAAGCCACTGACTAGATCCATTGACAGACAGACCATCTGAGGGCGTGGTGTGCTCTTACAAATAGTTGTCTTCGGGCTTCGTGTAGGATTTATATACTTTCTTTTGGTCCTCGAAAACCAATAAAACGGGGGCTTGGTGTAGGGGTATCACGTTCGCTTTGCATTGTTCCGAATGCCTGCGAAAGGCCGGGGGTTCAAATCCCTCAGCCTCCATTTCCTTTTGCATTTTTGCTGCCCATTTCTCTTCATTCCCGTCAAGCAGTAATCTAGCGTGCTGCAATTAGCTGCCCCAGAAGATGCTTAGAAGGCTACCCACTAGAGTTCACTTAGAGAAGTGATCAAGGTCGATGGCCTCTCTCTACAGAGCACAGAGACAAGGGATTGGGCTACCCTCTAGTATAAGACAGGTATTGAACTGCTTCTCATCGAAGATCAACGAGTTGAAGGGAGATGGCAGGTTGACAAAGGACTACAATTACAAGACCATTATGTCTTTAGTGGTCTAGGTCTTGATAAGATGTCTCCTAGGGGAGCTCAACATACTATCATCGGAGCTACCAACTGCAGTTCTTCGACATATAAGAGCTCTAGTCAATTGTTCTATTTACGCATCAACGTGAACAGTTCCAATTGAATTGTCAAGTCCAGTCTCAACCAGAGCGATTGATGATATGTATTAATATGCAGGCAGTAATAAATCAAGGGACGGTTGAGCGGGAACCTGAGCGGCTACTCCCTAACCCCCGAGACACATTCCCGCCCGCAGCTGGGACGGCGCCGGAGCATAAAGTGGGGGAGAAGCTCAAAGAAACACCGGAAGCTCGGAACCCATGAATGGAGCACTTTCTTACTGGGTCTCACTCTCGATATCCCCAATCAACCAACCAACACCTTCAAATTACCATCACAGAAGCAACCGATACTGTGGTTTCCGTATCAGATACCCAACGACTTCTTCACAACTTGTATCTCGAGATAGCTAAACACTATCCGTCAAAACCATGGATCACGTCGATAGTCATCTGGCTCACCAAGCCAGCCAAGAAACGTACGTTGTCCATCAAGCCATCTGCACCGGACCCCACTAACTCTCTCAGTGCATCCTTCTTCACGCCTCTCAACATTGTTCTCCTCTCCGCCGTTCTCTACACAACCTACGCCCTCCTCCGCTCCTCGCCACCACCATCGCTCCCCCGCGACACTCCATCAACCGTCTTCCGAACCTACACTCCCCATACCCTTCTCCCATTCAACGGCGAGGAGAACCGTCCTGTCTTTCTCGCCGTGCGCGGCCGCGTTTTCGATGTCTCGCCCGGTCGCAACTTCTACGGTCCTGGTGGTCCGTACAGCAACTTTGCCGGCAGAGATGCGAGCAGAGGTCTTGCGTGCGGTAGCTTTGATGAGGATATGTTGACCAAGGATCTTGACGGTCCGCTTGATAAGCTAGAGGGATTGGATGCGGAGCAGATGGAGGCGCTTCAGGGTTGGGAGGAGAGGTTTTTGGAGAAGTACACTGTTGTTGGAAAGCTGGTTTCTGTGCAAGACTACGAGGCGCAGAAGGCCTAAGTAACGAGAAGAAGTCGTCACGATGAGAGTAGGTTCCGAGATATACAGGACTTATGGAGTGGATACTCTGGTCACAGTAACCCTATGATGGGACATATCAGGGCACATGTGTGACTCGCATTCCTTCATTACTATAACTATAACAAAGAAGAATTCCGTATAGTCGCCAGGCAGACTATCACTCTATCCCGACCAGTTGCCGCAACAAGTCCCACCCAAGAAAACAATATATAGAAAACAGGGTCCACGTAACCAAACTCCGTACAATGCCTCCTGTACACTTTTTGCGTGAAGAGTTGTCACGCAGTTCCCAAATCAGAAACCAGACAACTATGTATATCCTGTAACGAAAAGAAGAACAAGGGCGAGCTCGCCAAGACTCAGATTGCGGAATCGAGAAACAGGGGAAAAAAGGAAAACAGATGACGAGCTTTTACTCAGTTGAAATCATACACATGCTTTATTGCTGCATCTCTAGAATTGACGCTGCTTTGCGCAAGAGCGCTGCCGTCTTGGCAACGATGGGTTTGGCGGTCTTCCAATCTCCCTCTTCTATGCTGTCACGGATTGAAGGAAAGACAGCTCCGTCGTTGGACCAAGCTTCTGGCCCAAAGACGACGCTCTTGAATTGTGTGCGGTTGGGGATCTATAAGTGGTCAGCCTGATTTCTGTTATTTACTGAGGTACTGAAACTTACTCCACCGCCGATTTCAAGATCCAGCATTGCCGTCTCGAAGTATGCCATCTTGTTATTGTATGCTAATCGAGACGCGCCAATGTCGGTCGCCTCCCAGCCTCCATTGCCTAAGACGTCGCGATCCCAGTCCATCTCCCACTTTTCGAATGTGGCAACGTTGTGTTGGATGAGTTGCACAGCTTCCTTGAGCTCCTTGAAAGCATCTGTCTCACCCTTAGGCTGACCTTCCAAGCGCTTGATAGCCCACTTTTCGAGGTCTGTCACCCATTGTCCCAGTCTTTGCGCATACCAGCCCATGTCAAAAGGCATGATGGGTCGGTCTGCCATGTCGAGAATGAGAAGAGCGATCACCTGCCCCATGGCGCCATGATACTTGAAGTCGGGGTCAATAAAGTTATCCACCAAATCAATCTTGTCGTAGCTTGAATGGTGAGGAACCTGGCTTCCCCTGAACGCCAGGTCGAGCGAGCTGGTCCCAGAGACATCTTGGAACGGAATATGGTTACCCCTTCCTTCAGGTTGTTTGAGCTCGGCATGACTCTGATCCCAGAGTTCTTTCAGAGTAGCATTGGTAGAGGGATCGATAACTCGGCCTAGAGCATGCAGAAGAGATTTTCTGAACACAGGCGATCCAGAGGCATGCAGTTCGTTGCCAACAACGGCTGCATCAAGGTTGATATAGGCAAATGCGTTATCGCGCAGCGCATCAGAGTTATGCTCAACATATTCTGTTGAGCCGATCAAGTTGTATGCGGAAGCGTCCCAAGACATGAACTCAATAGTTCTTAAGGGTCTCCAACCTCGCTGCACAAGGTCCCCAAAGATTCTGGCCATTTCGATCATGACGGCAGTGCCTGAATGCGGGTCTGTTGCACCAAAAGCCCAAGAATCACGCTGGTTGCCGATGATAATAGACTTGGATGTTTGCTCCATGCCATTGATTCGACCATAGACGTTCCAGATAGTGTGCATCGACTCCTCGTCCTGCTCGTTCTTTAATCGTACGATCGGAGATTTGTCATCACCCGTCCACCACTCGACATCCGGAACGCCACCTTCCCACTTGTTTGGCACCTTCTCGCCATAACCTTTGAGGTGTTGTAGCAGAACCTTGGCATCTCTCCATGCTAAGGGAAGACTGGGAATACCAACAAGTCCGTTTGCTTTGTCAAGAGTAATTCTTTGGTCACCCTTGCTACCATAACCAGGCGATAAAGGATCACCAATGGCCCAGTTTGTGAGACCTACGGAATCTCTTTGAACGCCGTCTGCGGGCATATATAGTCCTCCTGGTGCCACGGCACCCTTCTTGAAACCGTCGTCCGCAGGGTCGGAGTAAATAAGGCATCCAGCAAAACCTGCAAGCTCCGCAGCCTTGACCTTGAGACCTTGGTTATCCAGGGAACCGCCATTACGCACGAGCGCAATAGCTCCTGTGACATTGACCCCCTTGCTTGTGAGATGCTCGAAATCCTTTCGTGAACCGTAGTTGGCGTAGATGAGGGGTCCCTTGACGTCACCCGACTTGGAGTATCCGTGAAAGGCATATGTTTGTCGACCTGCAGTCTCGCCGCCGACTTCTTCCTCCTCCAGCTTGGCCGTCCAGACGGCCTTTTTCAGATCCTTGTCGTCCATTATTTGCACCGCACGACCGTCCTTACGGGGATAGTTGATATAAACTTGATACTCATCCATCATCACCTCGTCCAGCAGTGCTCGGCCAAACATAGCTTGAACATCCAGGGCAGTCGCATAATCGCCTTCGGTGCCGGCAATGTGAGCGTAGTTTGAAAAGTGCTGTACGGAGGCGCGCATCCTCATAGGATCAACGGTACGTAGCAGATGAGCCTTGAGGTCTTCGGGATTGAAGCGGAATCCGCCTCCCAGACGATCTGATAGACCACCAAACATATCACTAGCGAAGAGCAAATAGAAGAAACCCAGTATAATCGTGAGCGCCAGAATGCGCACGCAGAACAGGATGACGACTGTCTTGTCGAACTTGGGTATACTCCACCTCCTCGCTGTCTGGCTTGGCGTCTCCTCATTCTCACCCGTAGCGTTCTCGGCGTTTTCGGCCGCTGGCGCATCAGCTCGTTGAGGTAGACGTATGTGTAATCGTGGTAATCTTGGACGCCAGGACCATTTCCATCGCGGTAGAGTTAAATATGAGCCTATTCGCTTCCCCCACTGAGAGCCTTGGGATCGGTCGGGCTCTTCGATCTCCATCTCCTGCATCTCACGTCGGACCTGCGCAGCTTCGTCATCGCTATCGCTGTCGCTGGCCCACAAACTGTCCTCATCGTCGGTTTCCACTGTTGGGGGTCGGTAACCGTCAGGCCTGCGTGAAGAGCTGGCAGCACTCGAGTGCTGTAGTAGACCTTGGGATTCGGCTTCGGTTGCATTTCGCTCGTTGGTCGGAGACCTTGGGGCGGGAGCCCAGTCATCAGGATCATAACGACTACCGCTGGCCAGGGCCTGATCGTATGTGGGAGGTATAGGGTCGTAGAAAGGAGTCTTTTCGGAAGGCATGGTGATGATGTATGAGCGCTAACCGCGCCCTCGGTTGTCGTATATTCAATCCGATTGAAGCTGGTTTTGATAATTTAAAATGAAGTCGAAATAAACAGTGCCATTCGCTTTTGCTGAAAGGTTGAGATAAAGGAGTGGGTGACCCAGGTCGATCGATCGATACGATACGAAGCAATTAAGATGGATGTACGAAAGGAGCGTCAAGAAGGAAAGACAAGAGCCAGAGTCGGACGCCAGAAGCGCATCGCCAAACAAAAGCTCAGACAAAAGCTCCGATTCAACGGGTTGGTGGAGTTGATTGGCAAGAAAGGAAAAAGAGTACAGTATAGGTTGAGATGATTAGAGTTAAGGACGATTACTATGAGCGATCGCGACGGGGGATGATGGCGAACGGAGTGTCCACGTAAGGGACCGGAGCCCACTATAACCCGCCGGTTAGTACGGACCTGAGTGTGAGCCTGAGACTGAGGGCGTTGGTCGAGTCTCAAGTGGCTGAGTTGATCCGGCGATACTTGGCAGCAAGCCTTGGCTTCTGTGGAATTCTTTTGTTGAGAATATGGGACTTTCTAGATTGACCATTATTTTCTGTTCGACTTGGACTTTCAGCATCGTCCTGATTCTTCTGACCATGCTCTGATATGAAACATGTTCTGATACTGGACTGGACACTCTCTTTGTGAGGCATCCAAAGGAGCTTACTGTACTCTCAGTCTCCTGAATTCGCCCATGCACGCCACCAGGATTACCCCACAAAAGCTGGGATAGGGGACAGCCAGGTAGGTAGGTCGAATAATAATCCGCACACGAGGTACTGTTGATAAAAATACCCTGGACTAATAACAGAAGACTTAAGGTTAAAGTATTTTGTCACGCTCCTCATTCCAGTATAGCCCGAGAGCTCTAGTGTGTGGATTATTATCATTCGATTCACCTGACAGTCTAACTGGGAGAGGGAGGTGATGAGCATATCTGGACCTTGACAAGCAGCAGAGTTCCAGTTGGGCCATCTCACCTTTATGTTACATCAATTTGAATTTGAACAAGTGATGAACGAAGCCCAGCCCAAGAACAGCCAGGGATTGATCTCATTTTGTAGCCCTATCCAGAGTAGTAATAACTCCCAAGGCTTGATTGATTGATTGGCTTTGGTAGCTTTGTACCCCTGAACTCAATCCGTCACACGAAGGTCAACCTAGTAGATAGCTTCACCACGCCTATTATCAATCTTTGGGCAAAGTTTACATATATACAACTACCTGCTCCTTCATCGATACGTGCAGGATAAACATTATCTATCGCTATGCTGCTCAATCGCCTTCTCTTACTCCCTTACACTGTCAACCAGACCTCAGTTTGGTGTCAGCACAATACCCTCGTACTGGCGACTGCGGATATTTTCCAATGTCTGGTTGAAGTGCCGACGACTATTCTCAACTGAAGCAGAGTCCTGTTGGTTGCCTGCCAGGTTAGAATGAATGAGCTCAATAAGCCCATTAAGATACTTGGTTGTGACCTATACGAGTTAGCAAGTACTTTCCAAGTCCCGTCGGCAAGACTCACTGATTCGTTCTGCTGATCAAAGTAATACACGTAACGATCCAGAATCTCAACAAAGAGCTCAATTGATGTGGCTGTCTCCATGCAAGAATCAGCCACTCGGAGGGCTCGCTGAAGACATTCGAGCACTCGCTTGCCATCACGGTAGAGCTGTTCTTGTTAGTCAAGCATTTCAAGGTGGGGATCAACGTACCTCTGTCTCTTCAGATTCGCCGTTGGACACGATGGGAGTTGCCCACCACAAGTGACTAGCCAGGTACACAGCGCGACACTGATCAGGCTTGCGCAGCAGCTTGCTTCCATGCTGTGCACATTTTGTAATAAGTGTGTCGTAGTTCTCCTTGCCGAAATTACGAGTTTGGTGAAGAGCAGTGGCGATTACGCAGACTGCCTGGAATTGAGCTTTTGAGTCTGTTACAGCCTCCTCGTACACGGTAAATGCCTGCGCAAAGAACTCATACGCAACTTCTTCGAAGCCAACCAGGTCGGCTGTTTGTCCAGCGGATGCGAAAAGGCGCAGTGTCATCTCGGCAGCCCCAGAGCTGTTGACGCGGGTGTACAGCGTACTAAGTGCAGAGTGCATGAACTTGAACAGGGCGTTACTCTGTGTCTCCCAGTTGTCGTCGAAATGCTCCCGCTGCTTAAACTTCCTCGCCAGCTTCATACAAGCCGTCAGAAGAGGGGGCGTAGTCGTGCGGATGCGCTCGTTTCCTTCTGAGTATGCCTTTCTCGTCATTTGAAGCAGCTTGAACTGGGTATCATTATCCTCAGCCTGCAGCAAATGCACGATTCTGGCGAGCCATCCCTGCTCCTCCATCGTCTCGTCTGTCTCCACAGGGCGCCTCTGGCTAACACCGGGGTAACCTTGAGGTGCCTGGGATCCTTCCTTAATGAGAACTTTCAGCACCTCCAGCACGTTCTCGAGCTGTTCCGTCGTCGAGATCTTGGTTTGGTTTTTGAGCAAAGTGCGAGCAACGTCACCAGCGACAGCGCGGCGAGTAGGGTATGATTGCGACTGGAAAAGAGGAACGTAGGTGGGAAGAGACAAAGCAGTAAATGTAGAAACATAATGATTAAGGGGTGCTTGTAGTAGAGCAAGCAAGCTCTGCTGAGCGGGAGGCGAGTGTAGATCGGCGTTGTTCATGTTCTCCCGAACCTTCGTAGTCGCGTAGGCTAGAATCTGGTCGACATAGTCCAGTCTTTCGGGATAAATGTTGAGAGCGAGATTGCAAAGCGACACCAGAAGAGCAATGATGTCGGGCACAGGGAGATGCTGAGCCTCAACCAGGTTCTTGACCTGAGCAAAGAACACCTCATAGAGCTGTACCTTTTCTGTGATAGAGCCTTGACCGTTAACAGCAGTTGTCTCCGTATCGGCAACAGAAGGCGTGGACTCGGCGAGTGTGCTGGAGTCGTCGGTGCTGCTCTCGCCCGCAGTTTCGTCAGCATTCTCCTCTGTCTTGGTTGTTGTTCCATCCTCGCCCTCAGGAGTCTTGGTGTCACCAGGAGACTCAGTAGATTCAGAAGAGTCAGCCGACTTGTCATCCTCGGGGGACTTGGAATCTGAAGGTGTGGTTGCGGATGTTTCCTTCTGGAGATTGACTTTCTCCAGCAGTTTTGCTAGAGCATCAGACTCCATCTGGGCCTTGTCCTCAGACTTATCCTCCGGTCCATCGCGTTCAGCATACTCGGATAATCGATCCATCAAGCCAATCACAATCGCCTTAACATTGACGTGAGGGTTGAGCCGCGAGACGGCTCCAAGGAATTGGTCCAATGTGTGCAGGTGGAATTCGTCTGGGAAAACTTGCGTAATCACCTCAAGGAGATACTCTTGGGCGAGAACATCCCGGCATTGGACCACCTGCTCCAACAGGGGCGCTAGAATGCTGGACTTGTAGGTTTCGAGATCAACAAGCTGACTTAGGCGCACGATGTTGCTGCCAACAAGTAGCTGCAGCTCCTTTCGCTCTCGAATTCTCTGTTCACGCTCTCTTGAATGGCCTTGGTGCTGTAGCCGAACCCATAGCTTGTTCATCTCCACGAAGTTCGTAAGCACAAAGTTGATAGAATCGCTGATGTTGCCCTCGGGGCCGTCGCTCTCAGTTGTCGGCAAGAAGTCCCTCGCTTGGCCAGAAAGGTAATAACGGAGGAAAAGTCCACGGATAGGATGTTGAACTCCTCGGCTCATGTCCATCATGTCTTTCATAAGCTCCTTGACGGGCGCATCCTCAATAGCCATGTAAGCGGTTCCCACAGTAATCATGAGGTACAATCGTGGAACGATATTGCCAGCATACTGAACAAGCTCGTAGAGGTCGGCTAGGTGATTGACAGGATGATTTTCGCGAAGGTGAACGGACAAGTATCGCAGGGCATCGAAAACAGACATGTACAGCTCGTAATATTGTTTAGGACCAAGGCTGCTGGTGCGGAGCTCAGAAACAAGGGTCGAGCTACCAAGAGTTAGTGATACCGTTCAGGGGATTGAAGCACCATGTTGCGGAGCGCAGGATCCGACGTACCAGCACTTGAGCGCATCCATTAGCTTGCCCGGTGTGTCAAGACATTTGCGCATGAGCGAAGTCTGCTGACGCACGGCAACTAGGGCATCTTCAAGCAGACGAGCTTGGTCCTCGGGGGGAGCTGGTGTGGCCATCTTGTCGGCAACTATGGCAGCGGGGTAGCTTGGAGTAGGTCGAAATAAGCCAAACTCCTAGCAATTCAAGAGAATGCGACAATTACAGACGCAATCGTGGAGGAGATGGCAGCGAGATCGAACGTTGGACGGAGGGGCCGGGTTGTCGTGAGGTTGCGCCGCATACAAGGCGCAGAACGGGGACGGGAGCGATGACGATACGGGGGAGGCTGAGATAATGGGTTGAGGTGGGCCTTTGCTGTATCCGTCCTGTAGCTTGCTTGGAGACAGCGGACGATGGTGCTGTACCTGCACTTCCTTTAGGCTGCAGGGGACCCGACTCCAATCCAATGTCCCAGCCACCCATGGACTTTCCCGTCCTTGCAGCGCAGGGACTAATCACGTGAGGCATAGGCGCTGGCTCTCTCTGTTCTAAGTCATGAAGAGAATCTCACAAGGTAGGGAAGGACCTGGACTGTTTCGTGTCGGCGTATGCATGTCACTCATTCATGGATTGCTATTCGAAGACGTGCTGCTCACAGCATTGTTGTTGCTAATCCGTTCAACATCATAAACAATTTTCCAATGCACTAATCTCAGTTATGGCCATGGCTAAAACACCCCAACACCTCGCATTCTATCATTACCGCGCTAGCTACCATACCCCCGATGCTTTCCCTATGTTTGGGACTCATGACTCTTATTCAAATTTCTCAACTCGGTAGACATCCGTTCCGTTGACATTTCTTGGATCGACCAAATACTCCCACACCGCAATACTGTGGTTGTCCAACGCGAGCTGGAATACCCAAATCATCGCGGAGGAAGTCCACCAACGATGTTTCAATTGATGATGAAAATGCGGCAAGGACCAGCATCATATTCGACTCGGGATTCGGCAAGTTGTGAATATCTGCAACAATCACCACCTCTTTGACCGTCCTAATTGAGGCCAGTTCCCGAGCCCACTCCAAACTCTCGTGACGAGTAGAATACAACAGCCGAAAGTCGGATACTGTCAAGCTCTGCGGGCCGTCCCACGATTCTCGTGGCCGAGCGCCTTCGATGACAAGCGTCAACTTGTCCAAGCTCTGCAAATTTTGTAGCGAACGACAGACGGAAGACCAGTCACAAGAATCTGGCTCAATGGCATTTGTCGGGCTGCACTTGTAAAGGCTGATCTCGCGAACTAGGTCTCTAGTGCGTGGCGTCTTATCAGCAAAGAAAGGCACCACAGCCTCAAGATCATCTCCAAAGTGGAAGGCATGTTTTGTGTACAAGAAATGTGACGCTTCCTCTCGTATTTTGCGGTTGATGTGCATGATAGCTGTGTGCATCGCTCGGCGTGGTTCGGGATCGGCGCAATACGTTGTTTCGTACGACTTCTTTACGATACTTCGCTCCATTATATTGTACGTTGAACGTTGCGTTTTCGAGCGGCATGCCTCATATTCGGATCTCGATTGGTTACGGATTGAAATGTCCTTTGTTCCACCATTGTCAAGAAGATAGTCGTATATCAGCATGCGAATCTCTGGGGGAATTCGCATGAGCATTGGGTCTTCGGCCATGGTGATTGAAGTTGAATAAACACGACTTGGTAGGAGAACAAGAAAAACCGGCGATATCCAAGGAAGAAAAGAACAAGACCTCTGGAGATATTCGTCTTGAGCAAATGACTCGGTGATGTCAGGCTCTAGCGATTGGACTAGTTGATGGTGTCGGCAAGTCACTAACACAATGACGGACAATGACGGGCAATGCAAGGGATCTCACGTCAGAGGTCGCTATTTTCAATTCCAATGGACAGAACAAAGACAATGCAACACGATGCTATCAGTTGGCGGCGCTGTGATAAATATTTATATTATTTCAGTCCTCCGAACTGATCAGCAAGTCAAAAGGGTCCGCCCATCAAGGTGCCCACTCCCCAGACCTTGTCGAATCAGTACAGATCCAAGTCGTAAACCGAGTCCCAACACAAGTTCCAAGCGACTCATGTTTTTTCTCTCTCTTCCTTTCAGTTCGGTTGGCAGCTATTGGATTAACTATTGTCGTCGCCCTTGTTACTGGTTTCGTTTCCGTGGTGTAGCAGCCCTTGATGTGCCACGTGAACACCTGAGTATCTGTCCTACTTCATTTGTTGAGTTCATCTTGAGCCCAAACTTTTCTGTATTCTCTTCTTTTCTTACGTTGAGCTGTCACCAATCGCCAAGCTATGGAAGAGTTTTTTTGCTGCGCTTGCAGCGATCCGGTTGTTCACTAACATCGGGAGTGGACCTACAGAAAAGAGTAGTTGTCCATGTCTTTGCGGATCACGACCCTAATGATCAAGAGCCCACCGTTAACATGTTTTCGAGCCAGAATCTTGAGTAGTGAGCTTGAGCTAGGATACTTTCCTTTTCTCTTCTGGGGGTTGATCACCGCTTACATCGCGGTATGCATTCACAAGAAGGGGGCGCTAGAAAATTCTAGTTACATAACCTTGGTATCGGAGCACGGATTCCTACGCTGTGTTTGCTGCATCTTTGTCTTTTGAGTTTATCTCGTTTGTTGTTGGCCTACCCGTATCGGAGATAGGCATGAATTAGTGCCAAGAGCAATCGGAAAGATGAGCGATAGTCCATACCTTTACGTCAGACTTTCTATGGTCAGGCGTACTTCAACAATTACAACTGTGCATATTCGCAACCACTTCTTCTCGGAAGGGAACACCTTTTTAGGAAGCTCCGTGGCATCGTATTGAAGAGCTGTTTAGCTTTTGGGTTCCCTCGAGCTCGTTCATCCCGGTTCCCTAGATTGTGGAGTATGATGATTACCTACATATCTTCACTTCTCAAAGCATTCGCTCCATTAGACCCCCACTGGTGTCGCATCGCGACGTGATAGCTTATCACGTAGCATTCACCGAGTCATGCTGCTTGGGCTAGGCGCCAGTAACCGCGTTTCCTGTCGCAGCAACAACTTGTGGAATTGGTAACCGACTTTGTTATTTTACCCTTACCGTATCCCAGCAGAGTGTACACATGGGTATTCGAGAAGGACTACACAACTCTGTCTCGCAACCAATAGATGGCTGGTGTTTGCCAAACCACACGAGGCGATGACTGATGAAAGACACAAAATGTATCAACTATTTGTGAGCTACGAACAAGTCCTATGGTTCCTTCAGTTGGCATGAGTTAGCAAATTATATAGTAGGGATTCCCTTTCTTGCTGGATGTGGGTATACGATAGTGCCGTAAACTTGGAAAGATAATAATGTATGTGCGCAATGCGCCCCAAGCCATCGGCACAAAAATTCGAGGCACAGATCTTGCCAAAGTAGCTGGTCTTAGATCCCCCGAACTAAATGCAGCACCGAGGATCTCTTAGAGTTATAAGTGATACGATATTCGCAGGTCTCTGGGGGAAAGTCTTGATATTACTCGTGGTCAAAATTCTGGGGTCAATGATCTATTCTTCTAGTCTAGAAACTGACATGGAATATTTATGGATGATAATCCCTGCTAGCGTGACTTGCACATTGTGGTTCCTGAAGCATTGCTGACATGTTCCAGAGCCGCAAACTCAGCGATTTACAATTCTGTGTCTACTTTTCGGAATTATTAAGTATTGCTCCGAAAGGCTCCTCTGATCGTCGTCTTCAAGTATAAGATACAAGGATACATACCTAGTCGGCACCATGCCAAGGCAGTTCTCCATCCGGGACGCAGATGCGTCGTTCAATGATGCTCAGTTTATAATTGACGCGTTCGACTCGACATTACCTCACTTGGCGGCTACTGGAAATTCTGAACAATGGGGGACAGAACCCCTCTCGAAGAAGGATGGACACATTCAACGTATGCATGATACAGTCGCGAAATCGGACAGTTTCCGTAAGACAGGAAAAGGCGACCCTGTGAGAGTGTTCATTGCCGAGGTTGAGGACGACTCAGGCAGTTCAGAATCCTTAGCGAACGACAGCTTGGCCCGACGTACGGATGAAAACGGAAAGTCCCTCGTGTCGGTCGGGTTCGTTAAGGTTGTTGATGAACAGTTTGTACGTTATCTGGAGGCTTCAGATAGCTTGAAGGACCATGTCGGACCAGCATTGGAGGAGGGCAACTTTGTCTTTCTACAGTATCTTGTCACGGATCATCGAGCTGGTGACAAACGTCGAGGTGCCGGTGCTGCACTTCTTCAAAAGGTGAAAGATTACGCTGCCGAGAAGGGCTGGAAGACAATCTGGCTCGACTGCTGGGATGGTGGCAATGGGCAATTGGTACAGTATGTCATAGACATCACCTTCCAGAGGCGGCCATTCTCGATTTTGAAACTTTGCTAATGGATGACAGATACTATGTCGATCGAGGCTTCCGAATCATTGGAAGCTTCCAGGCTACAAATGACGAGGACGAAGCACCATGGAAGGGCAAGCTCCTTCGTTTGGACTTGGCATAAGGACTGCTACACAAATATTCAAATCTGATGTCTCGTTTTCTTTACAGCTCACTTCTCCAAAGGAGGCGTGTCCATGTAACAACCAAAGTAGGGATCTCGACCCCCTGCAACTTCAGCGTCCTCAACCAATCGTCGTAATTCCTGCTCCTCTTCCTTACTCAGTGTTACTTTCGCCGCGCCCACATTCTCCTCCAGATACTTGATCTTCTTAGTACCCGGAATCACAAAAATATTTGGACTTTGTTCCAGGATCCATGCCAATGCCATCTGCGACGAAGTGTATCCCTTGCTCTTTGCCAACTCGTCAAACTTGTCCACAATCTCCAGATTCTTCTTGAAATTATCGCCCTGGAAGCGAGTCAAGTCTCGTCGACTGTCACCTTCCTCAAAGTCGTCAACAGAGCGGAAACGGCCGGTAAGGATACCGCGACCAAGAGGGGAGTAAGCGAACACAGCAATGTCAAGTCCTTGGCATGTTTTGAGGATGTGTGTTCCGGTAGGGCCCTCGATGTCAAGTGTCCACGGATTGTACTCTACTTGAACCGCTGCGATAGGATGGACAGCATGGGCACGGCGAATGGTTGTGGAGGAGACTTCCGACAAGCCCAAGTACTTGACTTTTCCCTCTCTATACGGCCGTCAGGATCCTTTCTCGATTTCTTTATGGAGCAGAAGGGAACAAATTACTTACTCAACGAGCTTCTTCATGGCCTCAACGGTCTTCTCAATAGGCACACCCTCCTTGACGCGATGCATGTAGTACAAATCAATCTGCTCGACGCCAAGTCTCTTCAAACTCCTCTCAATACTTGCCTTCACATGTTCAGGAGTCGAATCAGTAATGATGCCCTTCTCGGACACCTTGAGTCCAAACTTGGTCGCGAGAAAGATATCCTGGCGACGCTCTGGATGGAGCTTGAACCACTTCCCAACAAGCTCCTCGCTATCGCCATAGATATCAGCCGTGTCCCAATTGGTACAGCCAAGCTCCCATGCGCGATCAAGGACCTTGAGGCGTTCTTCATCGGACCTAGGAGTGTTAGTCTGAGGGGAATCTGGAGGAGTGGAAGCATTGGGCATACTCAGCTGCTCCGTATCCGATACTGATACCCATGAGACCGAAGCCAATGGCAGGGATCTTGGGTCCGTTCTTTGTAAGTCGGCGAAGGGGGAGTTGAGCGGGAGGAGCCATGATAGATTATGGATATGTGTAGGTATAAGTGTTAAGGGTGGTTTACAAGTACATTTGCTAGTATTATATGAAAGGCAAATGAAGCTTGATACTCTTCAGGAATCTCTCTCTAGCTGAGACGATCTACCCTTTATATACCTATTCAGAATTCCAGTCCCCTTCCCATGGAACTCCCCATTTAAACGGTGTAAAATACATCTTTCCAGCAGAATAGGCTTAGCATGTCAATGATGGCCTGCAGAAACCCCCACCTATGGTCCGCTACGGACGAAGTTAAGCTTGTCTCCGAAACCTCCATCGTCATGCATGAATGACTAAGCTCACTAAACTGAAAATGTATCGTACACTTACACGATAGGCTACAGTTTTCACAGTGAGGCTTGCGCGAGGAAACTCAAGTGACGCGTATATCGGCAATTCATAGACAGGAGGCTGGACCGGCAATAAGGCCAAATGCCAAAGTCTCTAGGGCTCAGTGCAAGTCACAAGAACACCAATGTGGGGAGCAAAAGACGGTCTTGAACTAAGATCAAGGTATCAAAAAAACTGCAGAATCGCTATATTACTCTACTCGTCCGTCTATTTTGTCTTGCGCCTCGCCTTGAACGTCTTGAGGGGATCCCGCTTCCTTGAGCCAACCTTGAACCCTCGTCCCTTCTTACCTTTGCCCTTTTTGTCTTTGCGCAGGGCCACGAAACCGACGTCCCCTGTCAGAGCCTGCTTGCCGTCCTTGGGCAAGAGGTACTCAGGGATGTGTTTCAAGTGAGCTTGTTGTCTGGCGGTTCGAAGTTCACCGTCGTGACGAAGGTGAGAAAGTTCAGTTGGGTTCTCCTCGAAGTATCTAAGGCTTGTCAGTATGGTCCCTTTACAGTCGCAGCGTGATGTATTCTTACCGCTTGAGCTTCTCACTCTTCAATAGCTCTTGTCGCAGCTCTCGTGTTCGGGCTTCTCGGATAGCAACCTTGGTAACGGCACGCAGAGCATCGTTCATACGGTATCGGAAAGGATCCACTTGCTTCATGTTGAAGTTGTATGGCTTCACCTCCTTGTCGCGCTTGGCTTGCTGCCTGATGATCCTGGCCATAACCTTCTCGTCGTTTTCGCAAGCCGGGGTAGATGTGGGCATGTGCTTTCGGTAAAGGTCCTTGGGAACCACAAATGACAGAGCCATACCAGTCTGGCCAGCTCGCGCTGTGCGTCCTATTCTATGTGTGTAGGCTGATGCTGTGGTGGGAAGATCGAAGTTGATAACTGCGGAAACCTTCTTGAAATCAACACCTGTGAATGTTTTGTCAGTATTGGCTTCGTAAGGAGGATTATTGCTATATCAGCGTTGGACATCATACCTCTTGATACTCCATACTCCTTATCACCGCCCTTGGACTTCTTGGCCTTCTTCTTTGGTCGCTTTGCTTCCGTCTCCGCATCGTCGTCTTCGTTGCTCTTCTTGGCGTCGTCCTCGGCTTCGGCAGTCTCAGCAGGCTCATCGTCGTCTCCGAGCATCTCGTTCTTCTCGTCGGCAGCAATAATAATGTCGTAAACATGTCGATTGAACTCTTCGACGACGTGAACTCGCGAGTTCAGGGGCAGCTCTGAGTTCAAAATACAGCTTCGAATACCAAACTGCTCGAAGAAGAGCTTAAGACGGTAGCATCGGTCGATATCGCTCACAAAGATGATGCACTTGCCCTTGATCAACTTGAGCTTGAAGATGACATAGGCAAGCAGGAACTTCTCGTCTTCACCACACCTAAAAGTTTGTTAGCACCGTCACTTTGTGTACCGTAGTTAGTGTGGCTTACTTGGCGACAAACTGAGTGATACCCTCGCCTTCAGCCTCCTTCTCCTTCAGATCCAACAAGGTAGGGTCACGTCGGAAGATTCCCTTGAGTGTGTCGACCTCATCGGAAAGAGTAGCGCTCATCATCATGACCTGCACACCCTTGGGAACCGATCGTGAAAGGTTCTCCAGATCCTCGCTATAGCCGTAGGAGAGAACGAGATCCGCCTCGTCAAGAATAAGGTGTGTGAGCTTGTCAATTGAGAGCGCCGACGAATTGACATTTTGCCAGGCGGTCGCTGGGGTCGAGATGACGATGTCGGGGGAGACGGAGAGAAGGGCGCGCTGGACTTTGCTGGAGACCTTGTCGGTTAACTTGGCGGTGCTGATATCCTTTGCGCAGAACGAAGCGAATTGTTCAATCGCCTTGGCGACCTGGTCTGCAAGCTCACGGGTCGGGACGAGGATAAGGGCGGTAGTGAAGGAGGTAGAGTCGGTCTATTAACACACGGGTTAGCAGAGTGTTCACATCTTGAGTTCCAGACAAGGCGTACAGCTTTGCGCTTCAGAATGCTCGACAGCAGAGGAAGAACATAGGCGGCGGTCTTTCCAGAACCACAGTCTGCCTTGGCGAGAACATCCTGTCCATTGAGAGCCAAAGGAATCGCCTTGCGCTGCACGAGAGTTGGCTTCGCGAATTTCTGCTGGGCGATGGCCTGTAGCAATCTAGGATCAAGGCCGAGATCGACGAAGGAAGTCTCTTCCTCTTGTTTTTGCGCAGGTTTTGTAGAGTTTTCAACCTCGGTGCTCGTAGGCTCTTCGGCGGGTACCGACTCCTCGGCTTGATCGCGCTTTCTCTTGGTGGAGGAGCTCATTATAGAAACTGGTTGTGGTGTCGTGATGGGCTGTTGGTGTATGTCGAAGAAAGATGGCGATTTCTTGACGACCCAAGATAATCTTTCTGCCGTTCGGTGCTTTCCTCCAAATTTCTAGCGGACCTGAGGGGCAGCTTAGTGGTATCTGCGTAGTTGATTGGTTAAAAAGATCTAGCGCTAGTATCATTTGGCTTAACTTGTCAAAGTTTAGAAAATCGTTCAGAACTTTTTTTCTTCTTATCGTGCTTATCAATAATACATTGGATCCATCCATGCGCGTATATACAACTGTCCCTAATCTTTTTTTTTGTTCGCTGGGAATAGCTTCAAACATCAGTCACAAACGCAAGTGTTTGTAAAGCAATGCCATACTTTTTTGAAGACCTGGCCACAGAATTAAGCCCAGAAATCACCTCTCGATTCTATTTACTAATACGATCTCGGGACCTTGTTATATGTCAGGGAATATTAATCAATTCCCTAAACATACATGGCTCTCACAGCTACCTATGTTTAATAGATGCGCCCTACCAACACTTGCCTCATGGTGAAGCTTACAGCATATCACAGAATCCAAGGAACATCTTATCTGATCATAAAAAGAAATGTATTAATCCATTCGCCCAATTCGATTTTATCCCACATCAACCCAGTCATTAAACCTTGCTAATAAAACTCGCAAACTAAACCATTGTCTATACTTTCATGTTTTATCATTTCTTTTGTATTTCATTCTTATCCCTTACCACTTGACGACAGGGTTGGGGAAGTACTCGGCAATGAGTTCCATGTAGTAAGGCTTGAGCTTCTCAGCATCAGGGACGCCGTCGCTCTTGGAGTACAAGTCATAGGGGTTGAAGGCGTTGACAGCCTTGAGCATCTCCCAGTCCTTGTCGCACATGAGGTGCTGGTAAGCACCCTCTCGATGCCAGGGGTAAAATGAGTGGTAGCGGATCATGGCAAGAGCCTCATCGGGGAGTGTGGACTGGTCCTTGACGACGTGGTAGAGGTACTCATCGTGGCCCCAAGAGAGCATGACGTTGTCGAGACCGCAGTTGGGAGAGTAGATGCCGAACTTGGTGTTGAAGTCGGGGTTGGTAGCATCAGGGTTTCCCTCGGCAAAGCTCTCAGGGTAGATGATCTTGTCAGAGAAAGCACAGCCAACAGGGAAAGTGTCGCCAACAACGTCCCACTGGCCCTGAGTCTCGAGCTCGGGGAAGAAGAGCATTAGCTTGCCAAGGTCGTGAATTAGACCAGTGAGCTGCATCCATCGAGGCTTGCCATCACGGCGAATGGCCTCAGCAGACTGGAGAAGATGCTGGATCTGGGAGAGGGAGGTGTCGGGGTCGGACTCGTCAACGAGAGTGTTGAGCTTCTCCATGGCCTCCCAGATGGTCATCTCAGGGCGAGGACGAGAGGCATTGTAGAAGCGGTTGCGGGCAGCAAGGTTATAAGCGACAGTCTGCTTGTGGTGTTGTTCGCGGTAGAAGTTCTTGACGCGGTCGGTAGCATCGGCGTATTGGCGGAAGGTGTTCTTATCCTTCTCCTTGTCGAACTTGGAGGTTTCGTCGTACTTGATCACGTTGACATCGTCGATCTTGTCGGAGAGAACCTCGAGAGCCTGGCCATCATGGCTGGAGAAGTCGTCAACGATAGCGCTGGGGGCCATTGTGAAGTGTGTGAAGCGTGTAAGTGAAAGTGGTAAAGATAGAGTCTATTGTATAGAAGAGTTTTGGGATCTTGAGGATGGTTGGGGTCCTTGATCAAGTTAGAAAGAGGAAGAGAGGATGATGAACTTGAGGAATTGGATCTGGAAGTGGTGAGAAGGTCGGTCTTATGTAGGTAATTGATGTCGAGCTCGTCTCTACCAGATATGGAACTTAATCTCATCCAATATAGAGAAGTTTTCACTTTGCCCGCACACCATCGCTCCTTCCCGCCTTCTTTCCTTCATTCTTTCTTTTCTTCCCCGCATTATCGAAGGTAAAAGTCGGGGTCATGACCAATCTGTGTCATCTGAGTGGATGTTTTGCTTTGCAACTCTCGTGGAGTTGGTCTCAATGTGGTTGAGACTTGGTCGAGATCTGGAGAATGGTGGATCTCTGCGGACAAAATTTCCAACTTGAGATGCCCATATCGAGTTAGATCCGCCGGTGCATCGCCACTAACGACCCTGTAAGATCCTGCTATAGGCTCTATAGGGCTAGCTCCGCCGGCTGTAGCCCTTCTCAGCAACTGACGATACCCCGGAATAGCATCACAGCTTGGATCAGTGGAGATGTCACAGATATTTACCTCAAAATCCCACGTTTGCTCCATGCAGTTAATTTCCTTCTACGTCACGCGGGGACTAACCGGTAAGATTGCCGGTTCTCAAGGCTCTGGGTGGATTCGTCTTTTGAGGTTCTAGACAGGATATTTGGTTAGACCTTTGTTCAAGGACCCTGAACTGAACAGATGCGGAAGACCCTGTCGACGATAGCATCACCTGAGGGACATCAGCTGCTGCCATAGAGGATCCAAGCTTGCGCAAGGCAAGACAGGCCGAGCGGTCAGGAAGGCATTCATCTGTTGACGGAAGAAGTGAAGAATTGTACCGGTATTGATCCAGAGGCTCTCGTCTTGAGTTCTGCTCAAAACTATGGTATCGACTACCATACCGTACTTATCTAGCTACTACGTTAGTAAATCATTCTCCATCAAAACTGATAGTCTCATTCCCCGTCCTTTTCCCCAAACGTGCGTCTGCGTTAATGAGCCATTATATGGGGAGGTTCAACTATCAACGTGCCCTTTCTTCTCTTCTCAAGTTGTTCCAAAACCTCTAAAAGTTCCCAGACGCTGTATTAGAGCTGTCGCCAGGAACGGAACTCTTCAACGTCGCCCCTCGCTTAAGTTTTTAGCCTCGAGCAGGATCAGTACCAAAGCCGGTGTCTCGCTACTGAAATCTCGTTCTCATGGTAATTCTGTCCGGGTGGATCGGATTGAGAACCTTGGCGTCACAGAGCGTTGGGGAAAGGGTTCGCTGCGCGCTAAGACACCAACTCTTGAGTCTCTTTGGCTAGCCCCGGAGAGCTGAGCGTTGGTATGAATTACTGTTCACAGTAAGACTCCCCGAGTCATTGAATCATTGTGCAGCCTGCATATAATCTTTTTGTCAACCACATCCTTCACTTTCGCGTCAGCACAGAAAGAAAAACAAAACATGAGAGTCTCGGACAATTGCAGTAGACATGTACATCGCTATGTAGCTCTGCTTACTGATTGTCACTTGTGAGGATTATGTCTCAGTAGGACATAGGAAGGCTGGCAGTTGAACCTCATATTGACGTGGTCATATCTGGCCCAGCAATGCAATTACTGCCACTGATTAACGAGAAACCTTTCTATATCGTTCTCAGTATTTGATACTCTCAATATAGACGAGCCTTATCGTAAAAGTGGTACTATCACGATCATCAACTGTCTTCATTGCCTGTCTGCCTAACCTATACCATTCAGAACAAACTGTTGTTGACAGACCAACTGCCCTGCCTTTTATCTAGTTTAAAGCATTGTAGAACTCTCTATAGTCCATGGTTATTAATTTTGTGAGTGCATTGACGATTATGTATGGTTTTATTATGCGTTGTGAAAGAGCACGTCTGTTGAACTCATAACATAACACATAACCTGATGTCAAAGCCACATGTAGCTTCATGAAATAGACATATTTGAAAATTGATGTGCAGTAACGAAAAGCATATTATGTTTTTAAATGGCACCAGATTATATTAAAGAGTTTTAGCAAGGCTTTTTCACTACTATAGCTCTACCAGTTTAATCAATGGAGGCTGAAGCTGGATAAAGGTATAACGACACCACGTGAAAACAAACTGCTGTTGGACAGAATCTCATAACCAAGACTAAAGATAAGAAGACATAAAAGGATCTCATCATGATCCAAGTATAATCATGTTTAAGAGAAGCTATCTCATACCCAATCATTGATACTGATAGAATCGCTCATTTCAAACCACATGCTGTATCGTTGTCTGATAGACACTTCCGACAAAGATCAACGATGCAGAAAAACTATCTCTACTTTCCAATACGGTGTCACAAGCCAGAATTAGAATCAGAGAGACACAGAACCATGTAAAGAAGCGAATACTATAGAGTGAGTTGAAAGACAACAGGACAGTGATTGTGCGGATCAAGTGTTGTGAACATCACCCCCGTGGGCAAGCCTCTTCAAACCACCTTGATGCTCTCATGTTAGAAAGATCATGAAAGTAACGGGAAAGTACTTGACCGGAACCTTTTCGCCGGCTGGCTTCAAACCTTCCGATTTGGAATAATTGACGAGGAGTAACAAGTGAGCCTCACTCAGAAAGAGACGGAGCGAAGAGAGCTTTGATAGTATTCCGCCAAGAGTCAATGCCAACGACCTCTCTCAATACATCGCGATCAAATATGAAATATGACTGCTTAAAAGACAGCGTCAGGATCTCTCTGACTGTTGTCTTTGATATCCCAGTGCAACCTTCATTCCGCCATGGTCCTGAAGCAGACAGGGATTGGAAACTATCACGTTGTGAATCAGAAGCCATCAGATCATAGAATCAACTGCCAAGAAGGCTTGGCATACGGCAAGGGATTTACGGCGACCTGCAGGACATGGAGAACTTCTCTCATCGATACGAAGTTACTGGCATGCCCGCCTTGCTGACACAGTGACGCGTCTATCAACAGTGTGCGAGCGGGATTCACAAGCTTTGCGTAAGATTCAAATGTAAATACTCGCGAATATCTTCATTACCACGCCTAACTCTAATGTGGCGTGCTGAAGTCGGCTTCTAGGCCAGGGTCGTGGCCACCATCTAGAGCTGGCCCCTGGATACCGGACACACCGGAGCTCCAAGACCGCCATCCAACAGTCGAAAATATTGAAGGGCTTAGAAATCTACTTGAAAAGTCTATGGACTTACATGTCTCCAAGTCTGTCTCAAGGCACCGTGCCGCATACGAGCTGCACTCAAGACATTAATCTCGGAATAGTTACAGGCAGGGGCCCCAGGCATCGGTTAAGCCACAGATGGTTAGGATATGAGGGGGGATTAATTATCACAAGAGATAAGGGGTCGAGTCGCCTATTTTGACCACGTTATCTCAAATCAATCGAGTCTGGGCGATAGTCTGTGTTACAGCCTGCTTGACAAGTCGAATATCTACTAACTGGAGCAGAAAGACATGGGAATGTCGATCTTGAAACTTAGAATTATTTCTTAGTTTCTCGCTAAGTTACAACCTTTAGCCTTTTAATCACGGACAAGGCTTCTCCGCGGGCGTAGAATCAATGGTGTTGACTGAAAGCTGACAGAAGATTTGATCCCTGAAGAGATCAAAACACACGGCAGTTTAAACCATGCCGATTGTCCGAGCGTAGGGAATAGTTTGTTTCATCGTCAAAGTCATTTCTGCATCACTAGGATCAGAATCGGCAGAACCTGCAGGTTGAAAGAGAGAGGAGCGTTGCATGCCTGCAAGTACAAGCCACCCATGCCGGTGATGGCGGCACTATTCCCGTGTGAACGATTACTGCATTCCAGGTCCTGTACTAGGTATACTGCAAGGTACTGTGCTGGATGGTACTGTATTTCGGAGGCAGTTCATCACCTCCGTTGTTTAGATCATCGAGGCTAAACTTCCCCTCTTACAGTACCTCTCTGTACTGTAACCCCGGCCCCCTCGGCGACAAAACATTGCGGAAACGACTGCATCAATAACCCGCTGATCCTATCACCAAACATGTTCCGCTGTTTTACTCCCCTGCTAGTAAAGGAGATCTATCTGTTGTTGGTCTTTAGTTGAAAGATGCGCCTTCCTTCTACAGTCCCTGAGGTTTGGAATTCCATCGGGTACAGCTCCCGTCGAAATCCGGAATCACAGATCCGAGTTCCCATGATTGGTCGGACGCACTCTGATGATCAGAGTGTCCCAACTCGTAACTTTCCCCAACTTTGGTATGTAAAAATAAACAGTTTTATTAGGGATGGTTCTAGGGCCAGGCTGGACCAGGCCCTTTTTGTTTATTTGGTGATAAAAACTGATGTTGCTTCGTTCAACATGTGCCAGCCACAGAGGTCTGGACTGGGCCACAGAGGCAAAAGGCAAAAGGCAACGGCAACTCGGTGCGGCTGATACCTGGATATAACGGAGACATCGTGAGAAGCCTCTCTTTTCCGTTTCTTATCAACATGGCTGCGCTTTGACAAACTAAGTAAGTAAGACCCACATGTTTTGAGGGCACAATTAGTTTGGGTTATTTCCGTGATATCCATGGGATGGGATGGATCCATCCTGGTCCCTGAGAGTAAGCTGCTTGTTCGTTAGTTACCTAGTTCAAATGTCTCCAATCAGACCATTTGTGATCTGAAGCGACGCTCTGATGGCATTTGATACGACACTACGCCTTAGACTAACTACCTAGTACACGTTATACTCCTCTTTTGATGTTGGAAAACCCCGTCTTACAGTGCTTTCCGCATGCATCTCAGCCCAGTAGTCAGTCAGTCAGCTTAACGGCCACAAGTTTGTTGCCGCGGAACCATGGGATGGCTTAGATCTAGACTTGAATTTCTCTTTAAAATTACCCAATCAGGTAAAACCTGTCACAGAGGTCATGTCAACATTGCCATGTGAAAACGTCAAGTCCAAAGACCATGACCAAAAACTGTATGGTCACCAATTTGCGATCGCGATGAGCAATACAGTACAGTACCTACATACTACCCAGTACCGGGGAAAGAGATTGCGTAGGGTGATGTGATGTGTTGGGATGGGGGACTGCCGACAGTATGCATGGCATCAAATCAATCACCAAAGCTAAGTCATGCATTTATCAACCATCACATGGGCATCAGTTGCGCGCAAGTCATCACCAGTCGGCCGATTACTTCCATAATCAAGTTAACTCAAGTGGATAGCTCTACTGTAGCGAAGATCAATTGGCAATCTCTAGCGAGCCAGGTACAGTACTGTGCAGAATTCCGTTGTTGTGGGCACTTTTGTCTGCGCCGGAGAATTATTTCCCTTCCCCTTGAATGTTGTCGTTGCAAGAGATGCTTCTAACTGAACAGCTGTGCAGGGTTTGACAAGTCTCGTTTGTTTGACCAATCCGCTCGTATACGGGATGCTGCACGATGATAGCTTGGCCCATGTCAGAACGGCGTCGAAGCTGAGGACAAGGCAAGGTTGACGACCAGATTGAACTGTTATGTCACAGAATCCTTGAGCCCCTTGCTTCATATTGTGACACGAACTGTGAGCTGCATGTGTATCTTGCAGTGCATCTTCGCAAAAGGAAGGGGTTTCATGAGGGTGTGGTGTCAAATAGACCAAGCCCACGAGTGAAGGAGAGAGATATGACAGGTGCCATTCCGCGAGAATGGGAGTGGCTGTTGGTGTAGCACCTGTCAGCCCATTAAATCATGCTACAGAGAGGGGTCCATCATCATGCCAATCCCACGTTAGCAGAGACAAGGAGGAGCCACCCTCTCCAGGAACACCGTTGGGGAATGCAGAGTCCAAAGCTAATCTTCCTCAGGGCGCGATCCGTGCGCTCGAGGCGTTCAGTACCCTGCCCAGTCGAGCCTTTTCGTCTTGCTACAGTAGCCTGTCCTCTTGGCTTCTCTCTGCAGCTTTGCAGATTCGGATGTTTTTGCATTTTGAAGTAGCGTAGAGCTTCCTTGACGAGATGATATGAGATGAGATGGTGTCTCGACGCGAGCCCATAGGGCTTGGTCGGGGTAAAGAGACATGTTCTCTCTTCTCGGGAAAGGTACACTCGTGGATGTACTGTAAATACCTACCTAGTATGTAATGATATCGATAGCGGGCGGCACAGTGACAGGTTGTTTTCATTTGCAGAAAAGTTAGCGGGAGGAAGTGACATATCTGTTGGTTCGATTCCATATGCAGTCCTTAAACCAACGTCCCAAATGTATGGTGAATGAAAGTCAACATCTTGCTGGTTTCTGGCCTCACTTCATTTTTGCTGAGTAATACACAAATCGTTATCGTGATCTGGTCGGGAAATTTGGACCCGCCTAGGTAGTAACGCGGTCTGCCCTACGGAGAATTCCAACGTGATAGACGATCTTAGATGAGTAAAATGATAGGAACGATCTTGGCACTCAGCCCAATTCCAATGCAGTCCCCATGGCGTAATTCCGAGGCACAGTCCAGGGTCGGGCCAGGTATGGAAGGGCCACGCAGCGTGGTATCATGGGCGTTGGAAGCATGGCATGGCATGGCATGGCACGGCACGGCATGGCATGTGTGTGGACTTTGCTTTTTCATAATTGAGACTACTGCAGTACTGTACTGTATGTAGATACTAAGCCTTAGGACGTTGTCGACTTTTCTCCGAGGCATTGCGGAGCCTGTCTTGGTGTTGTTGCGTCCTGAGGCGGGGTTCGACAAGCTTACATTTGAGAAGTGACAATGTTTCCAGTTGGTGAGGGGGAGGAGGAAGAGGGGGAGGAGATCACTGGAACGGACCTCAACAGCGATACTGTACTAATGCAATTCATACAGTACGTTACAGTAGGTACGTAGTAAAGTCTAGCTTCTCGAGCTTAGCTTCAATTGGCAACTTTTTAACCTTGAGCTTCATCGGAGCTCCCCGCCAGTTGCGTGTTATGCACGCATGCACTGGAGAACGATGCCTTTCAATCTGCAAAGCAAACCCCCAGCCAAACCACAATCTCCAACCTCACTCATCATTCTTTTCCCAAACAGGTATAGCTGTCGGATCTGACGCTAGAGGATCCGGGAACACGAAGTGGGCTTGGACCCAAGAGACTGGCTAGCTAGGTTAGCTCAACTGCTGTCTGTCACCTCAGAGCAAAGCGACTGAGGTACATACCTTACTTAATAAGTAGAGTACCTACCTACCTACCTAGCCACCCAAGTAGAGCTGCAGCCTGCAAGTGAGCAGACCACCCTGGAAGGGACCTTCAGTGCTTCAGTAAGGCAAAACATGATAGTTGCATCGCAGAGATGGCTGCAGGCTGACCATCGAAGCTTGTGGCTACCTGAAATGCAGGAGCCAAGGGCCACCGTGAGAGTACAACCCAGCGGGCTGGACTTCGCCTTGCTGGACTCGGCCCTTGCTCTTGTTGGTCCCTGTTGTCACTAGATAATACCTCAAATTCCAAAGCTATCCGTGTAGTAGGAATAAAGCTTTATCTGCCCGGCATCCCCCCGAGTGTGAATGCGGAGCCACTCGAGGGAAGGTTCTGGCCCAAGAATTGAGGCTTCAGAGGCACGTTGTGGATAAAAAAAAGATTAAAAAAAAAACGGCCACCCAGCTCTCAGGGACCCAGCAAACGTTTACTTCTGCGGCTCGTCGAGAGAACAAGGTCTCGACCAATTGCGTACGAAGCGTCCAACCTTAATCGTCCCTTTGCATTGCATGCACCGTGTTGCTGGACGGTGGCGTCAATGCAGTGCAGCGAAGTGCAACACTAAATCGATCAGGTACATACATTCATCAAGGTCGCTCACTCGGCTTGGCTACGAAATCGATTAACCAACTCGTTCCAGCCCAAAGCCACTAACCAGCAACGGAATCCGTGTTTTGAGGCTCCTGGATTGGGTTCCCAATGCATTCAACGTCAGTCATCATTTCGATGTTATGACCTCGTTGGATACTCCACATGCATGTTATATCAACAGTCATGGATGTACAGTACAGTAATCCAAAGAAAGGTCAAGCAATATCATCAACTCCACCCAGTTGCCTTTCTGCAACCTTTGTGCATATGGAACTGAGCCACAGAATTGCCTGCGCTATGCCACACAGAGAGAGGTTCACTGCATCTCAAGTTGGCTCTTTAGCGTATCGTTGCCGTTGGGAAAGCTTGCAGATCCGCTAGTCAAACACTCCCCGGCCTGTCCAGTCACCCAGCGTACAGCAATGCACAGTACAGTACTGGCTAAGAAAGACGTTAATCTTTTGCTAGTCCTTGACCCGGATTCGAAGTTTGAAGTTCCTGTTCAACGGGGTCCGAGCTTAGTCCCTGGTCTAGCTCCAATATCCATCCATCTCGGATGCAGGAAGACATGGGCCGGACCTGGGGACCTTGCCATTGTCTGTCTAGGACCAAGCTTTTCTTTTGATTGTACATTTATTCCTCGTCTTGTCTCTTCGGCCGAGTGGTGGTTACCAACTTCAGAATTGAGCTCGGCCGTCGTCGGCTTGCTGCGCATATGCAATGCAACCTTCTTTGTGTGCTGCAGTGAAAGAAGTGGCTTTTGCCCTGATCGGCCTGCGCAATTCGTGCTGATGCTCCTCAAAAGCTGCCGATGCTTCCAAAGAGACACTTCGCGGAACCAACCATTCACTACCCAACTTGATCTGTGTCACATCAGCTCGAAAAAAGAGGCGCTGCCACGCCCTGTTGGAAATGCGAACATAAACATCTGCTGGAGACGTATCCTGGGCTTGACAAGCCCAGGATATGCATATTAGCGTGGTACTTTAATGGTGGTCAGGACTATTGGGATCTGATCGAGTCTCGCCTTGTGAATGATATCAGCACCCGTTCGCCAGGAGTAAGATAATCCAAACGCCACCATTTTTTCCCCAGGTACAACGTTTTGTGAATATCCCTACTCAGCACGCAATACACTCACTTTAAAACGAGAACAAGAAGACATAATGGAATCCCGGGCATGTCAGCCACTCTTATCTTGTTCGCTTCCGCGTCCATAGACATGTTAAGTAAAAGTTGGCAAAAGCCACTGGATGGACTGCTGCAAAGCTCGACATCTTTGGGAGGGATCGGGTAAAGAGCAATATCCGAAAGCAGCTTGGACCAATCAGATGAAATGTATGTCATGGTCCAAGGATTTGAGAGGAGTGGCTGTGGTGGGCAATTGCTTCAGTGATCCCACTCTGGCCGAAAGTCTATTTCCCCTCACGGTCTGGCCAGGATTGTGCCGTCTCCGCTTATCGAGTCTAGCCCTGGTCTAATGGTTCTGATGCCTTGTTGTGGTAGCTGCACTGGGCTGAAGACTGTCGTGCGTATTTGGGGTGGGATAACATACTGCTTCCCTCTGGCCTGAACTAGTTGTCAGCAGCTCAAAGCGAGTCTGTCATATATTTAGCAGAAACCCCCATTTCTGAGTTGCCAATCCGCCCAAACCTTACCATTCTGCCTCTGCCTCTGCCTCATAGTGCTCGTGTTTAACTTGCTCCTCATCCTCGCTGTATCAGCAGCTACTCGTACCAACTACACTCCAACTGGCAAAGGCCCAGTAATAATCGTACCAAGTCCAGGACATTCCCAGGCAACCTGTTACAAGTATCTGATACAGTCTGCTTTACCAAGCAGACAACCGGTCCTTTCGATGGCTACCTTTGTACACTCCTATCCTCACACATTGGATCTTCCATTTGGCAACCCGATGAATATCATGACGACAACCCCATCACCGGGGTATACGATGTCATCCTCTTCGTACTTTACCAGAACACCATCGCCAACAAGTCGAGGCAATATCGGATATCAGCCCTTTCTCGGTCAGGCCCAGGGTCCTTCCTTCTTCGAAGAGGCCATAGGCGGCTCCCCCTTTCCGCAAGAAATACCTTTCGCCCTTATGCAACCACCCCAGTATAACTCAACACCAAACATGCCCAACGACTTTCCACCTCCATCAGCCATAGTTCCAAGCAGCGAGGCCGAACAAAAGCCCGCTCGCCGTTCCCGGTCCCGAAACTTGCCCCAGCTGAACACAGACACTTCTAACGAAGTAAACGTTCCCGCTGCTACACCAAGATCTCCGAAGCCAAAGAAACGCGGCCGTAAGCCCAAGGCAGGCCCCAAAGATTCAGGCAAAGTTGGACAATACATAGAGCTTGATGAAGATGACCTCCCCAAGGATCCACGACGTCGACGTATTCTTGAGCGCAACAGAATAGCTGCCACCAAATGTCGCCTCCGAAAGCGGGATGAAGCATCTGCTCTTGCTTCTCAGGAACAGGCCATGGAAGACCAGAACAGATATCTCTCCTCATGTTTTGACTCCCTGACGGCTGAAATATATCATCTCAAGACGCAGTTGTTGCAGCATACAGATTGCAACTGTGTTCTTATTCAGAAATATATCTCCAACGAAGCCAAGAAGACAGTCGACGGTCTAATCACGTGTCCTCCCACGTTTCACACCGACAACGACGCTATGAGTCCATATCGGCGAGGCTCGTGCCATAGTGGCACGAGTCCCACAGAGTCATTAGGTGTGCCTACTCCCGAATTTGAAGGAGTTTCTCCAGGCTGGCCGCAAGCCTTCCACTCTGGACATGGGTCTTCACCTGATGGGGCAGAGGAGATATTCGATATGACAGTGGACCCTTATAGCAAAGCATCAATCCATATGCACAACCACTCATTCGCTGCTATGGCACCGCTGCACCATCATGAAACCGAGATGTTTGCCGGTATAGGTACCCAGCCCCAGCATTTTGATGCGGGTAACTGGAACCCTTCCTGGGGGTACTGATAACCATTCTCCGATCTTTGAGTTCCACTCATGGAACGGTACAGCCAGTCCAGCTAGCCTGGAAGACCATGGCTCGAGACTTTGAGACACAAAGTCTCGCAGGGGAAAGGAGCAATGATGAATGACTTCTTTTGGAGTTGGGAGCTTGTGAGCGTTCTGTACATCAGGTGGTTTAGCCAGTGTTATTATTTCGTGCCCAGCAATGGAAAAGTTCAGAGCAACTCATTTTATACAAACATAAGATAGTGTTCGTCTGTCGGCACCCATGAGATGGTCGGTCGTGACTTGGTCCTCGTCTTGTAGATGCCCTGATTAAAACGTTTAGAAACCCATCCTCGAACCTATCACGGGATGAACAGAGTGTTTATCTCCCTGCTGATAGACACCATGTTGATGTCAATTGACCACTGACGTTTCGAGAATTGATATTACTCTTGGTGCGATAACTCAGGTCATTTGAATGTGAGTGCTGGCAGGGTGTGGACATGGCAAGGCAGTATGTAATGCGTAAACGCAATGTGGATCTCTGTACCTGTCACCTAAGATCGTAGAGTGTGGGGTGATTCCAGATCTCATGTTGCCCCTGCAGCTAATCGAATCTGCATGACGATGGAACATACCCAATATGACGATAGCATGGGCGACCCACCAGGGTAACTGGCCAGATCTTCAATCGCCATCGTCAATCTTCGAGGCATCTTATGAACCATAGTATCATTGGTGGTACCAGCCAGCGGTGCGATTGTCCCCGCTGCTATCAGGCCGATGGCTGAGGGACTTGAATGCTTTGTAGACCGGCGACAAGTAACTGAACCAGGACATCAAGGGTGTATAATTTCAATGTTCCACCTGGACGTAAGGCAGATGCGCCTAAGTGTTGGAACTGCCAGTGACAGGCACAGGCTGAATGCTTTATATAGTACTTGTCTGCCTTAAGTTGAGGTAGCAATAATCATTGCTTAGTTGAATTGTTGGCCATGCTTATCCTGATCTGCTATGTTTCGGACGAAACGGGGTACTGCCTTTGTTTCGTTTGTGTTATGGGTTCTGCGTGGTCTTTCGAGAAGCGTTAAGTGGACTGGGGAATGTGAGAGCCCGCGAAATGTAAGGCATGATGGGCCTAGGGTTTTGAAGCGGTAAGAGGTGAAGAGAACTTGTTGGACACGAGACTGAGGGTCTCATTGGGATTGGGTTGAGCCTCAACTGGGGCCGGGATTGGGGCTAGCTGCATGATATTAGTGATCTTTCCCCATCAGATGGTTATTCAGCGGTGACGGCATAATTGCCCTGTAACGTCTTTCCTGGCCACAATTTCAGGGGGTTCAGTTCTGCAAGGCGATCCTAAGGAACCGGAAGCCGGTCATAGACCAATCAGCCAATACAAGGCGCGTGAGCTGGCGAGTATGGCCAGACTTGAGTGGACACGGTCAGTTTGAATGGCTTCGTAACGACTCAGACACCCTTGTCGCGGATTGAGGAAGTATCCCCCTTGAGAAATTGAGGCACCAGAACTGTGTTCCGGATGCAACTCATGCTGTGTGATTCTTCTGATTTCATCAACTCTTTGTTTTCTGTTTTTGTCCATAGGGCTTTCAATTGAAAGAGGTCCGGTGGCTTTGATGTTGCATGGTCAGCGGGGCGTGATGAACAAACATCACCCTATTTTGCTGATTTCCCATCACGACCCCCTTATACAGCAATCCCTGCCAAATCTCTTCTTTAAGTATCGAGGCACGAGTTTCTTTCCCTTCTCTTTCCCCACAACCTTTCTCTTGTGCTTCCATTCGATGCCCAGCGGCAACTGTCTGTGTAGGAATGAGGCGAACAATCTGTAAAATCGTTCAAAGTTAAAGGGAGACAAGCGCCTATCAAACGAGTCGCGGTTGGCTTGGCCTCGTGGCCCGATCCATCGCGAACAAGGATTGAGGACGGGGATTCTACCGTCGGCAATCCGAAGAAATAGAATAAAAGTTTTGAAATTCAATAAAAAATGAAAGAAAGAAGAAGCGGACATTTTCACTGCTGACGACTATCTCACCTAAAATAGAACTAGGTACCCGTGTTGGGTGGTCGAACCTGAACACAGATCACCATCAGACTGGACCGCACCTTCCTACATCCATACCAACCAACACAAGACAAGTCAACCCGGCAGCCGCAAGCAGGTGAACTACCTGAGCTGAGCTGAGCTGAGCTGAGCTGAGCTTCCTTCCTTCCTTCCCAAGACATACAGTAGCAAACATTTTGATTGAGGAAAGAGGCATCGCAGAGCAAATCAGCACAACAAACACAAAAGTGCAGGCAACACCCTGTTAGTCACGTTCCACCGCATTTTTGTGATCGTCAGGTCTCGACCTTGGACTGGACTTTTGGACTTTTTTTCATCCTCGCTCAACTCACTCCCGCCATCACTATCGCACATCGGGTTACGACCGGTGAGTACAGTTCTCGCTACGCGAATCGAGAGAGGAAATCTCCTTTTCTTTCTTTCATTGCCGTCTTGTTTCTTTTCAAGGCAGAGCACACGCTCGTTTTCAACTTTCGACTTCTTTTGGTCTTCTTACATTCCCCTTATCACCATCGTTCAACTGAGATCCCTCCCACATCTCGTCTTTTGCAACGTCAGCCGTGAATATCACCTTTCCGCTCTCGCATAGCTATAGATGCTCAGTTCAAATTCGGGGACCATGGTGGCCGCCTCACCGGCAGAAACCGCCTTGGTGATCCTGTACTACTTGTATCCAGCTCTGGTTTTCACTTACTTTTTCTCCGCCTCCCTTGTCTCGGCTTGTACAGTCCACTCCTCTCAGAAAGATGAACGCAAGAAACAACGTCCAAGCGGGAAATTTATACTCGTTTTCCTCCCTTTGTGTATTCTGACATACGTCGCCCAACTGTCGCTGCTAGGTATTCAGGCCGCTTCCACCCGAGAATGGCCAACTGAAGATCACATAATCATTGGACATTTGGCATGTATTCTAGCGTTTGGAATCCAACTCAGCCGTTGTCTTGACGTTGAACATGGACCCTTCTATCCTTTCATCGGTTCATGGACGCTCGGCTTGTCTTTTGATGTTGCCATCACATCACTGTCCGCAATCATGGGGCTATTCTCCCCGTTCAACATCTTCAGCATTCTAAATATCATCAGCATCGTCGTTCGATGTGTCTCTTTCGTGTTCCTGGCAGGCCTGTTTACTCTTGGTACAACAGTCCAAGCAGGATCAGACGAAGAACAGGAACCACTGTTACCTAAGGTCACAACCACCTCACCCAGTACTCCAACTAGTCAGGAGTCTGGGTATGGTTCAACTCTTCAAGCCGAGGAAGAAGATGAGGAAACCCCAGAATACAGCTGGGAACGCCGCGAGAGAGAGGCTAAAGAGGCCATGAAAAAGAGACTCGAGGAAGGTGGCAACTGGTTTGAGTATGCGAAAGGTTTCAAGGTACGAAATTGATGTTTGCACAGTTTCCCACACCAGTTCTCCTCAACAACAATCATCTATTACAACACAACCGCGCTCAAAACATCTTGCTGACATTTTCAAAGATTCTCTTCCCGTATGTCTGGCCTGTGGGCAACATCGGCCTCCAGCTTCGCGCAGCAGCTGTATGCCTTTGCCTGTTCGCATCCAATGCTCTTCACCTTCTGATTCCCCGTCAGACCGGCATCATCATGGACAGTCTAAATGGCTCTGATGGTAGCAATCCCTGGATTGCAGTCATCATATTCGCTGCGCTTCGTTTGGCTGCCTCTGAATCCGGTATCGAGCTTATTCGACAGTGGCTATGGGTTCCTGTCAAGTATTACTCCCATGATGCACTAACACGAGCGGCTTACTCTCACATGATGCACCTTTCAGCAGACTTCCACGATTCAAAGAGCTCATCAGACATGATGATGGCAATTTACGGAGGCAGTGCGGTTTCCAACGTCGTTGAGAATGTTTTGCTTTATGCTGTTCCTATGCTTATCGACATGGGCGTGGCCATTGTCTATCTTTCCATCACCTTTGGCCCATACGAAGGTCTTATTACAGTAGCGACCGGCGTCTTCTTTCTTCTTATCGCCAGTAGGCTCGTAGCCAACTCTAAGGCGGCCAGCCGAAATCGGGTCAATGCATTATACGAGGAACACTATGTACGTCAGTCGGGCTTCCTCGGATGGCAGACTGTTAGTGCATTTAACCAGATTGGTTATGAGGATAATCGACACGCCAATGCAGTCACCAATCGTTGGCTTAGAGAGCAGCAATATGTGCTGGGGTGGTACATCTCTATTGGCTTTCAAACTCTTGTTCTCACATCTGGTCTTCTTGCAAGCGCATTCCTGGCCGTTTACCGTATCAAAGCTGGCCATGCAACCCCTGGACAATTCGCGATGCTCTTGATGTATTGGGCACAATTGACATCACCGCTTCAGTTTTTCGCAAAGTTAGGCAAAAACGTCAGCGACGACTTCATCGATGCTGAACGCCTACTGGACATCATGAGAACCCAACCATCGGTCGAGAATCAGAAAGGAGCTAGGCCACTGAAATTTGTTGCTGGTGAGGTGGATTTTGAGCAAGTTTCTTTCAGTTATGATAAAAAGAAGGGCATTATCAGAGATGTCAGCTTTCACGTCCCTGCCGGACAAACAGTTGCTTTCGTCGGGGCTACAGGAGCGGGAAAGTCAACCCTTATCAAACTGCTAGATCGATTTTACGACGTGGGCGAGGGTCGTATCTGTATCGATGGTCAGGACATAAGAGACGTTGACTTGTTCAGGTAGGACATGCTTCCATCACACCGAACCACTACTTTTCGCTGATACTTATTAGTCTTCGCGATCGTATTGGGGTTGTTCCTCAAAACCCGATCTTGTTCGACGACACAATCATGAACAACGTACGATATGGGAGAATCACAGCAAACGACGAGGAAGTATACGAAGCATGCAAAGCGGCTTGCATTCATGATAAGATCAAAGGTTTCACCCATGGTAAGACCAGATCTAAAAGCCATCCATTGAATGACCTCTAACTCTTGGTAGGGTACAAGACTCGTGTTGGAGAACGTGGAGTGTGAGTCTAGGCTGATCTGAGGAGAGAATCGTACACTGACTTGACAGGAAATTGTCCGGCGGCGAGCTTCAGCGCATTGCGATAGCTAGAGCAATGCTCAAGAAGCCGGATATCGTTCTTCTCGATGAGGCTACTAGCGCGGTAGACACAGACACAGAGCAACAAATCCAGGTCTCTTTCAAAAGATTATGCGAGGGTCGGACCACTTTCATCGTTGCGTAAGCTATTGCCTTCCACTTATTCCTTAACCGTGTCCTGACATAGGCAGTCACCGTCTTTCTACAATTATGAACGCAGACCGGATCATTGTGGTTGAGAACGGCGAAATCCTTGAGCAGGGCAACCATGACGATCTTATCGTCGCCGGAGGGAGATATGCGGACCTTTGGTCCAAGCAAGTTTTTGTGCGATCCAAGGAGGAAGACAAGAACGCCTCATCTGGTCAGGCAGGATTTGTTAACGACCTTTCCTCAGAACAGACCAGGACCGAACTGTCGAAGGTCAACAAACCTGCAACAGCAGCCAACGAACAGGGCAAATCGTCCAAGGCACAGAACAGTGAAGAAGAAGTCACCGGTACCCCAACGCAAAAGCGAGAGGTAGTTTCAGCCGAAGAGAATTAGCCTTTGGTGATTCTAATCTCTTACTTGTAGGGAAACCGATTGAATCCTGTCGCCGCTACGTTTACCCCCAGAACGCTGGCTAAGGCTAGGCAATTATTGGCCACCGAAACGTCCGAAGCATCGACCAGATCTACTGCTGAAGACGAGGCGGTGAACGTAAGTTCGCAAACTAGCCGACAGTGGTCTGATGAGGTTGCCGAACAGGAGGAACAAGCCAGAAAGCAGTCAGCTATTGCTAGCCGACCCTAGGGAAGTCGGACTGCTCAAGGCAGCGATCATATGGCACCACGAGATACAGCTTCCAACGAAAAGAAGAAGGCTTTTATTGCAGCAGTTGATCGTGCTCTGAAGAATAAACGTGCAAGTCGTGTTGATGCTGATGAAAATACGGAGTGTGAGTTCACAAGTTCGACTTCTGGAGCTTTACTGACCTTTGAAGCCCCTGTATCAGTTGCAAATGCATCCAGGACCACCAAGAAGAAGCAAGACGCTACTGAGAGTCAACGCGTCGAATACAAGCTTCCATACTACTCCCGACGTAATCAATCCAAGAGCGAGCCATCTCAGGGGTCACACGGCTCGGATGAACCTGACACAGACGTCACAGTCTTGACTTTTGCCACTGAGGGGCCAGCATCTCCAGTAAGCTTGCTAATCACATACCGATTAATTCTGGCCCATTTGTCTAATGCTACTAGATGCGCCGTCGTGTTACACTACCTCCTATGAAGGTCACCACAGGATCGCAGATTCCTCTACCTACTGAGGTTAAGCAAGAGAAGCCAACGACCATACAAGAGACGACTGGCCACTGCATTGACCTGCCCGAAGAATCGCCCACACAGATCTCGGAGCAACCAACACAGCGTAACTTGCAAACCATCAGTGCATCATCCACATCGGCACAGTCTAGGGTTTTGCAAAAGAAAGACGGGGTATCCGCCCAAAATGATGTCAATAACAACGCCAAACCCAACCATATCGAGTTACCAGAACAAGGAAAGGACACTATCACTCCCGGGCAACGCCGGGGTGGGCGCGGAGGCCGACGTGGTCGTACTCCTTGGTCCCGTGGCCGACGTGGCCGAGGAAACTATCGGGGAGGTTCGCCAAGCAGACAGGCCGCATGAAGTGAGCTGTTTGTACCTCCATATGTTACAGAAGTATTCCATGACATCGAATTCAGCCCACAGTACGGATGGCTGTGTAAGAATATTGCTTGGGGGAGATTAATGTATTAGTATTACGAGCCCACGATTATTTACTTACTGAGTACAGAGATAATGACTTTTCGAGGGGTTGTATCATATAGAAAGATTACGAGCTGCATAGTATTAGCAATAGATAAAAGACATTTTCACCGTTGAATTTACATTAAACAAGAAGAGCTTGGAGAATAGAGTGCAAATCTCACGGGTGAATTAGGAGCTCGTGATGATGAAGCCTGATGCCAAACTGTGGAGGATATTGGGACCTGAGTACTTAAACACCGGCGAAGGATGGTGCAACAATAATTTTCACCGGAAGCATATTCGCCGTCCTTGGCTCTGTGGAGCATAGTAAGCAGACGTCCGAGTAGTTATGTTTAAGTAGTAGTATTCGACATACGTCCAACATAGACATGTACCGCCCCGGTTTCTTGACTACAGATCATACAACACACCCTTACTATCTCACCAAAGCTCGCAAATAGGTTCCTTGTTTGGGCAGTGGAAGGCTTTGTTGAACTCAGCCGAGTTCCTCAAAGGTAGTAAGGCTCTGGCAGCACTGGGAGCGTGTACGTCGGTAGTAAGCAGTTGTAGGGAAAGCTCAGGTTTAATCCTCGAGCACCAGGTTTGACTCCATTCGAGAAAGAACAGTTGCTCGTGTGTGAACTTCTCCAGCCCTAGTAGATTCTTGGCCCTCCCTCTCTCCTTGACTTGCTTTTTCCAGGCTGCAAATCCTGACACGACACCGCCGGCATCGGCGATGTTCTCTAGTAGAGTCAAGCTTCCATTAACGGAAAGAGAGGTACCATCAGGTGACTCAATGGTGAAGTTGCTGTACTGGTTGACGAAACACTTTGTTTGGTTCACAAAGGCTTCTTCTGACTCGTTGTCCCACCATGAGGTCTTGTTTCCCGTCTTGTCGTACATGTACCCCTGACTATCAAAGCCGTGTGTGATCTCATGACCAACTATACTACCTGCACCTCCGTAGTTGATGTAGTCAGGGTATCCGGGGTCGAAAAGGGGAGCCTGAAGGTACCCGGCCAGAAGGCCGATCTCGTTCCGGTTCTGTGCGTAGTATGCGTTGGCTTTCAGAGTGCTCATGATGAGTTGGCCTCTGCTGTATGGCTTTGCAAGGCTTTTCCACTGTTTGGAGATCTTAGATTTTGCAAAAGCCAGGGCGTTTAGGACAAGAGATGGCTTTATTTCGATATCGGAGTAGTACTTCTCAATAGCGATGGGATCCATGGGGTTAGGATCGGTAGGAAGTGCAATCATCTTTTGCATAGCGTCGATCTTCTGAAGGGCAGCTTTCTTGACCTTTTCCGTCGCCCACTCGCGTGTCTTTATGCGATCTGAGAAAGGCTCCTTAATATAGTCTACCATGTCCGAGGCTATTTTGATCTTGTCTGGACCAAAGTTCTTATCCACGAAGAAGCGAGTGAGAATCCAGGTTAGACCATGAGGGCCGACGGCTGTTTCAGCGAGGGGAATGTTGACAATCCAGTCGACTCCCTGATCTAATAGGGCGACACATTCCCCCCAGCGAGGCCTTGGACTTTCGGGGTCTTTCCCTTGAAGTTTGTCTTGGAAGTCGTTGTACGCGTTGGTCAAGTCGTGTTCGATGTAGGTTGACAATGACGATATCATCCTCCATACAAAGTACGCCTGGACTGTTTCGGTGGGTGTTTGAGAGATAATTTCGGACATATTTCTGAAGTATGAAGGGTAACGGATGGTGACTGGTCCTTTCCAGTTCTCGGGAGCAAGCTGCTCAATCACACTCTCGTAGTCAAGGCTGGGAGCCAACTTCTTCAAATTCCCTGCAGGAACAATATCAGAAGGTTCGTTCGTGAGGCTCCACGACCAAGCTATTACGAGTCTCGCCTGAAGTAAGTCAATAGATTCTGCAAGTTTCGTAGCAGTTGCATTGTTGAGTTTGGAAGGGTACATGGCCCCAAGCAGCGCGGAGGATATCTCTATCAGTTCTGCCCTGCCTTCTTCTGTGTTGGGCAATTGCAGTCCCTCGAATAAAGGCGGGGAGATTCCCACAACGACTTCTTCTGGGTCGTACTGATTCTGAGAGATAAACATCTGTTGAAAGGTTCCAATTCCGAAGCTTTCAAAGGTTGCTAATGTCTTTGTCAAAGCAGAAGAATCCTTGGTCGTGTTGGATACGGCAGCAGGGTATAACTCCACGATGGTTTCGACAATTTTCGACAAGACATCCAGATTTTGTTCCTCAAGGGCAGTGTAGTTCTGGCAGACCTGGTAAGCCTCCTGTATCTTGGCAAGATTCCTCTTATCCGCCTTGGTCTGCTCCCTCGTCAGATTCACAGTGATATATCCGGCGTCATCGCCGGTAGGATACGGATCCTCAAGGATCCTCCTCGCGAGGATGTACGTTTGTTCTTGGGAGACTGTGATGCCGTAGACGTATTCTGCGCCTTGAGGGATGTCGTGATATGCAGCCCAGTTGCCGCAGGAATCTAAGGGAGTTAGGAGTGGACTTGGATGGTAATGGTGACTTACACTGTTCAAAGTCTTCGCATGGGTCAATTTCGGTGTAGTTTAATGCCATGCTTTGTTTCATGTCTGCTGCGATTTGAAAACATGCTGTGGATGTGCAGAGATTGCTCGCTGGATTAGGTGCCATGGCGACTGATGGTCACGAAAGAGATATGCTCTTGATATCTTCAGGTTAATAGAAGTAACAAAGACTGAAAGCAGAACGGGGGACGAATATTCTGTGCGATATTGAAAAAGAATGATGCTATTATCTTGGGAAACAATCTATATGAATAGAAGACTGGCTCCCTCCTCTCATTTATCCAGTCGTTACTATATACACAAAGCATCATGGCGATGCTGTAAGCGTTAAATCTTTCAAGCGGTACTCAGTAGATATATAGGTGGCCCCCCAGCAAGCCCATCAGCTGCCAACCTTGTTTGCCCTGTCATGAATCTTTGATCGCCCGGCTTCGAACTTCCATGGCGCAAGCTCCGCTAGAAGGGGCGAGGAAGGTACAAGGACAGCTGCTACGTCAAGCTGATAACGGAGTCTATCCTACCCGAGTCTTTGAGCCTCATGAGGCAATTCCATACGGGATACGTCAAGGTTGAAAGCTCGTCGGTGTAAGTCCAGTGAGGTTGGTTGGCGTTTCCAAGCCATGGCTGAGCCTTGTTTGACAGCGACATGTGTCAGATTCTATTTATTTTCCGATTGGCTGCCCTAGCTTACTCCAAAAAAGCGTTTACTTGTTTAAAATAATATTGCTATAAATAAGGCACGCACATGAGATCTTTAGCTGCTTTGTGCACTGGCTTGAGAACGTGCGGTGATTTACACTTGACTTCTCGAGCTTAGCGACAAGGCTGCTTCCATACACTATGCATAATGCCTAAGGGGACTTTGGTACAGAAGTCTAAAAAAGAGCATATGATACTCAAATCTATGGGGCATTGCATGGCCCCCAACTCCTTGGTCAAGGGCAAAGGTCCTGCCCGGGGACCTGTCCTGACAAGTGGCTATGTACGAAGCAGTTGCCCAGGTTGATTGGTCTTAGTGCCCAATACAGTTGAATTCCTATCATAATACCCCGTTTGGGTATTCATTACGCTTAAGAGCGGTCATCAAGTAAGCAGCTTGCTGCGGCACGTCAACAGTCCTTGATAGATCAGTCCTCTGGAAGCGTTGAGACTGGAAGGCACGAAGAGAAGCGTTGTTTGAACCAGGTTGTATATCGGCAAAGCCTCGTTTAGTTCACGGAACATCTGACTTGGAAACTTCAGTTTACTTGAAAAACATTGATACAACACAGGCACCGATTAAGCTGGGCCCTGAGGCAACACTTCGTCGTCGACAATAATGACTGTTTCGCCCAAAGGATTTCTCAGAGATACATATAGATATATAGAATTCGTTCGTTCGTTTCATTCCGCTAATTATCATTTTATCCAATACCCAAATCTGCTAGTCGCTTACATTCAAAATAAGTACAAAAAAAGTCATACATCAGAATTTATACCATGACTGGTTCGCCAGATGAAACAGGCATGTTCGACATAGTTATTGGTATCATGTAGGGGCCCAATGCCGAGGATAGGATGCTGGCAATGTTGCGAGCCATGTCTGACTTCTTGCCCAAGCACCAAAGTGCTTTCGTGCAGTCCTCACACCTGCGCACCACGTGCATGACACTGGGTGTTTCTAGGGGCATGTGTTCGTGTCTAACCTTCTCTTCTGCCTCGGTAAGAAGTAGAATGGCGGCTTTGGTAAACGCTCTAATGAGGATCATAGTCCATGGTTCCGTCAAGATAGAACCCTCGACGACTGCGAAGTGAAGGTCCGAGACACCGGTTCCCGGTACATCGCCAGCTCGAGGGCGTGTCGAGACTCGAGCGAGATCTGAAAGAATAGCTGCGCTGTCTCTTCGAAGGCTGACCACTACGTTGGCTGCTTGACGGACTTGGGTCGAATAATCCAAGCCTAACTTATTCTCGTCGACAAGCTCAATCAGGTCTGCCATTAAAAGAGCAGCACAGTGGAAATGGGCCACCACACATACAAACCAGCTCTGGATGAGTGTTGGAACAGAGTCATATTGTTCGACCAGATCTCGGAAGAAGGCGCCGTAGCTTACGTTCCAATGCTTGTAAACAGCCATGGCGTTTGAAATGACCTTCTCTACTGGCTCGCCGCGGTATCGACTCCGAATCGTGTTTTGAAGGTACGAGACATGCCGGAACAAGATAACCTTGATAGGAGCAGCAGTGACAACACCCTTGGAGGCCGCATCATACGAGCAAGGCCAGCGGAGGACGCCCTCCTTGTTTTCGCGAACGAAGAGTTCCGCCCACCACCGGGCATCCTGCGGTCGATACTCAATGTTGTAAGATTCGTGCTCTGGATGGTCAGGATACGTCGGGTCATGGTGGCACTCTTCATCCGAAACAACTACAGGCCGACCGTTCATGGATGATGATACAGTGTCGAACATGACTGTCATCCAGTAAACCAGGCCGATGGTACCTTTGTCTTCTTCACTCAAAGCATCTGCGGCAGTCGCTTTCTCCAATCCCAGAGAGCTTCCAGATACATCGAGAACACCCGTCTCTCGTGCCTCGTACTGGAACTTGAGAGCATGCATCTTTCTTGCAGCTCGTTCCATGAAAACGGGCGGGCCTTCCGCGGCAATAATCTCGCTGAGCTGAGAAGCAATCGATCCCTCTCCCGAAGCAATAGGGCTTTCGGCATCAAAATTACCCATGTTGTAAGGTCCATCGTTGTTGTCTTCTTCGTCCCTTGGTTTCTGCGCCAATCCCATTATCAAATCCGCACAAACCACACGGAAGCACTCCATATCAGAACAGTCCTGCAAGGCTCTTTTGGCTTGAGCCCAAAAAGTCTTTTGGAGCGTTCGGTCGAAATCCTCATTAATATCGTCGAATTCCGATCGCATACTATCCATTTGCGTCAAGCTCTGTGGGAACCTGTCTCGCTCACGCTGACTACCTTGAGCCCACTGTGTCGCAAACGCCATAATGGCCAAATGTAATGCCTTCGAAGCAGCTCGGTCATCTGATTTACTTAATCGGATCAACTTCGTTGCCTGCGCCTGCTTGTCAAGTTGAATGACTCGTCGATATATCCTGTTGTCTTGCTGTTTCGGTTGACCGACACTCAGTCCCTCGAAGTGGGATGCTAGCCAACTGACACCATTGTTGGACGGTCGTGTAATAGTGTTAGGTTTGTAAGGACATGTTTCTTCCGACAGCCAGCAAGACAGCGCATGTTCCAAAACGTCATGGTATATCCTCATCAAGTTGTCTGAAATCATATTGTTGTTCGTCTTTGTCATCATGTTATGTGTTACTGAAAAGGGCGAGATGGAAGTGCTGTAGCTCCTTGCTAAACTTTCGGGATAGTGGCGCACGCTTAAAGACCTGGATGAGATGTCGCTTTCATATGAATTGGATCCTGAGGGTGAAGGCTGGAAAGGAACGTCACTGCCAACAGACTGAGTCTGGAATAGAGACCACCCGTTTTCAGCATTTTCCTCCTCTGTCGTTTGATGTCGTGAGTGCAACGCTTGGCTAGTTAGCTCAGTGGAGGGCGTCAAATCCATATGATGTGGATGTCCCGATGTTGAATGAGGTTCGAGGCTTTGGAAGACACTATTGTGAAGGCTGGCATCAAATGCGGTTGGGTCGAAGACGCCATTGACGGGCATAGTCTCAAAAGTAGTGTGAGGGAAAGCAGGGAAGTTACCAAAGCCGGTCGTGTCCATGGGTCCCCAACAACTCAGGTCGTGTGTCGTCGGAGGTGCTTGTAGCATATCGAGCAAGGCAGTTGCGTTAACATCAAGCGACTGGGTCGGAAGAGGAGCCTGAGCCGGCGCGGGTCCTGACTGCTGCTGTTGAGGGCGCGGCCGTTGACGCTTGGCCTTTGTGCGCGATTGATCGGGTACGCGACGAGGGTTGGCACCATTTTGGGAGGCAGCATCGGGGTTAACATTGGTATTGGTGTTGGCAGCGGCGGGGCCAGTCTGTAGTTGAGCGCGAACCCAATGAAATGTACATTGTTTGCGAGTGCGAAGGCAGTATGAACATCGTAAAGCCCTGGAATCAATCTCATCTGTGAGGTTCCACAGGTCCCCTGGTTAGCGTCTTTGATATTGGAAAGAGGCAAGAGAAGGGAAAGACGAAGGGAAAGCAAGTGTTGAGGATCCCGAGAACAAGGCAATTGTAACTTACCAAGGTGTTCTTCAGCAAGAGAGGCTCCGCTAACGCTCTCGGAACCGTTGCGAAGCCTCTCTGAGTTACGTTGAATGTCCCATAACGACGGCGCATCACATGCCCGCTTGGCCTTGCGACACTGGTCGCACGAACGATTCTGGCGTCTCATTGTACAGACGAATTGAAATGCGATGAATGGCAGCGGAAGCTGGGGTGTGAGTAATCGGGCGTATCACGCTGTGTAGCGTCACGTCGAGGGCAGACCGACGGCGACGATGCCCATATGAGGTAGAGACGAAGCGAGTATAACGGATATGAGGTTTTTGTGTATAAGTATATGTTAGTGGGAGGTTATAGGCAAGGTTGAGATTGAGATGAGACTGAAAGAAGCGAACGAGAACGAAGCTTGGGGAAGGGGCCCAAAAATGGATGAATGAATGAGATTGGATTTGCCGCACCTTCAAACTTAGCCCCGCGCTGGCGAAGCCCCTAGCCAGCCAATGGAATGGGAATGAGTAGGCAGTGAATGGAATTTTAGGACCCTTTACAGCGGGCCAGGTGCACCGTCGGGAGCCACTAAAGTGCTGACCCAGCAGCACATCCTCCGAGCCAGCAGGGCGCCATCGGCCAGCGAGCAGCCAGCCCTGCTGCGTTGCTCTGTGCTGTAGCGGGCAGGCTCCGCTTTTCCGAACGGAGTTTGACTCTCCCCCGCACGGGGCTAAGCTATTCAGGTACTAGAAGGAGCCTATTGGGAACGAGCATCGAACCCATGAAAGGAACCCAAGCCATGGAACATACAGTATACCTTCGTACCTAGGTTCCAGGATCACCATCGGACGGATGCGAAAATGACACGGCACCTGCATCCCATCGCACCGCATTAACCTGAAGAATGTCTCCCGGGACCCAAGTCATGAAAGGTCAAGGCTCCCCGGGGAAGATCTTTTGGACACGTCAAGTAAGCATGAACATGCAGCCTTTTTTGTCTTTGCTGCTACGGGGGGTTCCACCTCAACTCGATAGCTATGCCCCCAACGACTCTACAGCTGCAGATATATTTACATCGGTTGGACTTGCTGACCCAATCTCTTGTTCAGCAAATACCAGGACTGTCATCCGGAATCATCGGAATAGGATCCGCCGTCCTTACCTCTCTCAACACCCCAATTTCACACTGCACTATCCTGCCGACTCCGCTTGAGGATCTTCCAGCCCGTATAGATGATTTATTCCTCATTGGGCTCTAGTTGCTGCTCTTTGTCCTAGTGGCCAAGTCCTTCTGGGCCCACTGGACTCAACTAGACTTCATGGGAGGGGGGGAAGCCCAGACCTGCTATGAGTTGTGCCAGTGACAAATGATAGTCTAATACTGCCAGGCCAAGCCAAGAAGAGAAATGTACGGATAGTTGAAGATTGATTAGGGAAAGGTTGACTTCAAAAGCTCACCATACCAAATTCTACAGACGCCTACGCCGACAATAGCAGCTCGGTAGCTCCAAAAAGAAGACCTTATTCCTATCCCGGATATGCCGCAGAATGAGAGACATTTTTTCTCTTTACCGGGTTCTTCAACAGAAGAAACGAGAAAAAGAAACTACTTCAAAGTTCCCTGGCATATTCCCTCCACAAGGGGATTTGCGCTGCATATCGCGTGCACATTTGCAACCAATCGCAAAACACCTTAACAACCCTGTCGATGGCCTGGACATTCAATAAGCCCTAATTCAACAGGGATCAGTCTTTTCTTGCAGCCCTAGCAAAGTCAGCCGTTGCAACCTATTTCGTCGCAACCAGCCCAGCTACTCAACAACAGAGTATGGCATTTGACCGGACCTCCGCCAGAAACCGAGATGCTACTCTCGAGTTTCGACTCGACCCACAAACTGGGTATACGGTATCCACGCTGGCTCGCCTATCTTACAACCCAGTTTCATCATCGATCTTAGGTCTTCTGACCTAGCTGAAACCTGCTCGAGTTTGTGTCGTTTGAGTCTCAGCCGTGAGTTTCCGCTGAAGTGGTTAAATTAGCGCACTTGCTCCACTGACCTTGTCGACGCCATTGAGCCTCACCAAAACCAAAGTCCCACTAATACGACGCAGACACTGATGAGTGGTATGGTTGGAAACGATATTGTTCATCACAAGCAATGGGTCGAAAGAAAGTGAGAGATACTATGCTGCATATATCTCAATGAATCTATACAAAAGCTCAGCTGTACATATGGCATCGCAAAAGCCTTCATCGATATGCTATGACACCAGGTGGAGGAGGAGCTCAAGCGATATTCCCTTAGTTGCCTCTTCCTCAAGCTCCAAGGTGAGGCCCAAGCTTCGTGACAAGCCTCGCCAAGTGCTGTCGGGTTTAACTCTTCAGTGGTCCTGTCTTAACGGTTTGATGTTTGCACCCACAGGTCTGCCTAGTTCAAGCCGAGTCAAAGTCGATCATGAGACTAGAATAGCCTCGCCAATGTGACTATACCGATCATCATCCATGAATTGACTATCAACCATGACAACTACCGAATCCAACGTCATTTTAGGTTGAAAGCCATTAGTTCCCAAGCTGGTAATATCTTGTGAAGTTCTCCTTTCTCAAAGAAGCATAGAGCTGATATGGCCTCAACCAACTCCGATATGCAACACTGATCAATACTATGCCCAGTCCACCAGCACAGCCACTAAACAATTACCCAGATAGCTTGAAAGGCTTACTCTAGTCCTGAGCCAGCTTTTCAACAACAATGCGCCGCGTAATCCATTGACCATAACTGACAGCCAAGTTAGTTGACAAGCCAATATCGGATGGACTCTTCCACAGCGTGGCTCCACACTCCACCGCAGGTTGCGGGGAAGGAAAATCCGGGGTGCATAACCATTGTTAGGGAATTTCCACAGAGCATGTCACGCATGTCTGCAGTACGATAGATGATGTATCATTGCAATATTAGCATGGGATTAGCGATCTTAGTAGCAAAAAAAAGAATACCGACACATCATCAATAACCTCTGATCTCTCACTGACAAAAAAGGGTTGTTTCTCGTAGACCCTGTCAGGACCGTTGGATCGAATTCCATACCCAGGGTCCAGGCTCTTCCCAGCTACAATCTCACAGTCTAATTGAGGGGAATGGCGCTTATTGAGTTGTGCTCTAGACAAGCCTCGCCGCCTGACTACGGGATATATTGTAGCCGATGCTCTTCTTCTAGACTGCCCTCCTCTTGCAAGTCCGAGGATCCATCGATCCTTTGCGGGCCGTGACTGGTCTAATGAAACGCTTCAACATCCTCCTCGAAAGTTCGGGATTTTCTGAACCGAAACATAGTCACTTATGGTATTGCTGGGACATGCTGTGTGCCTTGCCAGGGGCCGCCCTTGATGTTGCCACTTGGAGCCGTGAATCATGATCGTGGTTGAGATGCGGAGGTCTATCGATCGTGATGAAACTGCAGATCAATGAAGGAGAAGTCTCAACATGCCAAGCAACCCTGACATACTTTCACTACCATTGAGAAACCTGTTATCAAGTCAGTTGATATTGGGGACGTGCAATTGCATCTCCTATTGGCCTAGATAACCCGCTCTCGGGGTTCTATCAGAAACCCTGACATCCAAGCTTAAGGTACGGTACGAACGAACGAATAGACTAAAGAACCCGTTCAAGGTAGAATAGACTGACACTACTTTTATCTCTTATGATCCCAACAGTCAAGTATTACGATGCTCTAAAGCAGCTATGACCATTTTCATCAAGTATCAGGTCAGTCTTCAAGCATCAGTGATCCCGGTACAGCTTACGTGCAGATAATTTGGCTTAGATCGCAGGAACACTACCCCATTGGCTTCCCATCATACGACGCTCCAATGTAGCATGGGCATCCGAACTTGAACCACCTTGTCTCCACTACCTGCTGATGCTGTAGGATTGTAGCATAATTTCTAAACGCATTCTCACTTTCTGACCAACAATGTGACAACATCGCATATGCATGCATGTATTCGTGAAGTGCCATCAGAGGAAATAACGACCAGCCCAAGTTCCGTTCGTGGGGGCAGCGTAGCATGAGCTCTCGCACGCAGCGTTGACAAAGCGATTCCAGACCCTGATGATGCCGAGGACGTGAGGATCTATCTCCTGCTTCAAGATCCTGAACGGTATTTACGGTTTGACTGCTCGTTGGATCCGATCCAAGTGTAAACAACCGGGTTGTCCAGGATTGCGAGATTTGGGACCACAGGTACTCTCCAATGGTATATCATCACAGATACACAACCCCCGTTTCAAGCACAACCAAGATACTAAACAGAAGCGCGCATGTGTTTATTGATTCATAAATGCTTCTCAACAGCAGACACAAAGATACATGATCGGGTCAAGTCTTCGTCCTCAACGCATTTCGACCCCATCTGCGACGTGACGGACTTTTTGTACCCAAGAGATACTGAGTTCCATGACTGCCTTGGAAGTGCCACATCAGCCATCAATCGGCCCGGGCGGTTTCGGGTATCCCTTCTTGCTTCCACTCCACTACATCATCCGTCTATTTCCCAAACCCATGCGATTGGTTTCGTTATCACCTCTTCAGCTCGCGGCACTCTGGATCAGCGACACGTTGTCTCCCTTCAACAGGATTTGGCCTTTGGTGATGTTAGTATACGGTAAAGACAGGGGTTGGGGTTCGAACGTACCAAGAGGTCTTCGTGACTCCTTGTCGTTGGTCTTGGTAATTTGCTTAACCTCCACGGCGTCGTCGATGACCAGGTTCATGAACTCGTCGAAGCCCTGAGAAATGTTAGCAGCCGTTGTTTGAAGCGGTCCCATGAGTACTGACTCTGATCTTGCCCTCAATGCGGATGGAGAGCTGCTCGTACAGCCAGACGCTGACCGTAGCGTGCTGCGACAGTTAGCAGGAATTCCCATTATTGACCACCGCCGTCCGCTCCCGCCTTGTAGATCTCAACAGTACAATGCAATCCCATTTCGCAACAGAGTGAGGAGATGCGGCATTGGTATAGCGTCTGGTACGAAGAACAATTCCCAAGGCGGTCGTTCAATGCTGGCCCAGCAGATCCAGAACAAGACAGTTCCCAAGTCGAACCGTAATGGACTACCAACTTCGGACCATTCAGACCGCCATCCGCTTCCATCTCTGACATCGAAAAGCGCAGGATTCGGGATAATATTGTGTTTTCGAGATCCATCGGCGGTCAAGCGTTTCGGCGATCGACGGCGTGCACAAGGAACAATAAAAACTCACTGATTGGAGAAGCTTGAAGATGAAGTTGCTAAGATTCCGTCAGTACACCGCTTTAAATATCCAGCAAACAAACAATCGCGTCGCGAGGGAAGCTTCAAAAGCTTACATAGGAGGAACGAGAACACGGCGACCACCGCCACCACCGCGACCAGTCATTTTGTTATAGATAAGCGCAAAGAACCGTAAGTCTGAGGGAAATGGGAGCTGTCGCTGCGCTGAGAGTAGGGATCGAGGTTGGGAGATAGCGAGGTTTCGACTGTTTTATCACCGCGATTCTGGCTGTCGCAAGATTCCGACGTGGGAGCTCTGAACGCCAACCCAAAATCTTGGCGGAGGTGGGGCAATGTTTATCCGAGTAACCTTCACTCGCGGGTAGGCTAACAACGTCTAAGACGGCATTTTTTTAAGGTCGGGATATATTTTCAAGGCAAATTAGCTGTAGGCTCTTCTTCTGGTGTCGTGTGTTTTAGTGAGAAATACTTACAAGTCTTGTTGTAAGTTGGGTCACTATATAATACACACTGGTCCTATTGCATTCCCAATGTTGCCATATGAGATATAAGGACAGGGTATGACTGAAACACACGAAGCATCCACGTACATCTCATGCCAGTTGCATACACTCATTAATATAGCATATTCCCGAGGCTTGTTATCCATACTATTTCCCAATCGGAGAAGTCGTCGCCTAGTTTGTACTGTGGCACTAACTATTACCAACATGTGTACGGATGTGAATTTGTTCATGCCGGTAGTTGCACCGCATGTTGTCACTAATTAGGAGACAGGTAGGCAGTACAATAAGTTGTTAGATTTCTTAGTCCTATATCGCTACAACTGTAGAAAAGGCAACTTAAAAACAAAGCGCTTGGGTTTAACAAATCTCACACCCTTTCATTTACCATACCAACATCCGTCATCACTTCGTTCAGTCAGAAATCTACATTCCACCAACAAAGCAATAGTTTTCGAATAATGTAAGACCAGCATGATACTTTCTCTCCTTGGGAGTCCCTTGAAGTATTGACACTTTGATCGTCGACAATTTTATTGTCAACGCTTGGAGTACTAGCACGTGAAGCAACGAGAGTTGAGCCGGGAGCCTGAGCATCAGAAGCTAATCCGGGTGTCGATGCCAATGCCTCCTTTGACATGCTGGGAGTTCCAGGAATGGGTTGGAAAGAGCGACTTTGGTTTGGTACGCGACGCTCGGCTGGGACTCTTTCCGTAGCGAAGGCTTCATTTTCATATTCGACGATGTCGGTTTGGTACCACAACTTCAGGCGACGTCGAACTGCTTCTGGGTACGACGGACGATCACTGAACATGGATTCATTGAGAATTTGGGGGCGTGTCTCGGTCTTTGAATCGATGAAGAGCAATGCCAACCTGCGAACCGATGTTGGAGTCAGATAATTGCCGTCGCTGTCGGTGGGGACGATATCTATCTTGGATCTGAGGGAATCCCAAGGTATGTGATCAATTTCGTATGGAAAGCCAGCTAGATCACCTTCGTCAAGTCGCATTTCATCTGCGGCAAGGTCGTAAAATAGGCCGAGCGGCATCTCGTATGCGCACTCATAGAACATTCTCTCTGAGTATATCTCCCGAGGGGCCGCGTCCCAGACTGCATGAAATCTCAGGATGGCGATCTTCAAGGCTTTCAAGGGAGAAAACAACGACCATTTGGGGACGAGAAGTTGCAGGTGATGGAGATGATCATGGTAGACTTCGATGTCGAGGACAGTCATGTGTTCGGTAAGGTGTCCGTAGAATGTGAAGGCAGAAGGTAGAGGGCTGCTCAGCGCATACTATGCTCTGGTCGGGGTATCAAGAAGAGCAAACCAATGTATGGCCCTGCCATCAGCCAGCAAGCGTAAATACACCTCGCGCCGAGACAAAATTCCGGTGCCTTGGTCGAATCTCCAGGGGGGCTGCAAGGAGGACAAGAAGTAGTTTTCGACGACCAATTCACGAAATACGACTAGTCGGCTGTGGAAAGGCCGTATAGACAAGTCCATCTTGTTCGTTTCTGTCTATTTTGAAGATGGCGCTGTTCTGATACGCGAAGATTTGGGAGAGAAATCGATGCTATAGCAAGAGAGTGACAAGTGTTGGTTTGGACTTCAGGGGCACAAGATGATGATACTGGAAGTACGGTGTTGTACAAAATGATGGTAGTTGTGAGTTCGTACATTCATGTTAGGTGCTGAGGGACGATGCTTCATCGTGGATGCTCAGGCCTGTCGCACCTTCTTTCCGTTCTTTTTTATGTCGTTTAATAGAAGAGGCAGGTGCAAGTGGGTATGCATTTAGTATACCTGCTAATCTATATGAAAGAGTCTATAGAAACCTTTTGGAGTTTATGAGAGTCTTTGGTTCTCATGATCTACAGCTGTCTTAATCTCAGTAGAATACAAGCCAAGAGGATGTATCAGAACTTCTGTGACTGTGCCCCCAATAGTTCCAAACGAGCACATCAATGTCAAGTCACGCCTCCCCTTGAAGAGAAAAAGTGAGATCTAGCAATAAGATGCTCATCACAGATTACAAGTCTAAGGTAGTGTTTACTGGGCCTTCACTGTCATTCACTTCATTGGGAAATGTCGTGAGGCTCAGCTTCTTCATAGGTTGCAGGCTCATACTCATGCTCATCAAACTGACTTGTTCATACTGCCAAAAGAGTCTCTTGTGTCGTCACATAAGAGACTCGTTTCTTTCACGCCTCTAAAACATATAAAGCCCTGAGAGTTTGGTAAGTAGGTTTATGGGCGCCAGGTCTATGTATAAAAATGAAGAACAGAAACACTTTACTGTTAGACTACTTGGTAACTAATCCTGTAATTTCAAAAGGATTGCTCTAATAACATTAGTCCTCCGAAAGTGGTAACTTATAGAACATTGATATCTATCACTTCTAAATCATGTCAAGAAGCCTTGTAGCAGGTCGATTGTCGTAGCGTGATGATTAACATACGATCAGATCTGATACGAGCTGAAGAGGAGTTTAAACCCGATAACATGATAAGCGTGCAAGAAAATAACAGAGGTGGTATATAATAAGGCCGTAACACATATAAACGATCTATAGTATGTACAAAGAAACCGGAGAGACGTAGCTAATGTGGCTCATGTCCAGCATGAATCCCATCATCCATCATGTACCCATGCGCCCATCCAAAACCCGTCATAAACACCTCTATCTATAAGAAGACAACGATGTACCCAAGGAAAGCAAATAACGCAAATCCAACACCTGGTTTCGTTGTAAAGGCACCACCCTCCTCCTTGACAACCTCTTCTTCGAACTGACCCTCCACATTACCCCTGGGCCAGTACTCGCAGACAAGATACCACCCCCTCTGGCCGCACAGCTTCCTCCCACATCCAACAGTGGTGGTATCTTTCCAAACAAGCTGGGTAAAGTGGCCTGTCTCCTCATCAAACTCAGCGTCATCAAAGTCGTACTTGTCACGCTCATCACCCCATGCCTCAATGCTAGCTGTGACGTTGGGGTAGCCTATAGCGAGATTCTCGCCATAGGGACCGCCAGAGTGCTCGAACTCGCAGTCGTCGAGGTCATCGAGGTAGTCTGATGCGAACTCCTCGAGTGTCTTGTTCCACTTTAGAGCTGTAGCGTTGTGCTCTTCACGGTAGAAATTTGTGCTGTTGAGAACAGCTGATGTGAAGGTGTCTTTGTCTTTCCATTCTGGCTCGTTGGAGGGGATGGATGCTGGTGCTGTGACTGTAACGACATCCGCAGCAAGGCTGGAGCCGATAAGAAGAGAGATAAGAGGAAGTAAAATATGCTTCATGGTGGTAATTGTGTGTTTGGGAGTACCAGGTGTTCGTGTAAGTGGTTTCACAAGGTGTGTAGCCGCCCTGGGCTATATAGACACGAGGCAGAGCGCCAATTGAAGCAGAATCACAAGTGTTGTTGATATTTTTCCTCCTCCTAAGAAGACTTTTTCACGACAAAGCACAAAGAGCACTATAAAATATAACTAACGACTCTTTGTCTTCTCAGCCTGGTTTTCCTTCATCTTGGCCTTGGAATGGGCCTCTATGACGTATGCTTCTTTTGGCCAATAGCTGTACAGCACATAGCTCAACTAACCCGGACTGGGTCGGTGACGAAGGACAAGGCTGGGCATTTTGTTATCTATCGTCAATATCTACATGATTCAAGATTTCGAGTTGGGATGGAAGATAGACAATAAACAAAGCGAAACATTTAGTGGAGGGTAGTCGGTGCCTTTAGCAGTCCAAACTTATGCACATCCAATGTTAGTTGTCAACTGAACTACCTACTACCTAAGACAGCGTCAAAGTGGCGGGGTGGGCATTTCTCGATCCCCCACTATACAGGGACACCTATTAACGTAAATTGCGTTATGGCTCGACAATAGCAACAATTGAAGTTCAGCCGATCATCAATCGATTGAACGATGGCAAGGCCGATGCGACGTTTGCACTGTCTTTGCATCACGGTACAGCCCACAAACCCCCACGCGATTGACGCTCGTATGCCCTGGTAGAGAGGTGACAGAAAGGTTGACATTCAAGCTTGGAGGTGCAAAAATAAATAACCCAAAACCGCGTCTGTCACAGTCGAAGCTGACTCAATAATTTCGTCTCTTAGCTCGCAACAGTCAAGCTTTCTAATGCCTGGCTATTAGCGACATGTACACTATCATATCAAGCTCGAGGCCAGGTCCGATAACAGGCAGAACGAGTATGAGTCACCGGTTGATTAGTGAGTACCGTTTCTCTTGTCCCGCATGTACATGTTTCTTGCTTGTCTTATTGTTTCTAATTCTGTTTGTTTCCTCAATCTCTCTCTCCCAATCCGAGTCCCACCTGTGCGCGTAACTCATCGACTAATAACGCACTCGTGGGGATTCTAGTGGTCCCTTTTCCCTTTTATCATCACAGCCGAGTTCTAGACTAATCAAGATCCCACTTTGAAAGTGGGCAGCGTCACAAACATCCAACAGGAACAGGTTGGCCTCCTTCTCAAACGTGTATGGCCGAAGACCGGTGATTAATTGAGCGATTATTCGACAGTCTGTACAGTACCCTAGGCATCTGTGTAACCGCTTCTCGATTGACGAGTGGCTGAAGAGCAAGATGCTCCGATCTAAGCATAAGCATGCTGTAAGCATTCTATCAGTCAGAATGTCCTACAGTAACAAGTGCCGGTGTTCTTCCCGTAGACATTCGTTGCAACCCTCAAGACATTCTCGCTTGTACGTCAAGTCGCATCGCATCGCAGATCTCTAACTCTTGAGCATCTAAATCAAGAAAAGGACAAGACCAGAGGCGAGAATGCTCCGAAGCCGCGGTAGTTACTGTGAGTTCAAGGTCAAATCAAGTCAAGTCAAGTCAAGTCAAGCCACAGTAACATTCAATGTTCCCCAACTCGACTGCATTGCATCTGTTTGCCAGTAACTCATGATGCCTCGTGCTACACCCAAAGTTCAGGACCATGCACACCCGAAGAAATCTGTAGAAGCGAAACAGAAAGAGAAAAAAATTAATTAAAGAGATAATCGCGACGAGAATGGTTTGTGATTCGCCCAGAGTCTTCCGGACCCTGCTGATCATCTCAACGTAGGTGGTAGATCTCTTAGACTTGAAGAGCACAACGCCCAAAAGGACTTTACCCGAGTTTAGTATCCATTGATTGGACTCTCCCGGTCTGCTTTGCACGCTTAGAACCAAGTTTTTTGTTGTCTTCCTTCTAGTCGCCTTTTCCGTGAGCGCCACTCTCTCGCACTCTCGCCACTTTGGAACAGCTCAGTTCGTCAGTCGATATTGCTGCAGACTATAGGTGTGAGTGAGTGTGATGACTTTCAGTGGAGACTCCTTTGACTGAACAAGAAAGCCGAAGATCCCCTTTTTTGTTCTACTGCAGAGCATCACACCTCCAAAGAGAAAGAAGAGGCATCCCGTTGACATTGCATTACGTACAGTACAGTCAGTCAATACCCTGTTGAAACATTGCCGAATGTGATAAGCTTCGTTTCTGCACGATTGTCCCTCCCGGTCCGAAGATTAGCCATGTATTTCATTCAATGCCGGGGTACAGTAATCATTGGCCTGCTGATTGGCTCCTTCGGCCACGATTGCTTCCAACGGCCGTTTCTAACCACTACGGAATACCTTCCGCTGCTGGTCAGGCGGCGAAGACACCACCTAGGTAGACTCAGCTAATGATTTACAGTTCTCAGCACAGACAGAGTCGTTCGCAATGTGTTGATAATGACTTGGTCTCCAATTATTCTACGAATCTCGACCCGTCCTCGTGGCGCAAAAGCAAAGAGTTCCCTAAACTGACCAGGATGGCGAGTGCTGTGATTAATTACAGTACAGTACCGTAAATAACTCACAGTGAGAGCCAGGGACTTCTCGATCACCATTCAACTTCCTGGACAGGAAAACGCCACAAGGCCCGCCGTTCGTGGGCAAACTCAAAATATATTGTAGGTGTGGCAGCCCCCTGCAGGGTCCCGAGTGTCCTGTCCTGTACTGTCTGTAACGATGGAACAAAATATCGCACTTCACTGTACATTCTGTCCTATTACTTCTTGTTTCATGACTTGGTAACGGTTCAATAGCGCAGCAAAAATGAATCAGACCCGTCCTTGCTCCACACAACCTGGGGCAGTTTGCAGTGTTTGCTGCGGTGTTGCCTCTCTTCCTGCTATGTTTGCAGAAATAGTGCAATAAACTGATTAGAATGTCTGTTAGCTTACCGACCCCATGGCTCTTGTTAGTTGGAGTGTCTTGTGTAGGCTTCGTCGCCTTGGCCTTTCTAGACCACTTCATATCTCGTTGCCGCGACATCAGATGTCTGAGCAAACAGCGAGTCTGACCTTGCAGATCTCGACAACAATATCTCGATATTATCCAGACCTAGATTCTCGGACAAGTACGGACTCCCTGGATGAAGTATTAACCAGAGGATTCTGAGATTGCCGACGAAGCCATCCTCCCTCCAATGCATCCAGTTCTGCTTTCTGATTAGCCAAAGGACTAGCTCCATTCGTGGGGCTTCCAGGAGAGCCTCAATTACGGCAATAAGAGCAGAATGGACTTGTCCGTCAGCTGTGTATTCTGGCGCTGGCTCTGCTCTTTTCGCGAGCCGGCGGACTCCTATTAATTAGTTCGTGATCCGAACGGTGGATGTCACAGTTTCCACCGAGTTCCAGATCTAACCACCAATGAAAAAGTACGTCTGCGTAATCCTCTGGAACTTACGGTTTGTGCCGCGAAGCTTACTCGTAATGTACAGCAAGTCAAGTGAAAAGGCAATGAATATGAGAAGAGAAGAAAGGACCGCCGCAGCATCCGGGAACGTGTCGTGGCGGGCGTAGGAGAGAGCGCTGATCAACGTGCTGCTGGCTAAGGCTGGCTTGGTTAGCCTCTGTTGAGATCAGCCATATTATTGTCTTGTCTCAGGCCTTCATCTTCAGGTCTTGTCAAGTCCAGTACGACGCCGCAAACAGCAAAATCTGGGGAAGTCAGGGATGAGCTGGTGGTGGATGGTGTGTGCGCCGTCAACAACAAGGGGCCCGGCCCTGCTAACGCAACGTCCGACTCCCCCAGACCGGGGGGTCACAGTAGCCGGCTGCCCCCCCAGATTTCTCCAGGCCAAGTCTCCATTGCTCCGTTCATTCTCGTAAGAGCCCAGACTCCGCTAAACAGAATTTGGGGTAGCTATACATATTGCAGGTGTTTTTGCTCTGGAAGTACAGTGCGAAGGTCCGGTCAGCCAATTGTCCGAATGGTGAAGAGGTCGACAAGTGGCGTGCAGGGGTTGACATAGACGAGGATTGGAGGGAAGGGCGTAGAGAAGGGAGGGAAAAACGTGGAAGAAATGGTCAAACTCCTCGTTGGTCAATCCCAATAGCTGGTCTCACACGCATAAGCGCGTGGTGTGGCAGACCAAGACTAAGACCCAGACCCAGACCCAGACCCAGACCGGGACCCTTTTCCATGGCTTCACAAATGTGAACGAAAGGATATCCAAAAGACTGATTGTCTTTTAAAGAAAGTGAATTATTTGCCGGTACTAAGCGTCCGTCCATCAACGGCTCACTCGATCATCGGTATAGCTTGAGATTCACAGACAGCGAGCGTCATGGTGATTCAATTCTGGCTCGAGAATAAACCGAGTCGACCGACATCGCTGCTCTCTCTCATTTCAAAATTGCAGCGAATCGCAAATCGTCAAAGGGACAAGCATCAATCCCAAAGGGGTTGCAGGAGCCTCGAGCTGTGGGCCGATGCTGCACCTGACCTCTTTTACTCTTGGATCAATGGAGATATGCCTCTTTTTGGATCTAGGATTCTGGGGTTGAGGGATCTCTCGATGAATGCTTGGCCTGTATGTACATATCTGGTCGTGCTGTATAGTGACGACAGATGCTTGCCAGGGAACATGGAAGCATGTAAGTATGTAAGAAAAAGGGCCACGGCACAGCACAGCGGAGTACAGAAGGTATAGCCGGTCTCTTCTCCAAATCCCTAGGGCTGATACTGTACTGAATTCGGGTTCAACAAAGTAAGAAAAAGTCTCCGATCACAGACGGATTGGATTGGATTGGATTGGATTGGATTGGATTGGAGATTCCTTGGAGAGCTCCTTCAGGGACCGATACACTCCAAACCCAACCCAGTAGCACTGGGGTTCCTGCTTTGTTAGTGCATGGCCAATGCTCTTCAACATGTTCCTTAGATGTTATTTCCCCTGCCGCGAAGGGTTACATATTGAATTAATAAGTCCTCATTTGTTGGACGGCCTTGGCTCTGTTCTGTGAGATAGTGGAGCATATCTGTAATGCATTGACATTTGTTCCGATTAGTTGATTCCACTCCCAAGATGCTAGGCTACTAGGCTAGCAGCTCATCGACAGGAGAGAAGAAACAACTGAGACATGAAAAGAAGCAGTGTTAGTACCAGGATCGTTAATAACAGAGAGGACTTGTCATAATAGATGTGGGACGCTAGACGGAGACTCAGCAGCGGGTGCCTTTCACGTCTTCAGTACAGTGCTTCTCAGGCTTCTCCACCATGAAGAATGCTTGGCACATCTCGGGGGCTGTGCAGCGGGTAGACAGGGGCAAGGATCGCTTTGCTAGCAGAGGTGTCCATGCGTCGAAGCACAGAGAGATAGCGATTTGGGGAAGCTTCGTAGCGTGAATGACGTCCGGCTATCACGATCCATCTCACCACCGACTGACCAGACCAAGCCTCTAGTGAAAGCTGCCGACCGTTGACAGCTCAAGTGCTTACGGCGCAAAGCCGCTTATTGCAGTGGTTGACCTGCAATTCTAAAAAATGTCAGAGCTAAATTCCGCGTGCTTGACTCGAGAGGGTAGACATGTTTGGATCAACATTGCTTGATTTCAGGTGAATTAGAGGCTGAGAAATAGTTTCTAAACTGCATGATTTACCGCACCTCAATCACTGTGCCTCTCTACACTGTGCCCTCAAAAGAACCGGTGGTGTTTACGGACATACATGTCCCCGAAGTCCATCGTATTTGAGGGCTGCAGGTAGGCAGAGGTTTGTAGAAACTGGTCGTGTTCCTGGATTCTCGGTGAACTAGCTGATCAATTGGAATAAAGATGACTTGGGAGTATGTGCCATGCCGTTCAACATGGAACAAGGGACAGGCCACACATTTTCTTGTGTTCGGCGTGGCAAGAAGGTCCTGTGACTGCAGTAGCGGATATGGCATGGCTCGTGGTGTGTTGGACAGGGATCAAGGGCTCTCTGCAATTGAAACCCCATTCGTGCTCGCATGAGAAAGAATGCCATGGCTGCCATGCCATGCCCTGCCCATGCTAGCATTGCCAAAACCATGCCGAGTCAAATCAAGCCGAGTCGAGTCGCGGTCACAGACAGCCGCGGCGACGGGCGTTTGATGTTCATCAATTTCACCTGTCAGTGTCAGTCAGTCAATCTGGCGGTGAGCAATTAATAGTATAGTATAGTTAGTACAAAACCCGGATAGCTTGTGGCCGATCGAGGGTTCCGTCCACGGCAGCGGATACAAGGTCAGTTATCAGTAAAGAGTGATAGACCAAGCGAGCACTAACTCATTGTTAGCATCAGATAGAGTCCGGTCAAGGAAACAGAGTAGCCTCATTCATCACTCCCCAGGTATGGTATGGATAGGGATGTTGGCCATGACCCTGGCTACAGTACAACTCGACCCCTGAAATGACGCTGCAACTGGATTCGCTGCTCTTCTGGTCCCTTTGGCTTGCGTGCAGGTGGATCGGGGGCGTAGCTCTGGCAAGCATCGAGCATTGGTTCGTTCTGGCGCTCACTCTCTATTCCTGACGTCTCATCTGATGAGACAGATAACTAGGTACTTCAGTAGGCAATAGGCAAGTTGTCCCGCGACAGTTTGAAGGGAAAGAGATTACAGGAAGAAAAAGTCGAGTCGAGTCGAGTCGAGTCTAGTCTAGGTCAGGTCCAAGTTCAACTTTGTGTGACATCCCTTGAATGGTTTGTTGATGCTGGCGATAAATATCGATACTGATGGCACTCAGACTGATTGATACCTTGTCCATGTGTGACACAACAACGTGCGGCCCCATGCCCTAACGAGGCATCTAACAGAATAAAGCAGAGACAGTAAAGGTCAAGGGTTGGCGCACGGTTCCTTCCCATTGGCGGCTCTGATTCTGATTCTGATTCTGATTCTAATCTGAATCCAACTCAGCCTAGGCTGGGGCCGTTTTCAGGTCTGGAACATTACTAATCCTCCATCATCCAATGTAAGGGACGAATGGCGCTGTGATGGGAGAATTGCAATGGATGCTGCGATGGGCTTTTTTGAAACAGACTAGACAGTGGTTCGTGGATCACGGTAACTTTCTCTCGGTGGTAATCAATCCATCTTTTTTTATTTATGAATGAATGAATGTACAGTACAACCAAACTATCAGTTACCCAAAGACGAGTACCGGTACTGTGTTGTACTGTAAGTTCCCTGGTCTAAACCCATTATTCAACTAGAAGGTGGCAAATGAATTGTTCTGGACGGAATGTAGAACCCTCATGAGGCTGAACAGGGTCGATCAGTCACCGCCTGGTTTCCACAAAGAAAGTTCCGTAGAAGCGACAATCATCAACGAGAAGGGTCCTTGCAGTGGCTATCTGTATCTGATAGGTAGAGGAACAGCCTAGGGCTTGGCCACGAACACGCTCTTAAGCTAGGTGAAACGCACGTTGGACTTACAATTGGCTCTGATAGATGCGAAATCTCCCCTTGCTCTTCTCATGATAGGATGCCTAATTCCGAGATTGGCTGTTTACTTCCAATTCTCATTACTCAATCTCTATGTTTCTGGTGAACGTAGCACCTTATGAGCACCTCATCTAGTAAGCCGATCCAAACCAACAGTCTCACTCCCAATCTGCAGTACAGCACATCACATGCCATGCCATGCCACTACTATATTATGCCATGTCCATGGTTGGCCGAGCCGTGAGCGGTTTTTCTCTTCGCACAGTAGCAGGTCCAAGCCCAAGCAAGCCCAGCAGAGCCTAGGGGGAGAAGAAAATACGAGACCTAAGCTTGGGAGAGGTAGAAAATAGATAGACTGATAGCGGATCAAACACGACAAGAAATTTCTTAGTTATTTTGTCTCTTAGGCAAACAAAGTCCAGTTTTCTGTAACCCCAAGGAGAGCCCAAGTCCAAATCCAAGCACCAAGCTAGGACCCTATCGACGCTAAAAACGAGGACAAATCAAATGGGAAGGACCCGCTCAGTACGACGACTTGAGGCAATCAGCTGGCAGCTTCTCATCAGAGGCAATTGATCGACTGATTATGGCCAAATACCTTCCAACCTGATGCTATAGTGCGGGTACAGTCCAGCAACTCACGTTCCGATATTGTTACCGATGTTGAATCGAAGACATAAAACAAGAAATCGTATCCAACTGTGAGCCTGCAAGATTGGATCATACAGGTACGTAGCAATAGCCTCTCTCTCTCACCTTTGCTAAACAAGCTCTAGTCCGGCTCCAAATAAAGTCGGTAGGAAAAGCCAAGACAAGGGTCAAATGAGCAGAGCCGCTGGGCGATCATTCCATCGTCTGTTTGTGAAAGGCGGACTATTATTCTGACAAGCGTCACAGTCAAGGACTTGAGAGACGCCATGCCATCATTCTCAGACATAACGCAGTCTCGGGTTAATAATAATTGCCGCAGACAGAGGGATGCATGCTTGCTTGCTCAAGATGAGCGAGACGAGACTGTAGCGGGCGCTTGATATTGACATGGAACAGCTGCACGTCATCCATCCATCGATAGGTTATTAACGATACTGTACTGTACGGCAAGCGGAAGCAAGCTCCATATTTGAGTGATTCAGTTGTATAATTGCGCGTCACGGTCCCTATCTTTTGACGCAGACCCTGTGGGCATCTGTCGATGGATGAGCCTGGTAGAATGGATTCCCCATTGGGACATCTGCAGACCGGCGAGCGACTAACTACTCCATAACTGTCTGAACCGATCCTACACTGTTGTTTCCAGGCCTGGTCTATTGTTATGTTGGAGCAGAATTAAGCGCTTGAGTATGGTACGGTATGGGAAGAAAGATACGAAGAGTCCAATCGACCGGAAACGGTCCTTGATACTAGGATATTGATTGTTTTTTTGTGGTCGGGTTTGAATCAAAGTTACCTAGACCGTGCTCAAGAGGCTAAACATCCAATGCTGGACGCCAAGCTAAGCTACGTCTACGTCCACCTAAGCTAGCAGCTAATGTCCAAGCGAGCTACTGTACTCTGGGCTACCGATCTAAGCCTCGACCACTCGTATCTTAGACTTCAGAAACAGCCCGAGAGGCCGTTCAAGGGTCCTTCTCCCTTGAGCTTCTGTCTACGTTTTGCTCTACCGCAGTGCACTGCACTGCACCGCACCGCACCGTACCGGACTGCGTGTTCCATGAATTTTGTCTTCAGAGGTTACATGCAGGCGTTGTTCTGCATCTCGGGACGCTGCAATTGCATCGTCATTCATCCCACCCCCATAGCTATTTCGAGGCGCCTAATTTGCAGTTCCTACAGCCGGGAGCTTGCACAGTGCATACTCGGTCAGTTCAACTTCAGCCCGCAGTCCAGCCATCGGCCGAGGGAGCGCACTTGTACTGTACTGTCCTGTCCTGTCAATGTTGGAGCGTCAGATGCCGTGGCGAAAGGCGGTTGCGCGGAGCGTCTACGGGGGCTCATGCCCAATGGACTCTTTAATGGCGATACACAAGGAGAGATATTTGAAGTTCCAGACGGAGATGTTCGTATCACAATGCTGAATCTTAGTTGACAAGGACCAAGGTATTGGCCAAGCCGAGCACAGTAAACGGTGATGGCCTCTCCAAAAGACCCTGTAATATCTGACACAGAAAAGCCCCCCTGTAAATCATGATAATCACACACAGCAAGCTAACTTTTTAATTCAGCCATACCTCGGAAAGTACTGTATGTACATTTGCCGCGTGATGTAATCATAAATCGAGTTGCTGTGCCGTACTGCTTTGCAGGCTCAGTCCCAGAAGCCTTTTGGCTTTTGCGGCAGAAGTTGCTGGGATAGATCGGCCTTTTTGTTAATCAAGGGTATCCGTTACCAGGCCTCTCCGGTCTAGGCATGATCCATCCCACCACCACAAACCCAACTTAAGACGCACGAAGGGTTAAGGATCCAAAGTAACGTCGTACTCCCGACCGCTCCAAGTATCCACACATCCATCATTGGGGGGAGGGAGGGATCTGTGAGCCGTGAGCCTCAAACCAGGCCAGGACAGGCCAGTCCAAAAAGCCCAAGAGAACATAACATGCTTTTTTTGATGACTTGACGAGATGACGCAGGTGAGGCAACTGACGACAGCCCTCGGGGCCAACGAGCCCGAGTTTGAATTGAACTGATTGATTGATCAAGTTGAAAATGACGAATGTGGACCGAGGCAATGTTGTAGAGATGCTACAGCGAATAACACAAAGAAACAAACAACCACATTTTACAGCCTGCTTCAACCCAACCTCATCAACCCAACTTAATTGCAGCTTCCGTGTCGATTTTCAGGACCTTATTAATAACAGCCGATGCCTGCAGCACTGCAAAAAAGAGCAAGGAAATGCCCCTTCACTATCCTTTGCCAGCCTTGATCCTTTCATCTTAGTACCTTACCTTTCCTTACTGCTCTGAGCGAACTACGGGAACTTGAGGCGCCCCAGGGAAACGGCAGCTGGAACCACACCCCCAAAGTCCCCAAGTCGAACAGGTTGCCATTGAATTCGGGCGTACAGTGCCACGCACCGTGTCCTCCAGCTACTTCCCTTGCCATCCTATCCTTGCTTGCCTGGGTCCCCGTCCGTTCTGTTCGGCACCAACCTAACCTAACCTACCTTCCTCCTTCTGCTGCACCTGCCACCACTGCCTCAAACTCTCTTTCTCTTTCACTCTCCCCAAGCAGTTGCTGCTTCACTGGCCTTTTCTTCAACGACGATCTGAATCTGAATTGCTTCATATTATCCCTCGCCAACACTTCTCTCTATACATCCCGAGGAACATGATATCGTCGCCTAAAGAATACGTTTGCCTTTTACTCTGATCGCCTTGTTACGTTTATACGCCTACCGTACCTACCTATCTACCTCCCCTCCCCCCACCAAAAGTGACGAACCGCGCCCGCCGCCCGCCAAAAGACTCCCCGCCATTCTATTGCTGCTTCTCAGTCGCCCAATTTCGTGCCCCACGACGAGCAGTTGCGAGCACGACTGCGAAAACCTCATTTTTTCCGACCCTCGCGAACGCGAACTTGATCGATTCGACCTGCGATGGTGATTAACGACTCTGGCGTTAGAGTCTCGCTTCCCAATCTCGCCATGTCCGCTACCGCTCCGACAAACGCCGCCGCCGGCACTGCACCCTCCACCACCGACGACTCTGGTGAGCTATCCCGCCTTCGCCGGCGCTGCCCCTCGTACTTCTGAGTTCGACTCGACCCGCGCGCCGTTGCCGACAAAACCTTCCGATTTTACATGCTGACATTTATAGCCTCAACCATCACTGTCAACACAAAGACGCCCAACTTCCCTCCTCCAAAGACGGACAAGCCCCGTCCTCACGTCTGCGGTACCTGTACTCGTTCGTTCGCCCGATTGGAACATCTCAAGCGACACGAACGCTCTCACACAAAGGAGAAGCCTTTCGAGTGCCCCGAGTGTTCAAGATGCTTTGCTCGTCGTGACCTGTTGCTGCGTCACCAGCAGAAGCTGCACCAGAGCTCGACGCCAGCCTCCCGTCCTCGTAATCGTCGTGAGTCCACAACCGGCGTCGCTCCTGGCCAGAGCCGTGCGCGAAAGAACAGCGTCGCTGGTAATGTAGCAGCTGCAAATGCCGCCGCGGTTGCTCCAGCTGCAAATGCCGCATCAAACACTATGCGGCCGCGAGCCAATACCATTAGCCATATTGACGTCTCGGCTCTGCAGATGAACTCTGCCAATCCTTCTGTGGCTCGTGGTGTTCCTCACGGCCACACTCACAGCAGACATCCAAGTCTCGCCGGTTTGCCAATCCACAACATGGATCATTTCTTTGGTGGCATGTCCACTGCTATGGGCCAGCGGTCTTTGCAACCTGGCATACCTAAGCTTGATGCAGGAGCTTTCAATAGCCTGGATTTTGTTAACCCTCTCAGGACGGCGCCCTCTTTGTCCGCCTTCAGTACCGAGTTCGAATTTGAGAACATGCTCTTTGGGGGAACGACAGTCAACCCCAACAACCTCCATTACAGCGATTCACCGCAGGCGATGAACTTGGAACAGGCTTCGCCTTTCGGGAACGGGATGGATGGGATGCACACGAATCAAAACTTCGACGATAGCATTGACTGGTTGACTGGGTTTGAACACCAGATGTCATTCGGGAACGAAAATGTGATTGATGGATCTAGTCCGTCCGCAATCAGCACGACGAGTCAGAGTGGGATTAGCGATGTTATGTTGGATGGGTCGAATCATCCCGCACCAGCTGGGACAAGTGCCATGTGGCAACAGCCTGTGATGGCACCTCCGCAGATGCCAACGAACCCTTTTGCGATGGATCTGAATGGTTCAGTCTTTCCGGATCTCCTCAACGGAGCACCGTTATCACCTCAGCCAGCTACTCAAAAGATCAATGACCCTTACTTCTCTACGCCTCCACCCTCGCTGAGCTCGTTGAGTCCCTCTGTTGTGACGGGGCTCAACACCCAGAACATTAACCAGACCCTTGGCTTCAACGCCGGCCCGGAGACGCCATCCTCTCTAAATGGCGGCAACCACGGCGCTTCGCCCGTGACCACCATTACAGATGCCACCCGGCATGCCATCGTGAACATCCTGTCCCAGTGCCTGCCCTTTGGGGGTCGTAAATATTCCTTTACTTCTCAAGGCTCACCTCAATCTCCTCTTTCCCAGACTGCCGGCACTGCCGCCCCTCCTCAAGCAGCCAATTTGCCCAGTACTCAGGACCTCCAGCGATATGTCGGTGCCTATCTAGCTTATTTCCACCCTCACTTGCCTTTTCTGCATCTTCCAACATTGTCTTTCGATATGCCTCTTTCCAATAGTCGCCCAGGTGTAGGTGGTAGTGGTTGCCTTATTTTGTCCATGGCCGCCATCGGCGCGCTCTACGAGATGGAAGTTACCGTATCCCGAGAGCTGTTCGAAATGGCCAAGAAAATGATTTTCTTCTATCTTGAGGAACGGCGAAAAGCCGATGTTCGAAAAGCAGACATCCGTCGAAGTACTCCAACTGACCACAGCAACGATGGTGGGGTTCATACTCCAGTGTGGCTCGTTCAGGCGATGCTTCTCAATGTTGTCTATGGCCACAACTGCGGCGACAAGACTGCCAGCGATATCGCTTCTACGCACTGCGCCGCTTTGGTCAGCCTTGCTCAAGCAGCTGATCTCCTTCGGCCCAGTCGTCCCAACGCCTCTGACAGTCAGGATATTCAGATGACTGAAGACGGGACTTGGAACTCCAGTATGGAAACCGATCAAATGGAGTGGCTGCGATGGAAGTCAGGTGAAGAGCGGAAACGAACTTTGTACGCAGTTTTTATACTTTCCAGCCTCCTGGTCTCCGCGTACAACCACACGCCCGCATTAACTAACTCGGAAATCTTCTTGGACCTCCCTTGCGATGAAGAGTTCTTCTCGGCCGAATCGAGCGCTGTGTTCCATGCCCGAGGCGGAGCAGAGGGTGCGGATCACAACAGAATGACATTCCATGATGCCCTGGGCGATCTCCTTCACGCCAACGACAAGCCGCATCAATTTGCTACGAATGGACAATTCGATCCCTCGGTGGACGGCAGAGATCTCATGGCATCACCACTTCGCACCAGCACATTCGGTTCGCTAATTCTCATCAACGCACTCCACAATTATATCTGGGAGACGCGACAGCGACACCACAACAAATTCTGGACAAACGAAGAGACGGAAAAAATGCATAGGCATATTGAACCTGCTCTTAAGGCATGGCAGGCCTCTTGGGCAAGCAACCCTCACCACAGTGTTGAGCGCCCAAACCCTTTTGGCCAGGGTCCGTTATCAGCTGATGCGATTCCTCTGCTTGATCTGGCGTACATTCGACTATTTGTGAACCTTGGACGCTCAAAGGAGAAGTTCTGGCAACGAGATTGGGACGGGATGGCCGAGGAGCTCTCCCGTGGTAACGAGATCATTCAGCATGCGGAGCAATCGCCTATCTCAAACTCTGAATCAGGCAGCGCCGAGCCCTCAGACAACTCCAACAGCTCCGGATTCGTGGAATCGCCTGCGACTCAAATGTCATCATCGATGGACTTTGCAAACGCCAAGCACCCTTCTCTCCAACCAGGATCCTCCAGCATGTCAGGCCATGCCACTTCAAGGCGGGAGAAGCATCTCCGAAAGGCTGCCTTCTACGCAGCAGATTCGCTCGCCATGTCGGACAAGCTCGGTGTCACCTTCGCCGACTTTACAAGCAGGGAGCTTCCACTTCAATCTGCCCTCTGCACCTTTGACTGCGCTCAGGTTCTCGCGGAATGGATCGCCACGCTACAGGATCGGGTAGGCTGCTACCTTGGCATTCTCGGCAAGGACACAGTCGATCTCACAGATGTCCACGCTATCATGCTTTTGGAGGAAGAAGATGTCAAGCTGCTTGGCAAGGTCCAGGAGGTCTTGTCTTCTGCCGAAATCAAGATGAACATGCTGGGCGGACAGGAGGCCAATATGGATATGGATGGTTACAGTGGCTATGCCGCGAAGCTGCTTCGAATCACCGCCATGATGCTGGATAAGGCAGCGGTTTGGCCAGTGACACGCCTTAAGGCTCGATGCCTGGAGGCTCACGCAAATTTCATGCGAACTCGTGCTGAGAGATCGATTCTTCCTCAGCAGGAGTCACGAGTGTAATCATCGATATGTTCGAGGGGACAATATTACGAATTTTATTACTTCACGCCCGAGGAGTGTTTATGAACAGCAAGCGTTATGCCGAGATACATACTGGATCCGAGGGGATTCTTTGTTTTGCGTCAACACATCGGCACTGGCTTGACGCACCACGGAAATTCACATGCACGTCCTACACAAAAGTCGACGCCTTTTATTTGCGAATTATTGGTTTTTTGGGCATGATTATACTTGCCTGATGTGTGTATGTTTAGCGTTGGGGCGTTTGGCGGTTGCTTTATCAACTTTTGATGTCGGCACAGCGACATTTGAGGCTTATCATAAGCCTCTACTTGGCTTGATCACGAGCGGAATATGGTTCAGCATGAACATATATGAAAGTCAGCCAATGAAACGGATACATGGGGAATTGCCGATTATCAAAGAAACACTCTGACTAAATGCGTTATCAGCATTCGAGCTTTAACAGTGTTATCCAAAAAGCAAAGTATATGGGACGCGTCAATGCCTAGAAGAGGATGCGGAGTAAATAGCATCATGTGGATTCTCACAAGATTGACCGCCATATTTCGCATATGTACAAGTTGCTGGTCATCTGTTATGTACTCAAATCAAATATATGGCCCTGGCTAGGGCTCTGGAGATGTTAGAATAAATACGAAGTGTGTATAAGTAGTTGAGCATGTCTTTCAGAACCGAATGCTGTGGAATGGAAGATGTCTGGTTCAGAGACTTGATACAAATGTGACACAGGTGTGTGTGGGGTGTGAAAACAAGGTCTAAAACCAACAATTACAACCAAATACAAGAACAATGTCATCTTTTCCGAGTTTGAGGTTCTTGTTGCCTATGCATCAGCATCAATCTAGGCACCAGTTGAAACACCATAAACGATGTTCAGCTGCGGGTTAAAAGCGGCCTATTAGCGTAAATCGCAGCTGGGGTTACTCACAACATGTCCTTATCAACTTCACATCCATACGAAAGCCGGCACGAAATAACAGAACAAAATTCAAGACAAATGGCTCCTCCAGAGTTCAAATTCACATTTGATGAGTCTGTCTCAGAATGGAACGTCAACCACCGCGAATGGCTCAAGACGCACAACAAAACGTGGGACTCTTTAGCAACAGGAGCCCTCGTCTTCGACGCCTTTAATCGCATTCTCCTCCTGCAGCGCGCACCAGACGACAGCATGCCCAACAAGTGGGAGATTCCCGGTGGAGCATGCGACGATGAGGATGAAAGTGTCCTGCATGGCTGCGCGCGCGAGCTCTGGGAGGAAGCAGGCCTGGAAATCACGCACATCCGCCACGTTATACCTGATGGTCAGGACGGGAAGCCTGGTGCGGTGTTCACGAATCGGACGGGCAAGAGATTCTTTTGCAAGTTTAGCTTTGAGGTGGAAGTTGTTTCGACGAATGTAAAGTTGGATCCTAAGGAGCATCAGGATTATGTGTGGGCGACAGAGGAGGAGGTTAGACTGCAGCGGATGGGGGAGAGGGAGATCCCTCTGACGAATGTGATTATGGTGAGGATAGTTGAGATGGGGTTTGCTTTGAGGAAGGCTAGTCAGGAGGGAAGGGCTTGAGGCCTTCGCTGGATGTGAAGAGTGGTTGTATCTGAAGGTCGAGAAATGAAGCTACCCATTTTAAGAATTAAACCTATGCTACTACTTAAGAACAATTTCGTAACTCCATCGTGCCCGTATGAGATGTCATTATCCACCAATTCCACAGTCCAAACTTTTCCGTATATTATATATCCACAAGAGTGCCATCATTAAACCCAGGGGAGATTATAGAAGAATGACATAGCAAATAGCTTTTCCCGAGACTATATGATGGTCCTTGGAGATAGCCATTCCCCGATGAGGAGAGCTCGAGCAGCGAAATTGCAAGCTCCTCCAACAGCTGTCAAAGCAGTGAATAGACCAGCTAGAGCTTGAGGACCCATGTTTTCAAGCATGGCACCACTGCTGGGAAGAGCGATGAGTAAAGCGAACGCAGTGACAAAATTCATCATCCCTTTGGTGATGGTCAGCTGAGGCTGTCGTTATATAGGAGACCGGTACTTACCATAGTATCGTCCATAGTCCTTAGCCTCGCAAGTTTTTCCCATACATACTAGTCAATGTAAGTCGTACTGCCGAGAATAAGGGGTAGTAATTCAACACTTACCAGGTGTGATGGAGAGAAATGAGCCAGACCCGAAACCCCAGAGAGCAGACCAGGCGTACAGAGCAGTAGCCGACCTTGTGCCAAAGGGAACTAGCAAAGCTCCCATAAAGATGATCGTAAAGATAACTGTGACCAGAAGAATATTGAAGTGCCCGTACTTATCGCCAATAATCCCCGGAATGATTCTGCCAAACGTAGACGCTGAGCCAACAATGGCAAGCAAAGTGTAGCCATTCTCGGGAGTGAAGCCGACGCGTGTAGAGATGGACGGCAAAAGACCCGATATACTGAAAATGACAAACTCAAACATGAAGATACCGCCCGTAACAAAGCAAAACGCAGGAGACTTGAAGGCTGTGAAGTTGAGCGTCGAACTCTTGGGACTTGCCTGTCCTCCTCCCGTGGAGTTCTTGTAGATCTTGTTAAAAGGGATGAAGCAGATCATGCTGGGAAGTAGCAAACCAGCTGATATAAACGCCATGATTCGCATTGACCACTGCCAACCAAGCTTGGGGTACGTGGATCGTAGAATTATGGGAAATATGACGGCTCCGATGGATGATCCTGCAAGTGTGATACCCATGGCCAAACCGCGCTTGCGGACAAAGAGTTTACCCACGATGGCTATGGCGACAACCATTGTCATGGCAGCGCCGAAACTACCAAAGACGCCTAGGCAGAGCATAAAGTGCCAGTAGTTACGACACTCAGCCATGAGGAGGAACATGGCCGCATACAAAACTGCTCCTACTGGACCGATGATGTTGGGACCATAGACATCAACCATAGGGCCGACTTGGACGTTGAGGATCAGGGAGAGGAAGAGAAACATGCCGCTGATCCATCCGACTTCGCCTTCGCTGTAGTCGTGAAGCTGGTTCATGCTGAGATATGTCTGCACTGTTCCGAGAGAGTTCATGAAGCCTGAGAATAGTTCATCAGTAAGTGTTTGTCATTATGTGGTCATTGATATCTTTACCAAAGGTAGGTACCAGGGTAAGAAACGCTCCCAAAACGCAAAGCCATGCGCCTAAAGACTTTTCAACATCTTGACTTGTCGTCTCTTCTTCTGTTTGTGTTTGCGCTTGTGCTTCTGCGTCTGGGTTGATGTTGGACATGGTAGCCATTATGGGATCAAGCCCGAAAGAAGCCCAATTGGCATTCTCCTGGATACTATTCCGCTGAACATTTTCCTCGCCGGATAATGAGTTAATCATAATTATAATCCTATGTCACGGTACAAAACGTAGAGTCTATGAAATAGGGATATCATGGTGTTGAGTCTAGTATTTATGCATCGACCGGAAGTATTCCCGCGCCCAGCTTCCCATCAACCCTCTTCGTCTCTTTGTCTCCGATCTAGCAACTAATCTAGATACTTTTAACCAATCAATTAAGAATAATCTAGCAAAAAATGGCTGATTCTGGACTTTAGACTCGCAGGTTCTAGCGTCGCGAGATCACGCCCTATGACTGACTCCTCCTTGACCGGACCGGAAGCAGAGACCGATGGATGGTGGGAAGCGACCATACCACAATTATTGACGTTAAAAGTAAGTCGGTGTGAGCGAAGCGATACTACCCAAGTATCGTAAACAAATAAAAAAAACCAATCGGGCAATTAACATGAGAGCTTGACACGTTAAGTGGCGCTGCGGGGACATCTTGAGTCATCGTTTATGGGACTTTTTCTCCTGTCAGGGGTGAGACAGGTTTTGCATAAGATAAGGGCATGTTTACGGAATGGGCTATCGGTGATTAATAGGGTGGTCGTGTCGCTTGTTGAACCAATAATCGCTTTGGGTATATTATCATTGAAAGGGTTGTTGAGTTGGACTTGAACGAGAGGTTGTGATACACACCAAAGCTGATGTCCCGTTCAAGACCTTGATGCACAAGATGAGACCGTGAGCTCAGTCATATACTAAACTCCTAGCCATTGCTATAACGAACCATTTCTTTTCACCTTTACAAAGCAACAGAAGATGTTCTATGGAAACGCAATATTGAGATTGGCTTCAGGTTGAATAGGCCGTATGTCAAGAAGTCTTTACCATATCCATCATACATTCAAGGCGATCGGTGTCTCTTCTCGCTCATAAATTTGCACCCCTCATCAGTATGCTTACTGACTACGGTGAGCTATCGTGGGTGATGGACTATACCGAGTCCTCAAGTCTGCTAGCAATCTCAGTGAGATGGTCACACAAAAACGGTAACACCATGGGAAACCTTTCTCGCCCTATCTCGAAGTGAATGAGAATAGCCTCAAGTATCGTGACAATAGCACTTCATTCCTCATGTCTGCATAGACGCTCCATGTCTCAAGATCGGGCGGGCTATCTGCTACCTGACCTTGAAATTATTCTCATTATCAACTTTATAAATCTCAATAACTATGACCCGAGACACAGACTCTCCTGAAATCTTTACATTGTTCTCAAAATGCATTGTATATTTTAACACCCTTATCCGCGAATCAAAACACCCATCATACAACTTGAAAGACTTTCCTTCAGAAGAGGATATCCGGGATATTCGCCAAGATCTTAATCAATGGGGCATATGCTTCGGAGCGAATCGCAGTATATCGTCTACCTTATCACTCGACTATAAGTTTCGAAAACAAGATTATACCAGATCTACGATACGGTCACAGCTTGGACACCTGGTAGAGGATCTAGAGGGACGTGACTTGATTCGTTCCAAGACCAGGGGTTTATGGAAATGCTGACCTTGGGTGTAGTCCAGAAGCTATACAGACGAGAAAGTTACCAGGGTGAGGCAAAGGTGGTGTTTGGTAGAGTCGAAAATGTGGTGAATGAGTTGATACGTTTCTTGGGACATCTTCCAAATGAGCTATGGCTTGAGCAGGACAAATAAGGTGAAGAGTTAACGTAGATATGGTGAGCTTCGTCAATGGAAATACAGAACATTAAACTATAAGTCATTACCCGGAATAACTCTGAGTCCTCCTTTAAAAGAGCAAGTATAGTACTAAGTGCTTACTTTGAATGGGCCCAGCCATATCTTGGAAGCGAAAAAACTAAGATACTCTCGAGTTCCAACCTGAGCATGTCTAGAGGCTGTCTGTTAAGCTACTAGTGAGTCTGTGACTATGAGCCGCACAAATATACTGAAAGTCAGCGTCAAGTAATGATATACAGTTTGACTGGCTTGATGATGTATGGACTGGGGTGAACAGCTGCAGCTTGACGTGGCCTTGCGCCTACTCGCTTCCTCTGAATGCAGTTGTCTTATTTTCGATCCCGTGTAGAGCTGAACTAGTTTCATGGCGCGAAAAACCTGCCTCTTGGTACATGAATCAGACACAGACCTTAAGTGTTAGACATACAGCTTCAGTCATGAAGTACGTGCTGAACTCGACGACTGTGAGTGTCTGTCCCCGTAGCCATGAATCAACAGTGTCTTTTGAGAATATAACCTCTTGCTATCTCCCTTAACGCTAAGTATGCAAACTCACTTCCCAGCACATCATACCGCATAATCAAAACAACACTACCAATTGCTAAAAATGCCATCATCAACGGTCGCTGAAAATGTAGCAAAAGCCCGCGCAAGCCTCGACGAGCTCGTCATCCAAGCAGAAAGACGAGGCGACATGCAAGGATGGCCAACAATCTGCAAGGTCCGATCTCTTCGACAGAACTTTGACGCTTGGGCGAAAAGCTCTGGAGCTGATGTTAGACGGCCGTCTCCCGACACCTTCGAGAGCAGGTTCAGCGGCAAACCTGTACTCATGACGATCAAGACGCAACTATCCTCTTACAACATGGACGTAAGAGCCCGTATGTATCCCATGGTCCCATTTCTGTGAACAATGTTAACCGTGATAGTTATCATGGACTTTCGCCAGCGGCCGGATGATGTAAAGGGGTCGCAAGCACTGGAGGCTACGGGGTCTATTGAAGAGAACTTGAGACTTCTCAAGCGCTTGACAGACTTTTGAAGGGACCGCGTGAGGAGAAGGTGATGAAACTGTACCAGCTTCTGCAGCTGGATTCTTTTTTGTTTCTAGCTTAGGCACTTTCATGTTGGTAATGCGAAAGGTACTGCCCTTTTGGTGAGAGAACTTCTTTCCATATATCGTGTGATACCATAATGTTTACAGCCGAATATAATAGAGGACTTCTCTATAGACGATTCGGATCCAATGCATACTATCCATCATCGTGAGAACGCTGCTTGCCTCCAGTAAGACCAATTTATATGCCTCGTTTACTCACGCAGTCAAGTTGTGTAAGTCTCTTAGCCTCGTTTGCAACTGCTTTAATGGCAACATCAACAGCAAGAGCAAACGTCTGTAAACAGCTTCCAAAGAACTGAACAACGCACAAATGGCTCCTTCCTTAGGGAAGTGGAGGGAATATGTACACGGCACTCAAAGCCAACTGTCAGATGACTCGGAATTCGGAAGCATTGTATGAACCTTTTAGCCTTGGTCGCCGTTGATATTAATCCAGCGAAACATCAATATACTCGTCTCAATGAAACGATACACTTGAGTCATCATGCAAAGTAAAGAGATATAACCGAGTAGACAGAGGATCAACTCTGGTCGGGCAGGGCAGTACAGGGTAAGCGCCCTCCCTCTGGTGAAGGCAGATGGCAAATTACAAAACCAATGATGAGTATATCCGTGGCGATGTAAAAGGGACTTTCAATCACATTTTTGGCTAATGAAATTCCAAGCAACACAGCCCCTTGTATTGGGGAGGGTATTCTGTAAATCACCTTGGCAATAGTGCTGAGCCACCATTTCAATACGTGGACTAACCACTACAACACATTGAACTCATGGGTATTAGCTAAGTCGGCCTCTTGAAGGTCACGAGGCGTGGAATGTCATTCTAATCAGACTAATGAAAGCTTGATGAAGACTTCAACGCTACGGCTTCCGCTAATCTAAAGGCCTCGATGCTTTGCAGACAGTAAAGAATCAACCCTCAGTAAGTAGTTCATCTTGGCACTTCCGAGGCGACGGAATACAACCAAGAACCCTTCTGGGCATTGGGTAGTCTACCACCCTCAATCGGATGCTTGACCGTCGCATTTAGTATCTGGTTTGATGGCGTTACCCACGTTTTGTGGTACTGTAGTGTCGACTTGAAGAGTCATACGCAATGGTCATGTAAACAACTGATTCATGTAGCAGCCCAGGGTACTGTAGCTTTGTATATCACCTACTGTGTTTGATACCGCCCATCTCTGAAAACTCTTCAAGAAGCTTGCAAATCATGCGGTCGATTTGACTGGTATTGACGACCGACTACTCATCGGTAGTGCACCGGAGGGCAAACGAACCAGCCAGGGTCTTTGCATGCGACTGATTGATCAGCGTGACATGACTTCATCAAGAGTATAAACATCTAGCGAACCAATAGTGACACAGCACTTAGTCACTCAGGGTATCGACTGAGGCGTACTGTAATGTACTGCACGGTAAGCACTTTAAGGTTTGGGGATAACTCGGAATCGGGAATATCACGGCCTCGTCTGGTTCGGTTGGGACGGTTAAGTCGGTTGTTCGGTACAGCAGTATTGTGACCAGAAGATGTCAAGTTGACATATTCAAGGCCTAGAATTTGAGATCTGACATCTGATGATGGTCGGATGTAAGACATATGATCTTCACGGGGACTTGTTTTGTTGAGGCAACAGTGATACCCTTAATCGGGTTTGGTACATGGTTCATGTCTCGGCAGTTGGTCTGATAATCCATTGCGACTCCGAATCTGGGAGTTTGGAACTGTTACAGGCTCTTCATGTAGATCGGAAAACCTTGATTATATGTGAAGATCTATGCTTTTCTCCCACGACAGCCTGCTTAGATATGACTTGGCAGCCTTGAGTCAGGATGAAGCAGTGTGCTATCCAGTTCAGTACCTGACTTCATGCATTCTGCATCACCGGAGTACCTAAATAGGTAGTAAATAGATACCACACTGTAGTCAGATCCGACTCATATCGGTCGGCACATTTACCAAGAAACGTCAACGACGCAACAAAATAGCCACCAGGCATCTATTTAGCAGACCTTGGACAATAACAAGGCCAATCAATACCCATAAACTGGGAGAGAGTTCAAACTTTAAAATGAGGATAACAAAAAACGGTCCTAAAAGAATGACCTCACATGAGTGTTGATCATGTCAAATCCCTGTCGATAAAGTAACCGGGGATCCCGGCCCCAACAGGTAAGGCTGGCTTCAAATGAATCCACGGCCTTGCCCGAAGAATAACGAGATGAGCAGATTGAAGAAATGAACGCGCGGACGGACGCTAGAAGCTCATTTTGCTTCTGCCCAACCTTCTATTTTTCACTCATACGCAAAAGCACAGAGAGCATGGATGCCAACCAAGGCCCTTTGAGTTGATTGTGATGCAGGGTTCTACAGGGGATATGCCTACCAACTATTAGACAGCTGAAGAGACGGAATTGCTGCTGGGACGACCCAAGACATCCATTGGTGTTGTTGATGTTTAATTTTTGATGTCGTATTCAAGGAACTTTTAAAGTTGGCGATCAGCGATGAGTTGGCAACATTTGTCTATGCATATCCTGTACCAAGAAAGCTACAGCTACAGCAGGGACCGTTACAACAGCTTGGAGCCTTGAATCGCAAGAGCTTCTAGCTTTGGTCTAAGGTACCAGGATTAATTGGGCCTGGAACCAACTGCCTCACCATAACAAGCACGAGCCTCATGGAGCCAGGGGTTCTTTTCTACAACGACAGGGGACATTAGAAGCCAGGAATTTTAAAATTTGACATGAAACGAAAACAACCAACAGGCTGAAGCTGGCTAGTTAATGCTAAAGCTAAATAATTCGAGCGCTGAAACGAGCGCGGACGAGAGCGGGTTGACGGATTGATGCAGATTGTTTGGTTTGGACATAAATAGATCTTGACTTGTACAGTATTGTGCTATCCATTATTGGATACTATAGTATTCGGGAATGTAATGGATATAAGCGAGTCTAGCAGTTGAATTACATAGAGCATTGACATAAAAACTCATGCGAGACATGGTCTAAAGAACAAGACGAGTCACGATAGCCTCACTCAAAGTGTATTGGCGAGTAATAGCCAGAGAACAACATGGGCAAGATTGTCATGGACTAACTTCGGCATCTTGAATAACCGAAAAAGAAAAGAAAGAAAGAGACCAGACCAGACCCTGGTGAAGACTGACAAGTTGTGCATCCATCGCCACTCTACATGGCCCATTCAGTTGTTGTGCTTATCCAGATCCAGTGATCATCACGAAAAGAAGGATACATGCATGATCCTAGCTATGCGGGAATACCCTGAAAAAAAGCAATATGCAAAGAATGAGTCTTTTTTTTTTCCTTGTGTTCTTTTATGAATGGGAGGAAAAGTTTGCCATAGCGATACGCATCTCATTAGGATAGCATCATCTCGTTCTGAAGATCGTATATTATTTGATATATCAAGTCTTGATTAGCAACAAGTGGATTTTTGTTGCCGTTAGATCCGTGAGGGTTACGATTTCTAGATGTAAAAGTGAATGCATAATTATAGAAAAAATAGAAGAGCAGAATGGAAAGCTGAGTGAAATAAATGCAAATACATGCAATGCAATACGTTGAGCTGACCTTGTCTTTCGTCATTCCGTCCACATCCCCCGGAGATGGATGGACCCTTAGAGACGGGGCCTTTCTTTTTACTTGCTTTGGGTGTTACTTTCGGCACCGGAACGGCCAAGTTTTCTGATGTTGTCAGTGGTGGAATTCTGTTGATACTGCTATATTGCTTTTCTTTATCCCCGTCTGAGCTCGAATCTAGTACTCCGCGCTATACTGTAGGTACCTAGTCTGTAATAGAATGTCGTATCTGTCAGGTCAGATGTTGTTAATCTTTGTGGCCATAGCCTTACCTGCATTACGTAGTCCGTTTTCGGGCGTCAAGACAAGGACCCCTACTGCACTGAATCTGAATAGCAATGGCTCAAAAGGGTAAAGACAGACTCTACTGCATCCAAGTTGGCTGTGCCGCGTCACCGAAAGAAGCGAGCCCTGTCAATCGTACGGGGTTGCTCCGCAGCCTCCGGGGTTTCCCCCCCTCTCACTGAGCAGAAAGAGAGGGCATTGATGAAGATAATCGGGAGTGACGGATAGAAACCTCGGGGCGTATTCTGGCTTTTTCTCTGTTGTGTTGTTTCCTCGGAGAGTGAGTTAGTGATTGAGTGAGCCATGTCATAGTATGATTTAAAGTCAAGTCAGTGGGCAATACTTTTACTCCAAGACATCCCACGTAGATAGAGAATATTCCTTGTTCTTCATTCCTCTACATATGTATGTGTCGACCTCTACTATGACAGCATCATCATCATCATCACCACCACCAGAAATCTGCTAGTATAATTTTTTTTGTCTCTGCTCCAGAGCGCTACAAAAAACCCTGTCTGGGAAGTTTTTGGCCCGTTCAGGTCACCTTGCCTTTTCTCATTCTTGGTAGTTGGCGTTTCTGTCTGACTCTGACCCTGCCAACGTTACATACCTTGATCTTGATCTTGCTTGTCTTGTATTAACTTGATTTATCCCTCGGATTCCTGATTTTTCTTCACTCTATCTATCCTCGTTTCCTCCTCAACCCTCGTCTTCATTTCCTCATCAAAGAGGAATACATACGCCGCCGTCGTCAACCTATTACAGATAAGAGCAAGACCTGGGTTAAACCTTTTTTTTTTTTTTTTTTTTTTTTTTTTTTTTTTTTTTACCAGCCCAACCCAGTCTTGTCTGGGTAATTATTATCGTCTGTTATTATCGACCGCTCCGTCTCGCTCTGGCCGGTCTCAAACTTCAGCCCAGCAGCCTCGGACAAAGTGAACCGTGCTTAATTGGACTGGCCCTGGGCTCTTATCCGTTGGCACCTAACATTGGATAACATTCTTATTCCATACTTTCTTTTTATTTTATCCTCTTGGGACCCGCCAGTTTGCTTGGGGGACTGTTTGATAAATTTAATTTTTCATCCGCTTCAGCCGCCTGCAAATTCTCACCGTTTTTGAGGAAGTCATCCCATCGATCCATCAATCACCCTCGCACAATCAAACGGGAGAGCGACCGATTAAATCGACAAGGGTTGCCGGGGCCTCAATTTGCTTGACTTAGGTTGTGTTCAGTGAACGAGCATCTTCTTCGCGTCAGAGGCTACAGTTGCACTAGCCACAAGCGAATCCCTTGAATCTGATGTTTCGGATTTCCATGTTTTAGTACGGTACATATCAAAAAGGTACGTATTCTTTTTCTCTGTCTGTCTCTCGCTTGGCTTGAATATTCGCATTCAGTTGAGAATAACCTACTTTCCTTGTTCTTGGTCACACACACACACACACACACACACACACCCTATCTCTCATTTCATTTTCGATTGGTTTTGCTTTTGATCGACTCAATCTTAATACCGAGGTACTGGACTGGACTGGACTGGACTGTCAGGACTGGATCATGCAAGCATCATATTGTCCAAGTGGAATGAAAGACTGCATACAGTTTCACTTTACCTGAAAACATTAAGCTTAGGGACAACCAACGGTGGTTTAACCAACCGATCCTACGAGAAAGACATTGCTTCTTGATCAGGGCCCTTTGTTGTCCATCACTCCACCATTCTTCATCACCGCTATTCGATATGCATATCAGTTTCTATCCATTCATAATTCACAATGAGGAAAAGAAAACAAAACAAACCCCTGCCCTGTCCTTTGACCCCGGGTCCGTAATCCTCTGCCCTGTTTCTCCACCAAGTTAACCTGCCCGCATCATCCCCACTACACTACACTACATTGCACTGCACTGCGCTACACTTTCACTACGCCAAACCGGCCGCCAAATCGAACAAGGCATGACCCCTACTAGCTCCAGCCCTGGCTTCAGGCTTGTGCTTGCTTGTTTGTTTTAGAAGCCTTCTCCATCTCATCTCCAAAAAGAGGATGAATGTCATGGATGCCGCCAACGCATAATCTATTAGGGAACTGATGAGCACTGCTATTATTCTGTCCTGTGCCTAGACTCAGACTCAGACCCAGACCCAGACCCCCATACACAGTCCTAGGCCATCACCGCTACGACACTGCAAACACACCGTCTCATTTTTATTTACTCGTGCTTTTTACTAGCCCCTCCCTTCCATCTATTCAGATCCCTTGCCCTCCAATATAACGCCTTTCTTTGCCCTGGGGTCGGTCAGTCAGTCAGTCACGCTCACACGGTCAAGTCGACCTTGAAAGCTCTCATCTATAACCAACCCCATCACCCTTCACACTTCCCTCGTCTTTTACACTGCCTGCTGTTGTTTGTTTTGAAAGCATTCCAGCACGCACTTTAGACTTACATCATCTTCTACACCCACTCACTATCTTTTTGCGTTGCATTCTAAATTAATACTCGCTCCCCCGGCTGGACCATTGGCGCTTTATTTCTCTTGGCTTTATTGGCCTCGTCATCGTTCACAGCCGTTAACAGTCATGGCAACAGAACAAGAAGCAGCTCATCAGCGTCGTCCCGCTTGGGTTCCTACTCACGACAACATTTACTACCGTCCTCGTCTCACAAAGAAAAAGTCTGTCTCTGAACGATTCCCGGCGCCGTTGATCGGACCTCGAAGATCTCGCCCGCAAGCGATCCACATTGTTAGCTACCCTTCTGGATACGTTCCTAAAGAACTTCGACCGGAAAGACAAAACAGAAGCAGACCTCAGAGCCCTACGCTTGTGGATGAGCCTCGACGTGCTCCTTCACTTCAGCCTTCCTCGACAACAGACAGCAACAAAAGGCAGAGCTTCAAACCTCGCCCAGCAACTCGCCGCAGGGACAAGTTCCTGAGCTCGTTTACTTTAAACAACACTGAACCTGAATCTATTTCGGGTCCTACAGCTGCCGAAGCGCCATCCAATACTGACCGCTCAACTGGGCAAGGCGCAAGTGCCAACACCAATACAAGTCAGGCAATTGGCCAGTCTTGCTCGTCGGAACCAGACTTGGCCTGCGAAGCTCGTTCCGCGGTTGGCTCAAGATCTAGATTTACTGGGGCAGGTGCATCCGCATCCCCGCCAGCTTATGACGACATAATTTTACGCCCTGTCTCCGGTTCCAGTACCACTGCGCCTAATTCTGCTTTAGGCTTTGTCGCTACATCCGCTACAACGCCTTTGATCAGCTCCTCCAATCCTGCCGATTGCAACTCCAACTGCAATAGCAATTCCTCTCAATCAGCCGCGAATATGGCGACTGCACGAACTTCGCATCCCTCGCTGCCTCTCTCCAACACAAACCGAAATAGCTTCATGTCGGCTCGTTCATCAAAATCTGCCGTTACTTCAGTCTCAGAGGTTCCCAAGCCCGTCGCTTCCGGCAGTGGCGTGTCTTGCTCCATTCTTCTCGCTGAGCCAAACATTTTCCTCTCAGGCTTCGACCATGATGGTCACGGTAACCGTGAAGGCCAGAGCGGTACTGCTTTGTTGCGAGGCAAGCTTCAATTGCGCGTTACAAAAAATGTAAAAATCAAGGCCGTTCAACTCAAACTTCTTGGTCGCGCCCGCACAGAATGGCCTGAAGGCATTCCTCCCCTCAAGCAAGAAGTATTCGAGGAGGAGAGTCTGCGCACTCAGGTACTGACTTTTTTCAATGCCATGAATGATGGCTGGGAATCCGACTATGGAAACCAATGCACTTATCGTCTCAAGGGTGGCTCTCCCAACGGCAGTTCTACAAATCTTGTCCGACCTAATGCATCATCATCTCTGAACCCGCAACAAAATAGTCTTTCTGCCAAAGATATGAAGCGATTGTCCCTTCAGAGTGTCCAGTCGCGAAGTTTCCAAAAGGGTGATAGCCCAATCGCTTCTGCTACACAAGCCAAGGGTTACAAGGTCTTTTACCCTGGTACATATGATTACACCTTTGAACTACCTATCGATCATCACCAGCTGGAAACAACCAAGTTGCAGTATGGATCTGTCAAGTGGGAATTGCAAGCGACCGTTGACCGAGCTGGTGCATTCAAGCCTAACCTGCACGGTACCAAGGAGGTGTCTATTGTTCGCGTGCCTGACCAACTGTCTCTCGAAATGACAGAGCCAATCTCCATTAGCCGTCAGTGGGAAGATCAATTGCACTATGACATTGTCATCTCTGGCAAGAGCTTCCCCATTGGTAGCAAGATTCCCATCGCCTTTAAGCTTACACCACTTGCCAAGGTTCAGGTGCACAAGCTCAAGGTTTATGTAACAGAATCCATCGAGTACTGGACAAACGATAAGCGTGTGACCCGCAAGGACCCAGGCCGCAAGATCCTGCTTCTCGAAAAGTCTGCTGGCAAGCCCCTCGATTCGTCCTACTCTTCATCTGATATCCGAACCCTCCGTGGTGGAGAGCTCGACCCCGAACAGCGACGACAGGCCCGCGAGGCAGCTGCTCGAAGACGAACACAAGACGCTGCTAGACGACAGACCACCGCTGAGCCATTGCCCGAGCCATCCGCCAACCTTCTCGGTGACTTGGACTTGGGACTTGAGACCATCTGGGGTTCGACAGAAATCGAGGCCAATGTGCAAATCCCGACCTGCGAGATGATGGCCAAGAATAAGGAGCTACGACTCAACCCCGACTGCAGCTGGAAGAACGTTAATGTGTTCCACTGGATCAAGGTATGACCTCTGAGTAATTGATATGAAACAGCAACTAACGTTTCCCAGGTCGTCATGCGAATTAGCCGAATTGACCCTGAGGACCCCAGTGGCACAAAGCGCCGGCATTTCGAGATCAGCATTGATTCACCTTTCACCGTGCTCAACTGCCGTGCTACCCACGCCAACACCAACCTTCCTGCTTACTCAGGCGCAAACTGCAATGGAACCACATTCCAGTCTTCTTGCGGGTGCCCTGACGCTTTTACCGTTCCTACCGACGCTTCTCCCAGCTCTTCGGAGGGTACACTACCCGGTGTTAACCCCTCCAGCACCGATAACCTCCCCGCGCCACCTCAGGCTGCCCATTTGGCCAACGCTGTCAGCGGGCAACAGGAACCCCGACCAATTCATCTCCTTCGAGTTCCTAGTTTCAACCCTCCTGCGTTCGAAGACGACATCGCTCCACCACCTGCTGCCGAGCTTGTTCATGACGCACCTGAGCCCGTTATGACACCCCCACCACAATACGATGTCGTGGTCGGAACTCCGAGTGTAGACGGTATGGCCGACTACTTTGCACGACTGGCTGACGCTGGCTATGAGGGACAGGATGACTCAGAGTCGGACCCTGATGATTCCCCACCAAGGATTCTGGACAGAACTGGACGTGTCAACGTCGCTAACCCTCGGACCCCTGGTGGCCGAAGGATGCCCAGTCGAAGCCTGGAAATCTCCAGACCTACCATTCAACTGGATATGAATGCACTCCGTAACCGAGCCGGACGGGCAGTGTGAGGAGCACTAGCTGTCTGTGTTTGGATCTGACCGGAGATACTATACCCTAGATAAAGACATGCTCGATACTGAGCTTGTCAGCGCATACACTGACGTCTACGCTGTTTACGATGTTTACGTCTATTTCTTTATTTTCATTTGTTAAAAGGTTGTAAGAATCAAGCATATGGGCTGCATCTGGCATGGCTGCAATGGACAGGTCTTGACGGCGTTATATTTTGCTATTCAATTTCTCAATGATGGCCAGGCGTTTACAAAGAGGGAAAGGATGGCAAAGCAAGTCGTTTACTTGAATTCCATATGGAAGAAGGAAGGGAGCATATACCTTGATTTTGGGTAGGACATAAACCATGCGCTGAAAGAACGCATACTCACGTATCGATACCACATCGTTTTCTTAACACTACAATATATGCCACCTGTTATGGGTACTTCAACTGGGTCCATTTAGATTTGAGAACGTGGGTTATTCATGATAATTACGATCAATTAAGGGTCCAAGCAAGATGTTCAGGGTCCTGTCGTATATCTCAGTGACGACACGAGAACCTGGGGCCGTAAGCACTAGTTAATCGATGTGCTAACCGAGCGGTAAGAACCTGCCATCATCTTGGCAGTCCCAGTTGGTCGTATTCTATCCATTCAGCAATTTGTTTCACATCGTTTAAAGACCCGGAGTTGGCTGATTGCACTCTTCAAGGTACGCGATGCCCTTTCCGGACATTCCGGTGAAGTATAGCTTGACGAATCTGACCACTCTCGTGTGGCATAGGAACAACAATGGCTGCTAAAGAAGGGAAGAATGGAGATAATGAGTTGCCAGCTAGACAGCGCAAGGCTCATAAGAAGTCTCGTCTTGGGTGTAAAAACTGCAAACTTAGGAGTGTAAAGGTGAGGAGCTTACATACATATTTTGAAGTCACATATCTTATAACCACGTTTCGACCTTTTCACCCAAATTGACACTCGCTGACTCGATTTATCTCAGTGCGATGAATCTAAACCGTCTTGCAAACGATGCCAAACCTCGGGTTTCGTCTGCTCCTTCACACAGGCATCCCCATCATCCTTCCAACTCGCTCACTTCAACGCAGGACCCGTCTTCTCCATCATAGACAAGTCTCTTGGCCCCATTAATCCTGGATTCAGAGTCCCTGTAGTGCACCCTGTTCAAGGGGGCATAGGTGAGATTGTTCTTGATGAACTTTCTCTCAAGGCGCTGGAGAGGTTCAGGAAAAGAACGGTTTTCACCGTTGGCACGAAGAGAACAAGGACGGTTTATAGTGAAGGGGCATTCATGTTGGGGTTGAAGGTGAGATGCTATTTCTGCTGTGTGAGTGAATGAGTAACTGATTTGTGGCAGCATCCTTTTCTTATGCATGTTTTCGTTGCCCTGGCATATCTCCACGACGAGCATATCAACCCCAGCTTAACGGCATCACACCGTACACCTCTCGCTTTCCACTGGTACCAAGCCACAGCACTCTTCCACCGCCGTCTCGCGGCCGCCAGCTCAGTCCGCGACCCTTCAACACTTCCCAGCTCCGAGCGCGACTCCCTGTGGACGGCTGGGGCTCTCCTCGGCGCTGCTTCGTTCGCCCTTCTTGATATCCAGAGCGTCGATAATGTCTGGCCTCTCAAGGAATCTGATCCGCTGGATCTGGATTGGCTCAAGATGAGCGATGGGAAGAAGGTCGTATGGAACCTAGCTGATCCCACCAGACAGGAGAGTATTTTCCATGAACTACTTGCAGAAAGAAGCTGCATGCCTGATGGAACCAAGGAAGTTCCTCCGGATGTCCTCCCCGGTATATTCTACCGCGTATTTAACCTCGATGCCTCATCATCTGTATCAACCAACCCCTACCACACCGCCGCCTCTCTCCTCGCGCAACTCCTCCCTCGTGAGATAACCGATGACACAGTGATCCAATTCCTCAGCTTCCTAACACAGCTGGACCCACGGTATCGGAAGTTGCTAGAGGAAAAGGATCCCAGGGCTATGGTTCTGCTGGCGTTGTGGTATACCAAGGCAGCAGCGCATAGTTCGTGGTGGATGCAAAGAAGGTCGTTGGTTGAGGGGCAGGCGATTTGTATTTACTTGGAACGATATTGTTTGCATGTTGAAGGGATTTCTGAGTTGGTTGAACTTCTGAAGAGGGCCTTTGAGAATTGTCGAAGTAAAGGGGTAAGGGCTGCAGAGGAAAGGAATGCTTCAGTATTGGGGAATTGGGTATACTAGAGTGAGGTTCTTGCGATCCATCACTTAGGGGTCTGGAGGGTATATAGCACAACTTCATTCTTCAGAACTTGGTATGTAACATAACAAAAGTCCTAAATAACATTTCGACAACCTTGATCAAAGCTTTGCTGATGATATGGGGTGAGATCAACCAAAGTTCAATGTGCAAGGTACCAAATACAATCTTTCTTCAGACAGTCATTCTTAGGGTTCATGGGTCTATTGAAAGACCTTTGGTTCAGGGATTTGTACAGAATACTATTCATTACAAACCGCTACAGGACCTAATGAGGGACCTCTAAATACACCACGGAAAACAAAGCTAGACTATTCAATAGTCTTGAATCGAACATGAAACTCCATCCTATCCTTGATATCGTAGCCCCAGCTGGGGGGTGAGAGAATATACAGAGCCTAAGCTTAGGACACTGGAAATAAATAGCCTAAAATTAGGTCTAAGATGACCTAAAGTGACCAAAATATTTTATCCTTAGGTGAATAGACCTGTATTTTCTATGATCCCGAGGCCCAGGCATCCGGCCTTGAGCAAAGCACAGACTCCTGAGTATTAAGCTCCAACACTCACCTCGGAGTTAACGGGCTGCTTCTCCTTCTCCTTATCGCCATCCTTGTTAGGCATCAGCGGATGCTCAGGGTCGTAACCGACAGATTTGACTATGCCAAGGCCCTTGGTACGGCCTTCGCGGAAGAGGAGCCTATCGCCTGGAGCAAGGTACTCAGGGCGTTGAACGAAGCGGAATGCAACTGTTGCACGGTCTCCTGTGCGGATAAGCTCTCGGTCGATGTCAATGATGGCACAAGTCTGGGAAACGGGACCAACGTGGAGCATGGCCTGGTATTTGGTCTTGATGGTGGTGGCATGGGAGAGAATGAGGACTGAAAGAGTGTTAGTAACAATTGCCCGTTTTCTTCTCAGTGTATATTCTTGTCATGTCACTTACCTTCTGCGATGAACTCTCGATGCACCTTAGGCATTACCTGGCCTTCAACCCTGGGAAGTACCACCATACCCTTCCTCACATCCTTGCGTTTGACCTTCTTGAGCGCGAAAGAGGCAGACTGGCCTGCGGATGCAGCAGGTACTCTTATCCTTTTACGTTCAATTGACTTAACACCTGTAGGGATGAACTGTCCCAACGAGTCAGGCCCAATGAGAACGTTGTCGCCTTCATGGATCACACCGGACTTGATGATACCAGATACGACAGTTCCCGTGAAAGGCACAGAGAAAGTGTCATTGACATGGAATTCGAATGGTGCATCCGAGTTGTAACGTCCATGGTGAGGCAGGATGTTCAAGAATGTCCTGACCAGGTCAAGGTTCTCTCCTGTAACATTTGAAACAAGGAATACTGGACATATTCTTTGGCTGACGAATTGTGTGGCTGTGTTGATACACTCCTCGCGCGTCTTGATGAAGGTCGGGATCTTGCGGGCACCAGGACTCTTCATGATCTTGGTGATCTGCGTTAACGTTTGCTCCAGGATGTTCGGCGGGCAGATATCAATCTTGGTAACAACAACCATGACAGGAACGTTGAGAGCCAAGGCAATTCCCAGATGCTCTTTGCTCATGCCGATAAGACCGTTGTTCGCAGCGACCATAAGCAGACAGTAATTCGGGCTGCTGGAGAGCAGACCGAACACTGTTGTTCTTAGGTACTTCTCGTGACCGGCCAAGTCAGTAAAAGTGATGACCTTTGCGCTCCGCTTGCCGATTTCCTCCCAAGAAAGCTTGCCTGTAGCCTATTAGTAAAGCTGTGCCTCTCAAGGTCCGGTAAAACCTACGCCCTGGAGTGTCTGAGGTGATAACGTGGCCTGTTGTGTCAAAGCCCATGATTTCCATACCGACAGAGCTGGTTCGGCCTGTCTCAATCTCATGCTTATGTCGGAAGAGGTTGACTCTCGCCTTTCCTCGTCCGTCATCAAGGTCGCCCTTAACGAGAACGCCCAACATGGAACTCTTGCCAGCATCGACTAGAGTAAATGCGTCAGTAAGGGTCTTTGACACGCTGATGTTCGATGTCGCACAGGTATGGCTTCAAAAGTGTTGCGACTTTTGAGTACCTTGAGGGCGCATATGACTTACCATTTCCGACCACCGCTATTCTTGTTTCAATAACATCCTCTATTGTTGAAGGATTTTGTCGTATAAGGACTTTCCCGCTGCAACTCTTATCCTTCACTGGACCGGCACTGGTGCTCGCGGCTTCAACATCGCCACCGACGTTCTTGGTCAACAAGAGGTCGCAATCGGCGCGCACTCTTTTCGCTGCTCTTTGTAATGTCTCGTACGCATGGTTCCATTGGTCAATCGTCAAATTCATTGAGTCGCCATGATTCTCGTATCCGATCTCGAAGACGCATTCGCCGAAACCTTCGTCTAACCGGTCGGACACGAGGTTCTCCAATTGCTTCAGATTCTCATCATCCTCGTCCTCGCCAGACTCGAGAAGAAGTTGTTTGAGAGGGACACGAGGCGCTGAATCGGCAAGATCGAGATTGTCAAACAAGTCATCGAGCTCTTCGTGATGTTCGGTATTTGTATCGCTAATTTCGGTAGTCGCGACAGTCGTCGTTTTTGCTGTGGGATACCGTAGGTTCTGCTGCTGCTCTACGTATTCGGCGAAGTCGCTAAGAGCCTATTTGCCTATTATGAGCTTCCAGGTTTTTTTTCCCTTGTAATTCTTTTGCTGAAGGTGTACTAACAGATTCGCCCTTGCGCTTCTCATGCGCTAACGGCTTCGTCGTTGACATATTATAACAGCTATGAGGTCATGCGATTATACGGATATCTGTTAAAGTCGCAAGTTTGGCGGCACAGGAGATATATTAATAGTGGTTTAAAGATGTGATTCATACGGTGAGAAGTGGCGCAGCTTCCCTTTGGATATCAATTTTTTACGGAAGAGTCATAGACAAAGTTGTAGATTTGGAGAGGTAGGTTAGTAGCTAGCATGATTCGCGGGGTGGTTACTCACGACTCCGGGATAGGACAGGACAAGCAGGCAGGCATCCCACGCCACAGCGGCTTCCTTATCGATAAAGCTCCAGCTATGCCCGTGCACGGATCTCTTCAACTAGAGAAAGTGGCAATGACTCTATTAAGTATGTACTGACCTCATCGTATAAGACAAAGGTTGCTAATGATTTACAAATGAGATATTTTAAACTCCAACGTTAATTGTAACGAGAAATAGTAGGGTCTGGTATTTGTTGAAACTTGATGTATTATACTTGTTAGGTACACAGCCTTGCAGGATCAAACGCTGTTGTGCTGCATTTTGGCGGGGTGACTGCATCTGGGCGTCTCAAGCCGCATTCATTTATCGGGGTCATCCAACACATTCAGAATCAGAGTTTCACAAGGGGATACCTACATCAGCCAGCCCTTCTTGAACATGACACCCAGTTTGGATTCGCTGGTCTTCCTCGCCAAGATGAGCATGCAATATCTAGTGGCATCAATATTCTTTTGTGCTATTAATGGCCTATCTAACCCTTGAGTTAGGTCTGTCAAGGTGAGCTTTCCAACTATCGGGGCCACTTGTTCAGCTTTTTGACTTGACATTTACTACTGAACGATGGAGCTGAGGGTTTGGAACGAAAAAGCCCAACCCTAAATCCCGGCCTGAACGCGGTCTCGGGCTGCTCTCGAAGTGACGTGTGCAGCTCATTGCCTTTGGCTGCGGTATGATGCGACGTGTTCCGTTATCACACATGTTGAGTCAGGCTATACATATGTTGGAGGGCGTAGTAAATGATGATATCTTCTCGCCTTTCTAAAAGGGAACTCCAGGTGAGATCAAGACAACACTATCGCCTAACTCACAGTCAGTACCTGGGTTATGGGTTATACAAGCTAAAACTCACCTCTCACAAACAGCATCTCGGATTTCCGGCTGATAGTCTATGTTTCGATCAGACATGGTGAATTTAGTTAAAGAATTCCGGCATACCTTGAGCTCGTCGTCATCATCATCCTCATCCACAGTGTAGATAGTTTCCTCGACCTCTCCTAGCACCAGATTGCAGTGACTGTCGTAAGCCTGTCTCGTGATCAGCATCAATTCGTCTCCATAGGCCAAAGTTTCCACTAACATGTAGCTTTCCCTTGAGTTCTCGATCTCCTCGAAGCTTGACAAAGACGACCTCGTTGAGAAGAAGTCGGACAAGGTCGAGAGGCTCCGACACATGATGAGGTTCTTCGCCGGCGTCAGCCATCTTTGTGTTTAATGGTAATCGTCTAAGCGAGGTCGGACTCGGTGAGTGAGTGAGTGCGGTGGTGAGCTGAGCTGAGCTGGATGCCGGATATGAGCACCAGGTTTCAGTGGGAAAATGCGGGTTGGCAAGCTTGGGAAATCTTCGGGGAAACTGTTGACCTTATGCGACAATCCGCGTGAGAGAGCAATGCATTTATCTCATACTTTACCCCGTATTTTGATGCACTTATCCGTAGCGGCACTGGCTGAACCTTCCCGAATTGGGGTTACACGGCAGCCAAACGCCCCTCGCGTGAGTGAGGAGGTGTTGAGTTGCTCCCGAGGTCTTTCATTTCCGGTCATCCTTCTTCGTTTCGTTCTGTCTTTATTCTTTGTGCGTTTGCTGCTTCCAGACACTGTTTCAGCGCCATGCTCCGGCGACAATCCCTCCGAATAAGAGGGCCCTGTCTCGATCGTCCATCGACAACTCCACTCGCTATCGCGCTACGGATCTACGGCCAACCGCTAGGTACTGTACGACCCGCTCCAGTGGGTCGACAGCGATGGTTAGCATCAGTATCGTCTATAGATTCAACCACGACTTCGTCTTCGACCTCGACTTCGGCCGCTAAACCCCCTACTCCGTCGGATAGACATTTAGACGAGCTCCTACGAGTTATACGATGCAAAGATACCGGAAATGTTGTACCAGCGTTTTACGCATGGGTCACATTGTTGGAGAGCAACGACGCTGACACTGCCTGGGCTGCTCATCAACAGATGAAGACGCTCCCCGTGAACACACTTTCTGCAATTATTCGAGCACTGGATCCCATTCAAAATCCGCAACTCGATGTTGCCCACGGCCTTAGAATCTCTCTCGGTCAGATTCAGTTTACCAATGCGTGCAATTTGATAGACGAATTCGGTGTGCGGCGTCATCATGTTTTTGTCCTCGAGGCCATGAAGCTCCTGCTAGAAGCTCGTCGCAATGCCAGACGCGAGCTTGTACTGGCCGACTACGAAACTTTCATTCGCTGTGCTGGCGCTGCTAGCGATTTCAAGGCTGCCATGTTCTTTTTCGCGGCCACCAGAGAACATGGCCTGGCTCCAAAGCGCACAACGACAACTTGGAACGAGTTTCTTAAGGCTCGCTACCAGATTAACCCCGTATATTACCAGCACGACCGCCAACGGGTTCTTTTCGAAGCTCGCGATTCATATCGGGTCACTTTCGGAACCAGGCTAAGAAACATCAGGCGTCTCGAGTCTCTGCGACACAGTATGAATGCCCTCAAAGAACTTCCCTTCAACCGCCAAAAGCACCGGCCGTGGGCGGATAACTACCTGTGGCAGAGGCAGAAAAGGGGGTTCCCAAGCTACTTTGCGCATTGGCGCCGCGCCAGAGCTTACGGTGTTTTGCTGAACGAGGAGTTGCTATGTAATACTCTTATTGGCCTCGGCCGGAGTGGTTCACTCGCACATATACGGGGTATTGTCCTAAAAAGGGGATTTGGAATTGGACTTCTGGAGGACAAAGAAACGGGCATTTTCTCAATCGTCGGTCGCAGGTTTTTTCGACCTGGTAGCCCGAAAGCTCCTACCCAGCGCTTCCTTAACGCCATAGTCGAGGCATTTGGGTGCATGTCGCGCATTCGTCTTTGTCTCGATCTAGTCATCCATATCTCGAATGTCTACAATATCCCAATACCGCACGAGACATGGAATAACCTCTTCAATTGGGCCTACGTCTGCTCAACCAAGACAAATCAAGCTCAACATAGAATACTGGGAAGCTTTCCCCGGTCTGCGTTGGTAGATCCCCAACTTGTCACCGAAGTCTGGGAGACTATGACTTCAGAGCCTTACAATGTCGAGCCTACTTTCGAAAGTTATATCGCACGTATCAAAGTGCTCATCTTTCAACGCAGGTTCGGCGCGGCGAGGGACATGATTCGCGACCATGCCATAAAACACTATCGCCGTCTTGAGAAAGAGCACCAACAGATCGTATTTGACGAGGTTCTCCAGGAAGTTTCTCATGTCAGCCATCGACGCCTTACAATCGAAACCCAGAAGGAGCACGCCTGGTACATGATTGAAGAGTGTCTTTACCATTTCTTCAGTGACGTTACCGACAACGCCAATCGACGGAAACGCAAATACGCAAATATCACCATACCCAACATCATCTTGGAGTTCAGCGAGTTCTTGAACGAGAAGATACACTATCGCACCGCACAAGGCCGTGTATGCCTCGAGCGCAGCGTAGAGCCTCGTCGGTTCAATTGGATAAGGAGGCAACGCCAGACACTGCCTCAGGCCAAGGGGGGCTTCGAAACCCAGATGCTGGCAATGAGTGGCCAGATTGCCGACACGGAAACATTTCAGGATCGCATGGATGACTGGCCCATGAACAAAGTCCTGAATGTGCGGCAGTGGAAACGTTTACCCATACCCAGACCTCGTGCCGAGGGTGCACCGCCTGAGTCGACAGATGTGAAAGCGAGAGAGTGGTGGAAGACCTTGGCAGAGGAACTAATGAGGTAGAAGGTGTGACTATAATAGATCTAGACCGTCACTTAGGTTTTCGTTTCATATATTGATAGCGTAAGGTTCGAAGCTTATGTTACGGAACAGATCATTCATTACGAACAAGCTCAAAGACAGGCTCGACTCATTCCGCAACCATTGCATACCTAACACCTTTCAAGCTAAAATTCATCATGGGTATCTAAATTTCGCCATATCCATCTGCTTGGCTCTTGTCTCAGCCTTGGTATAACTAACGTACATCAGAGGTCCCCATACAGTATACAAAACTGACTCAACCCTACCCTGACTTTTTCCCTGTTACCACCTTGTTCTGTGGCCCATTCCGTTTTAGAGCTTATTTTGTTACATGTTTCCAATGAAAATATGATCCAAACGATTAATTCAGAAAAGAAACAACAAAGAAAAGGTATGAGTGATGCAACGGAACCAGCCCGCTTGAATCATGACGCAGCTTCGGCGAGGACGCTCAAGAGACTCACTGCTGCGCCTCCAATGCCAACCGCACCGAGAGCTTCTCCCCATTTCTTTCTCCCTTGAGGGCGGTCTTCCCTCCTCGTACTTCTTCTATCACGATCGCGGTCTCGCTCGCGGTCTCTGTCTCTGTCGCGATCACGATCTCTTTCACGATGATAGCGCTTGCCACCATCGTAGTAGTAATCACCATGCTTGTCGCTGCGCGAGTGACGATCCCCGCCGTCAGAATACCTTCGTGAGCGTCGGGACGACCTAGACGGGCTCGTTCGTCGGCGGTCACGATGATCATCGCGATGATCGCGATCGCGGTATCGGTCATCTCTATAAGAACGAGGACTTCGACTATCTACCTCGTAAGGCTCTGGGTCGAAGTGAACGCGGTTTTCATTCTTGTTCTTTAGGATTGGCTTTGGGAGCGAAGTGCTGGAAGGAGACGTCTTGCTTTTTGTGGGAGGATTGACGATAACTGGGTAGGTCTTTGTGCCTTTCTCTGAAGACTTGTCATCTTCGTCGTCTGTGATATCACTTTCTTCAAAAACCCCACTATCATCGTCGTCATCCTCCCGGCTGCTCCTCGAGTCTCTACGCTCCGGGTAGTGGTCATGCCTGCGAGGCGGTGGGCCACGTCTCAATCGTGCAGCACGGCATGCTGCACTTTGACGGGCATACTCCTCGATCTGTTCTCGAGTTAAAATGCCCAAGACTGCAACGTATTCAGGACGTGCCTCATAACGCACACCAGCCCGTTCCAGTACCTCGGGGCTGACACGCTCTCGTCTGATTCTGGTCCATTGAGCATCAGCTGGGATCTCATTGCCCCATCTGTCTGGAGCTAACCGATGAGCGCTACTCCGTGGGCTGCTACCATAGGATGGGGGACCACTGTTCAAATGATGAGGCATAGGGGGCATAGAGCGCGGAGACGCCCCATAGTGATGAGCAATTGGAGAGCTGGACATCTCTGGAACACCCGGCAGACTGTTGGGTGGGATATGCCTGGGCCCAGGAGCCAGACTATACTGGTCGTTGGGCTGGACACTCAAGTCTGTCATTCGGGAATTGAGCTTATCCATGCTAAGTAGATCCTGTGTTGATACGAGTGCCATGGAGTAGTCGGATTCACTGTCGCCATCCTTCGGCGATTGTGGCATAGCGTCTCTAGGTGGGTCACTGTTTGATCTGCGTCGACCACCAGTAAGGATAACAGGCGGATACTTGTCGTAAGGGCTACTGTTATCTTCTCCTGGTGAAGAAGGCTGAGATCGGGCTTCTTGCTCTAAGAGACCTCGAACAGAAGGGTATTTCCCGCCATTCTGGTTCTGGACGGACTCGAGCTCACGAATGTATGCTCGTAGAACATCCTGATGCTGTGTTAATCGTATCGATCTACAAATAATAATGGTCGGTGCGTACCTTGTGTTTGCGTAGCACTTGGGGTGAAAATCCTCGATCCTCGAGCTCGATCTTGAACTCACGCCACAAACCATCCTCGTCTTCGGTAAAGCTACTCTCGTTGCGATTCCGGAATAGTTTGGTGGCGATTTCGTCAACCACATCCTTGATTCTCTCCAGGCCCTCTTGGCCTTCGACAACCCTGGTGGGTCTGTTCTCGGCATGCAGCTGAACGGTGTCCAGAAACAAGTCAACGTCGTATTTTCCACTGTCAAGTTTCTGCTTCATTTCAAATAGCTTGTTGTCGCGCAGGCGCTCGTCCTCGGCCATAATAGCACGGCCGTCTCCATATCTGTCCAGAAGCGTCTCAAGTTGAGCGAGTGTGAAATCGCAATTTTGGAGGAGAGGCGAGAGGTTGCGGGCGTAAAGTGACGTCGATGAGGCATCGACGTTGTTTAAGAGAGAGTCTTGATCAGCAGCTTCGATACGCAAATGTCGTAGGACTCGGTGGAGGTTGCGAACTGCATCAGCGACAGCGGTAAATGGAAGACCTGACTGTTTGGCGCGGAGGTAGAGATTTCGAGCGAGGGCATCGACAGCGTCGATGTGCTGAACGGTTGAGCCGCCGCTCATGGCTCGTGTTTTCAGGCTTAGAAGAGCTACGATGTTGCTTTTGAGCTAGATGTATAAGTTGATTATAGTTTGATTTGTAGGAGACTGATGAGATGCGAGTGGTCGTTCCCTATAAGTGCTCGAGTATAAGCAAGGTTGGTATAGTGGCTTTGTTGATGTTCGTTTGTATAGAACGAAGGTTGGGAGAATAAGTTGATTGCCAAGTAGAGAGGTGGTAAATAAATATTCAAGGATGATTTATGATAAGAAGAGAATGGCAAGAAAAGTGGAAGGGTTGGGCGGGTAGAAGGGAGGGATGGGATTATCAAGTCCAGTCAAAGGTTGGGGAGGTACGAAGACGTATGAAAACAGGCACGCGGACGAGGCAGAGGAAAGAACACCCATCAGTCATGGAATGAGATGGATGGAAGGAAGGAAGTGGGTGTGTAAATTTTAAGGTAGAAAGTGGTTGGTGGTCTAAGAGGTAGGTACTGTACTTTCTCAGGGCATGTGGTTGAAATGTTCCATCGATGGCCGGAGGGTGACCACAGGTAATCGGGCACGCTTATATCAGAAGAGAGAGTACATGACATTAGGCGGACAACTGTTGCTTTTACATGTCACTCGACACATTTACTCGTGTGATGATGATTCCACCTTCCAGCCCAGTGCCTTAGATCCTACGCCTTGTCTCGAAAAAGAAGAGCATCACCAAAAGTCCAGGGTTCTTCTGTAGCTGTACATGCCTGACTCCTCCTATTTCCGGGGACGAACTCAGTACCTGTGGGGGAACGTTAGATTCCCTGTCTTTGTCTTGGGCCCTGGGTCTAGTGACGTAGGTAGCCGCTGTCCACTAGCAGCCTTACATCATCGCTCGTGCCTCTTCAAGCTACAAGGCTGGTCATGCCCTTATTAGGGAGATGTTACAGGGTTTGCAACTGGAATTTGATAGTGGCTGCAATTACTCATGATCGTCCTCTTTGACTTTGTGTCTCTCTCTATTTTAATTCCTTCCTTTGAGTCTGTATCCATTGGTCTTCTCGTACAGCGATACTATACGAAAGAAAACGCTTTCTTTCTGGCGTATTCCACTTTGCCTCTATCTTAGCTTCTCGCTGCGCCACCCGCTCGGCAACGGGGCGTTACGTGGGGCATTCTCTAATTTAGCGGCATCAAGAAGCAAAAGCGTAGGTCCCTTGTCAGAAAAAGGAAGAAGAAAATCAGGATGACGCTTTCTAGTCTAATCTAGAGATGAGCGGTTACAGGGTCCTTTATCCGGAGGAGGAGCAATTTGAACGTTTCAGCTTTTGTCGACTCCTGTCTATCATTTCATCACCAGCTGTTAGTTTAAGGCACAGCTTGATTGCGTTGCTGTTGCTGTTGCTGTTGCTGTTGCTCACTCACAGATCGAGAACCAGCCTCTTGGGAAGGGAGACAAACACTTGGTTTACTCCTCTTTTCTCCCTCACGTTCGTACTCGGCCTCGGATTCTCTAAGTATCTACTAGTAGTACTGCACGTGCCTAGCCTTGACTTGGCTTGGCTCAGCTCGCTTTCGTTGATGCTCCATTTGTCATCCTCTTCGTCGACTTCTAGAACATGACTACCGGAGTTAACTTTCGCAATGGGCTCCTCATTCGCCTCTAGTCTCTTGCTCATGAGAACATCGCGTTTTCTTTTCTGCAAGTACAGTACTTCCTACTACTGTATCCACTCCCACGCTTGTACTATACCAACCAACCGAACAAACCGAAACCGATCTGCAATGCAGGGCCTTCTGCGCTGTCACTATCAGTTCCATCTCTTCTTTTGTTTTATGTTATGCCATGTACAGCATGCTTGCTTGCATGCTGTCTTCTCCACTGCCCTTGAACCCATCCTCGGCTCACTGCAGCCTCCATCTCTTTCAAAAGACTAAGCCTCATTGCTCTGTCTGGAAGCTCGGCTTCGTGCATTAGCTACCAGCACTCGCATACCGGCAAGTCTTCCGCGACAGCTTTGACCATCAGTCAGGCTGTGCTCGTAAAAACATATTAGAGAGAACAGTTCCGAGTAGCGCAGTAGGCAGCAACTCGGGACCCCCCCTCAGCCCTGACGCTAATTCTTTGTTAAACTTTCTGTACTGTCATCGAGGCTGTACTGTACAGTCTCTACGTTGGGATTTAATGGGACGCAGTGACTCATCTTCATGCAAGATCAATACGTCACTCTTCGACGAGACCAATCGATGATTATGGAACAACTAACACGTATATCTGGGGACTCGCTACTACACATTTGCTATCCTGCACGTAACCGCAGCGCAGGCCTGAACAACGGGCACGTTGCCTTCTCATCATTGTATCTTTACTCGGTGTACCATGATAGATAGGTCCTTTGGCGGCGTGGGTCGCCGCAATGTTCCGACACCTTTGAATCTGTCGGTGAGTTAAATCTGCGGGTGCCTTTTCTCTTCCTTTCTTCCAACGAATTATAATCGCATTGCATGTTACGCAAAAGACAATTCCTTGCAAGTTCAGTGGTACAGTTATCTGCAACGCCGAGATTGGACCATCCATTCTTTTGAAACGCCTCTATTTTTTTTCTGCTGCAACATAACATAACATAACATAAC